>QJPP01001070.1:199921-791792 GCA_003996215.1 Jaltomata sinuosa | reverse complement strand
CATATAATATAGACAGGAAGGAGTAAGGGGCAAAAGGATTCACAAAAAATTACTGCAATGTCAATATACCAATTGCAGAGGCCCACGTCGAATGAACTTGAGAAAAACAATGAGTGTAAAAAAGGGAATAGGCAAGGAAAAGGCAACAAAAATAACCACGTCCAGAAACTTTGATATGATCAAAGAATCAAAATTCTTATATTGTCCCTGTGAGGACAACAAAACTTGTGCATTCTCCCTTATATAGTAGTAAATATTTGAACAATAACATTATTCATCTTTTGATAACTAAACATTAAGAAAAGGGTAAACATTCTCCAACTACAACAATCATTCCAAAAAAAATCAGTATGAACAACATATTTGTGCTTACACTTTTAATATATTTTGATTCCTATAGAGCATAATTCGACCTAAAATGGATGTCACCTTCCCTAATAATTTCTAAGGAAAATTAGCAACCTCAAAGTTTAACGAAAATATATCATACTACATGTATATAGAGTTGTTAGCCAATGAGCTACATCCACTGCTTCTCTTGAATAACTAATGGAAGTAATGGATATTCCAAAAATACTTTGCCAATGGGTATTAGAAATATTAAATACTCCTATTAATTACGAGAACATAACAAAGTTTGCTCCTAGCAGTATTATACAAATTTGCACATATTTTATTTGGTAAATTGCAAGTATAATATCATTAACATTTGACAGAAAAGGAAACACATAAAGTACTCCGTGAAGACTAAAGATGGGACAGTCCCTTCGGATATCCGTTAAGAAAAAGGTTAGAGATGGAGCAGAGTCCAGGACATGAGGACAAAGATACATATGTAAAGGCCAAGGGGTGAGACAGGTGATTTGGGATAGGTCCTTACGCACAACTGTTGTTCCAAGTTGCATAAAATTTATTTGGAAGTTTAGTACACTTTGAGCCATGAGGTAAGAGCTTTTTTTAATTGATGCAAACAAACAAATAAATCTCTACATGCTAGATACCGAAGAGCCTTGTAGAAGCTAACCTTTTGAGCTCGGTGACTGTTTCGAAGGAATCATCCAACTGAATGAGGCAAAGAATTGATCGATATCCATACTAGGATACTCAGACTGGAGATATTGTTTAACCGAAATCTTACTTCGAAAAGCATTTTGCTTTCCATCTTTCTGACCCTGAAGACGCTTCGGAAGATACAAATATCTATCTTTAAAGATGCCTACAGATGTAGCTCTTTTTCCCGCCCGCCAAACCCACTTATCACCAGCATTTGGCCAACCTACAGGAGCATATGGTAAACCTTCACCAGAGTCGTACTCAGAAACTGGATAAAGATGAAGTCCAGTTTCATTGATTCTAGATGTACTCCCATTACATGCAACAAGTGTATGATTCTCTCCAACCTCCTTCTTGGCTGATATTTTGCTGGAAATCTCTAACTCCATTGATGCCATGGAAAGCTTAGAAAAATAAAGCAGAAATGTCAGAACACATCAGAAAGCAAACCATTTTGGGCAATAAAATAAATATTGGAGAAAAAAGCATCTAAAGAAGAAAAGCCAAAAGTTGTGCATACTCCCTAGGGAAACCAGATAGTTAATTTACGACCTGAAGAAACTATGCTTCACATGAAGATAAATGTAAAACCTTTTGGCATGAACTACAACAGCCCTCTCCTCCCAAGCAAAAAATTAAAACATAAAAGAAGCAGCAACTCTGACCAAAGAAAGTTTGTGCTCAATGCAGTATGGTTGACATAAGCACCCAAAGTTCCAAACCACCTTTGGCATGAAACTATTACTCCTGGCATTAGATAAATTGTGGCTTTGACAGAGTTTTTCTTAATAGATCCTACAACAAGCCAGTCGTAATATTGTCTCAAATCCTTTCAGTAGATACAAATTTAAGGTTTCACTGAAAATAAATCTATGCAATTGTGCCTCAAACTTGAGATGGTAGAAGGTCAACAGGGAGCAGGATAAAGTATTTCAAATGTCCTTTCAAAAATGCAAACATGTAGAAGCATAAACATTCTCAATCTCTCATACATATATTTAGCTTCTGAAACCATTTCTTTAGAAATCAAATTCTTAGGAGAAAAAAAAAAGTTACCTAATATTAGCAGTGCACATTAGCAATTGAAACTGTGTCAAAAAGTATACAATACATTTCTGTCTCCTCATACTAATGTTGTTTTTCGAAGTTCACTTCACCCCTAGGCCCTAAGGTGTTTGAATTGACTTTTTTTAAAGTAGCTTATAAGCTAAAAGTCATAAGTTGGGAATACATAACTTTCGGCTTTGAGCTTATTTTTATACTTTTTTAGCCTAAAAGTAGGTGCTCAAAAGCAATTTTTTTATCTTCCCCAAACACTCCAAAAAGTAAAAAAAAAAAATGCTTAAAAATTAAAAGCACTTAAAATATGCCAATCCAAATACCCTCTAAGTTTAGAAGAAAATAACCAGTCCAGATATATATTTTATTAAACTTACTATTTATAAGAGACAATTCCATTTAAGAATAGGCTGTTAACTGTTATTGAGTGGAGGAACTAGGTATTGGCAATGGTGTTAATTGACTCCCCTTCGCCAAAAAATTATAATTGTGCAAATAGGGCAAACACAAATTTTATTGATTGTATGTAAATCATTGAATCCCCTCGATATAAGAGAAAATACTAGTGTAGTGACAAATGGGGTTCAAAATTTGTCTTAGATCATATATTCAAATCTTAGGTGTCCATTTTAGTATTTTTACTCAAATTTTGTTTTCTGAATCTCCTTCAGCCAAAGCTATAACTGGGACCAAAAGTCCTTCTGTTTAAACCATCTGTCAACTCCAGATTAACCGTTTAAAAATAACAACCGACACTTTTACTAAAGAAATGAGCATTGGGTCTAACTCGACTGAAAAACTATTTATTGCCAAAGACCATATAACATGACGATAACTTTCTTCAACTAATTTGGAACACTCTAAAAACCATTCAACAACTAAAGCATGGATAAAAGTAACATTGACTAAAAAAGACAATAAAAATGTTCTTTTGATGTGGATACCATATTTAAAAAATGGACCTTGGATGTAACCATTTATGCAAAACATATATCTACATAAAATTAACGTCATTAAGCATAAACCATTATCAATTCTCAGGGGTGAAATATTTGGGAATATACCTGAGGGAGATTATGGACTTGGATAGACTCGGTCTCCCCTGCTAATTAAGATTCCAAGCAAAGGAAAAGGAAAACAAAAACCCTAAAACCTCGAAATATGCAAAGAGGCTTAAATTTTTGTAATAAGTATTCTTTTATACTCTGTTTGGTCAAGCTTTTGGAAAGTCAAAAATCTTAGTTATCACTTTTCCTATTTTATCATAGTCAATTTGACTAATCTTTAGAGCTAAAATAAATTAGATTAATTTAATATTTTTAAATTTTAAATTTAAATATTAAAAAATTATACATAAAATACTATAAGTTGCAATCTCTCTAATATTAATATGATGAAAAAATATATCTTTAAATATTAGTCAAAATCCATCCAATTGACTCTCGAGAAATGAAACGTGACAAATAAAAGTGAATGAAATAAGCATTTTAAAAAATATAGTTAACAATAAAAAGTATACCTGATTTTTTTTTGTTTGTGATTTTCACATATCAACTGTCAATTATTCCATTTTGTAACTACCTAAATTATCGTATTCTATACATTAAAACACACCTTAGCTGAGTAGTTAACAGTGTGTGGTATACCCTCTCTATTTTTGTTTAAAAAGAATGTCGAGTAGCACTCCATGTGAATAAATATTTTCACTTATACAAAACTAAAATAATTATTAGTTTAAAACTTAAGGAGGAGGGGGTAATATTTGTGGATAAAAATCTAAATCGGGTCATTTATTAAAATTCATGAATTATTTGTAAAAGATTTGCCCAAATATCTTTCTGCTCTGATAGTGGTCCACCGTTCTCAATTGTGATTTGTGCCTTCAAATTATTATCCCCAACTCCCCTATCCCCCTACCCCCAATTTCATGATTAGTTAAAGATTTTATTAAAGAAAATTAGATTCTTTTTCTTGTCATCAAATATTATCACAGTGTGTGGCGGTAGCCGCGTCTAAAAGTGAAGAGAAATGCTTTGATATGATTGTGAAAGTAAAGAAATAAGTCAAAAACAATTAATTGAAATGTGGTAGTTTTCAATAAAACTCCGATGAAGCTTGATAGACGAGAAATGATAGGAAAGTATTCTGAAGAGAAGGTGTGAATGTAGTAGATGGAAGGGGTAAAGTGGAAGAATTTATATAGACTTTGGAAAAGAAAATTCATCATTGCTTGGATAGTCAATTACGATTCTGAACCAATTACGGAAAGATACATGTCTGGAGCATTAAAAGCGAAGGGACATGCATCATGTCAAGAAGTGTCAAAGGACTTTTTGTTTGCTTTCTCGCCAGTAATTAAAAAAAATCCACTTCTCGATCGCAATTCTCTAAGCATCTTAAAAGAGAGACTATTTGTATAGAATAAATACAGACTCAACAGATGGATGAGTCCGAAGGTAACATGTGAGAAAGGCGACAAGTTAAAGCAAATTAGAGATTGGTGCTACGGTATGAATCCATCTAGGTCCGAAAATGCAGCATCAAATATGAGACACAGACCAAATAAAGTAAACATCGAGTTTGAGACATTACAATAGAATTTCGGATTAACATCAACAATTACACAATAGCAATAATGAGTGACTAATAGATTTTATGAGGCTTGATACACAGATCTCATTTTCGGTAACCTAGCTATAAAGAGGGTCTAACCTTTTTGTGTTAGTAATTTCTATTATGTGAACTCACATATTAATATTTATACATAGATATGTTGTTTTTAAAGGAGCCAATTTTATGATCTTATAAAGCATTAAATTCTTTTTGAGCCTAAAAATAAATATCTATTAGTATGAGATTTATTTTAAATAAGTTGAAACTCTTTGACTTTTTCTTTTGTATGATGGAAACTTATGGGAAAAAGTACTTTTCCTGAAAAGAGACTTCAGAATCCTTTTAAAAGGTACGGTCCCTAAATCAAAGAGCGTCTTCTTCTCTATTCTCTTCATCTCAGAAAGAGCAATTCAAAGAGCACTCTCCAAGGTTTAGAAGATCCTATCATCTTTGATCAATTTTCGCAATGGGACAAGGTTAGTGTTCCTACCATTCTTGTAGATTAATATCTCTATCTAATGATTTACTTGAGTTTTTGGGTTAAATTATATAAAGTTTTCAACAATTGGTATCATGAGAGAAGTCTTGTTAAATCATTAATTGTGATTTCAGTATTTGTTGGGGAAAGTTCAGAACTTAGTACTATTTGTTTTTCTTTTTTGAGTTTTGTGTAAAATTTTAATTTTCAATTCTTCTTCCTGTTTTTCTTTTGTTTCTTTTCCTTCTCCATTATATGTGAAAAGAATAAGGAGTTGGAGTTTGAAAATTTTAGTTTTAACTTGAAGAGTTATTTTTCCTTTATGATGGAACCTGATAGAAAAAAAGGAGAAAGTGCAGTGAACCAATTTTTATTATTTTAATGTTTCATGATAAATAATTTTTTTGGGGGGTTTCGCAATCTTCTGTTTCAATTTTTGCTTTAATTATTAAATATTAAAATAAGGTATATGCATCATTATCCAATGAAAGATCAGAACGGTTTTTTATCTCGTTAGTTGTGAAAATAAATAATAAACAAGAAAGAATTTGTTCAACTGAAGCATCGAACGAGGATTTAAAAATATCAAGTTTTTGGGGTAATATTGCACAGATTTCTCTCAGTTTGGATCATATTTTACTTTTTAATGTTATTTCCTTTTCTATTTTTTTGTATAATAAAATGGAATGAGAAACTTGGATGCAGTCTTTTTTTCTTAACACCCTTTTATTTGTGCTTCTTATTTAAAAGTGAGTAGATTGAATTAATATGTTGCCAAAGTAATCTCTATTGTGTAGATTTTGTTTACTTTGAACATGTAAGCATGTTTTATCTATGCGAAATAATTATCCCAAAAGAAGATTATTTTGGCCAGATTAACTATGGGTAGTCATGAATATGTGATACATTATAAAATGCATGCTAGCAATGTGTCGGTCCAAAGAAAGGTATATTGTTAGACCTCTTTAGTAATCAATGTTTATGAACTATGTATATGAGTACCACTTATAAGTTATTATTTTTGTCCAAAAACTAAATGATAATGTGATGGGCCCACTTTTATGTACATGTGTTAATAAATATATAGTTTTAAATTTATCATTTTCGTTCAGTTTTATTTAATTGATTATCTTCACATATACATGATTTATTTGATTGATTAAATTGTGAGCATTATTTATTTTATTTTATAGTGTCTTCTATATCTGTCAATATGAATAATATTTCCATGCATAATGACACAAACTTTAAGAAGTGGACTTTGAATGAGCTTATAGCTCAATGTGTGCAAGAAGAGGATAGACTTAAACAAGAGCAAATTGAAAGTGATCATTTGGCGTCTACCTCTGAAACTAAAATCATTGCACATAAGCGAAAAAGGAGTAAAACTAAAGGAATTGCAGACAAAAGAACATCATTATGTTTCTTTTGTAAGAAATTTGATCACATAAAAAAAGATTGTTTCAAATACGCTGCCTGGCGTGAAAAGAAAGGTAAACTTCTCAATTTTATTTGTTCAGAAGTTAATTTGGATATGGTACCTAGTGAAAATTGGTGGACTGTCTAAGGAGCCGAGTGTCTATCGATGCTGAAAGATACATCTATATGGGCAACGACAATAAAGCAGTTGCGGAGGCTATTGATGTCTTTAGAATTTCATTAGATACTGGTTATTATTTGGAATTAGAGGAAATATTTATTGTACCGTCATTTAGACGAAACTTAATTTTTATTTCTTGTTGGACATATTTGGTTATAGTTATTCTATTAAAAATAAAATTTGTAGTATTTCTCTAAATTTTAATATTGTTGAAATTGGTACTCTGGTTGATAAATTATATAAATTAAACAGACAAGCCTCATGCAGCAACGAAAACCTGCATTCAAGCAATTTCTATACTAAGCGCAGATTAACAAATTAAATCAGAATTCATCAATGTTACGGCATAAGCGATTGGGTCATATTTCTAAATAAAGAATACAAAAGCTTATGTCAGAAGGAATTCTTGATTACCTTAATTTATCAGATTTTAAAATTTGTATAGAATGCATAAAGGAAAAACAAACAAATATAATGAAAAGACGTACTTATAGGAGTAAAGAACCTTTAGAATTGATACATACAGACATTTGCGGTCAATTTCCTACAGTTTCATGGAATGGTAAATAATATTTTATTAACTTTATAGATGATTACTCTCACTATGGATATCTCTATTTAATTCATGAGAAGTCATAATCTTTTGGATGTTTTTATAATTTTCAAAGCTGAGGTTGAAACTCAATTAGGAAAGAAAATTAAGGCTGTCAAATATGACCGTGGAGAAAAATACTATGATAGATACGATGGATCAGGTGAACAATGTCTAGGATCTTTTACAAAGTATTTGATAGAGTGTGGAATTATACTTCTGTATACCATATCAGGGACTTCGAGTCAAAATGGTATATCTGAGAGATGAAATCGAACTCTTAAAAATATGGTAAAAAGTATGATTAGTCACTCTTCTTTATCTGAATCGCTTTGGGGAGAAACATTAAAAATTGTAGTTTACATATTAAGCAGAGTTCCAAGCAAAGCAGTAGCTAAAACTCCATATAAATTGTGGACTATTAAAAAGCCTAGTATTAGGCACTTATATTTCTGGAGATGTTCAGCCTAAGCAATACCTTACAAGCCTAATGAAAAGAAACTGGATTCAAGAACTGTTAGTTGCTACTTTGTAGGTGACTCAGAAAGGTCGAGAAATTTTAAGTTTTACGATCTCTCAAACTGATCCTTTTTCAAAATAGTAAATGCTAAATTTATTGAGGATGTTGATTATGGTGGGATCAATCAAACCAAATAGATTGTGTTTAAAGAGAAATTTGATAATATCCCTTGTAATAGTGAAAATGACTTGATAGCTTTACCGAATGTTTTTTCAATCTATAAATCAGGATTATATAAAAAAAACACAATGATATTTCCCCTTGTTCAAGTTGATAATTACCAACAATCTCAAGTTAAAGTGCCTAGAAGAAGATCTAGCAGAGAAAGGAGAAATATCATTTCGGATGACTATGTTGTTTATCTTCAAGAACATGATTTTGACATAGGATTAAAAGATGATCATATAATTATTAGTCAAGCAAAATCATGTTAAAACTCTGCTAAATAGATCAAAGTCATGAAAGATGAGATGAAGTCTATGAAATACAATGACGTTTGGGATCTTGTCGAATTGCCACAAGGGTCGAAAATAATTGGTTGTAAATGGGTTTTCAAAACCAAATATGATTCGAAAGATATAAAGCACGCCTAGTTTTCAAGGAATTCACTCAAAAGGAAGGCATAGATTTTAAAGAGACCTTTTTGCCATTTTCATTAAAAGACTCTTTTAGAATCATTATGACACTTATAGCTTATTATGACTTAAAGCTACATCAAATGAATTTAAAGACTGCATTTCTCAATGGAGACATTGAAAAAATGATATACATGATGCAACCAGAAATCTTTGGATCTCAAGATTCAAAGCACCTTGTATATAGACTTAAGAAGTTCATATATGATTTAAAACAGGCATCCCTCAATAATACTAGAAGTTTGATCAGATGATAACCTCTTTTGATTTTAAAGAAAACACCATTGATCAGTGCATATATCTTAAGTTTAGCGGGAGCAAATTTATTATCCTTGTTCTATATGTAGATGACATTCTACTGGCAAGAAGTGATTTAGGTTTGTTGCATTAAACCAAGAGATTTCTATCTAGTAAATTTGAAATGAAAGATCTTAGTGAGACGTCCTTTGTTCTGGGTAGAGATCCATAGAGTTTGTACTAGAAACATTCTTGGACAATCACAAAAGACTTATATGATAAAGTGCTTAGTAGATTTGGTGTGTAAAATTATGTACCTGGAGATACACCCGTGGCAAAGGGTGATAAGTTTAATTGCATAATGTTCAAATTTGGATATTGAGAAGAAAGAGATAGACAAAATCTCATATGGGAAGTCTTATGTACGCATAAGTTTGTACGCATCTAGATATAACGTACATTATAGGAATGTTGGGCCGATATTCAAGTAACCCGGGAATGAATCATTGGAACGCAGCAAAGTGGGTTATGAGGTATCTTCAAAGAACTAAAGATTACATGCTCACTTATCAGAAGTCGGATCACTTAGAATCTTACGGTATTCTGATTTAGATTTTGCTGGATGTTTTGATAGTAAGAGATCCACATCAGATTATGTTTTCATGTTGGCTAGAGGAGCTGTTTCTTGGAAAAGTGTATAACAAATATTAACAGCTTTTTTTACCATGAAATCTGAGTTTGTAGCCTGTTATGAAGCATCAAATCAGGTAATATGGCTAAAAAAAATTATCACTGAAATGCAGATTGTCAGTGAAAGAAAAAGACCATTGAAAATTTATTGTGATAATAAGTCTGTTGAGTTATATTTGAAAAATAATCGAAGTTCATTTAAGTCAAAACACATAGACATTAAGTTTTTTATTGTGAAGGAAAGAATTCAGAGTCATCTTATGTCGATTGAGCATATTAGTATAAACTCAATGATTGTGGATCCGTTCACAAAAGATTTGCCACCTAAAATGTTTCATGGACATGTGACTCATATGAGTATTGTCAGATTCGATGATGAGCTATTTTAGTGGGAGTTTATTATTTTACTTATGTTTTTGACATGTTAAAGTATATTTTCTGTACAGACTGAAATTTATGAAATTTATAAATTTCATGTGTTCATTGATAACTCTAAGAAATAAAGATATTGATTTTCTATTGTGGTTTTACATAAGGTATAAGAAAGTGATTTTGGACTATTCAAGTCATAAAGTAGGACTAGTTAAAAATAGACATGACTTAGATCATTTTATATATAATTTTTATATTTGATTTATATCATTGGTATTGTTGATATTCGTGATCATTGATGGATTTAGTTACGAATAGATGTTACGACAACTGCTTTGATCCTATATTGATAGTATCGATGAACCAGTATAATGCCCCATAAATTCTAGCATTTCTCATCGTGCTTGAAAAACTTGGAAAAATGAGTCTATTGGAGTATAGAAACATTGGGGATGTTTTAAGATTGATCCGGAGAGTTTTTGGGAATTTAAAACGTAAGAAAAATATATTTCGGGGTAGAAAAATAGTGTAATACTATGTTAGCCCCATGCCACGAAGCACGGGGCCACGAAAACATGAAATGAGGCCCCGAACCAGTGAAGGTTCGTGATAGGGCTATGCCACGGAGGCTGGTCTCCACGAAAAGTTCCATGACACGGAGGCTGGTCTCCGCGAAAAGTTCCATGACACGGAGGCTACCCTGGTGGCCTTCATTTTTACTTGTTTCATGCATTTTAAAAGGGTATTCCGGTGTTTTCATTACCCAAACCCATTCTCCACCTATTCTAAATGTCCTAAGCCTCCTAAGGCATGATTAAATAAAAAATAAAGAGCGTTACTTCTCTCTCAAAAGTCTTGAAGCAAAAGGGTGTCTAGGGTTCAAAGTTTAAGGCAAAACTCAAGCGTTCGTAAGCTTTCTTTGTCAAAAAGGTATGTTGAATAATCCTCTTTCAAACTAAGCCTATTAGTAAATGATCTTCTAGCTATCAAAGTAATTTTGTACAAGTTTGTATATGGATTTTGTTGAATGATTTTTGGAAGAAGAACTTACTTGAACTGACAAACTCGTTTTACTAAATTCTTCCTTTGTTATTGATTATGCTTAAGAATAGAGGATTATTTCTTGAAATACGTAACCTATTATTATTAAAAGCTTTTGGGAAAAGTCTAAAGTCATGATGCTTTTGTGAATTGTTTTACTGTTTAAATCTTGGCTTTTGATGAAAAAGGAAAAGGATTTCTACATCCCTCGATTTTGAAAGTGTGGTTTATGAATTTTGAAATCTTCAACCTTCGAGGGATTCAATAAATGTGTTTAAATCCTTTAAATTATGGGACTAATGATATATGAATTTATGAAATGTTTATGGCATGGTATATATGGCTTGCAAGTCTTGGTATGATGATAGAAAAGTTATGAATACCTTAAGAATGTTAAGAGTCCCAAATGAATGTTTTGTGAAACGTTTGAAATGTTAAAATATGGACTTAAGAGGATTAGATGGTTAGTCAAGATAGTGTGAGTCGAACGGGGCTTCACACTTGAAACTGTGTTTTGCCAACATGGGTATGATTTGAATGGGGCTCTTCCCTCTCAGTCGAACGGGGCTCCCTACTGTAGGCTTGATTTGTTCAGCTGTATGCAGTCATGAGGTGATTATAATATGATGCTCCGATCCTTGTGACAAACTTGGATTGGAGGCTCAGCCGATCGAGCGATGGTCGGACCCACATAGCCCATGGAAAACTAAATGTCGGTGATACCATCTAGTCCAGAGGTAATATATTCATGTAACTATCATATTTGTGATTTGAAATTTCCCGTCTTCTATATTTATGATCTATGTGGTATTTTGACTTGCCTTATAAATTGTGATATCCCTTCTCCTAGGTTGCATGCCAGTACTCGCCGTACTGACCATCCTCGGATGCTGCATCTTTTTATGATGCAGGTTCAGAGGTCTTTCCTCATGGTTCCATGCAACATTAGGATTCTCGGGATATCAGCTAGCAAGTGGTGAGCCCTCCTCTCTTTCAGAAGGCACACAATTTTTACTCTTTAGATGTTGGAAAAATTCTCTTAGTTTTATGGTATCATCGGGGCCATGTCCCAAATTAGGAGTTATTATTTATGTTAGAGGTTTTGTAGACTGGTATTAGTAATACTTTGGTTGATTATCTTATTCAAACGTATTTCGTACATATTGGGCTTGCTTCCGCAGTTATTTATACTTGCACAAATGATATATGCTAAGGAGTTACTCAGGCCTCTTGGGTCTGGATTACCATTATGTTCGGGGTCTTATCTCGGGTCATGACAAACTTGGTATCAAAGCATGGTTCATGATCCTAGGGTGTCTATAAAACCGTGTCGAGTAGAGTCTATTTTATGGGTGTAAAGCGCGCCACACTTATAAAGCGGAGGCTAAAGGCATTTAGGAATGTTTCCCTTTTCTTCACATTCTATTTCATGCTAAATGATCCTAGTCCTAGGAAGAGTAATTTCTCGCATTTCAGATCATGCCTCCAAGAAAGACTACCGGACCTGGAGCTACGATCGAAACCTCAATCCCAGCAGGGACAACTACTGAAGAAGTTTGTCCTACCCATGGAATGCAGACTCGTTATGGCATCCGCACTGCTGACCCTGTCGCTCCTACTAGGGTCCCACCAGTCCCTTCTATTACTGCCCCTGCTACTACTCCTATTGTAGCCCCTACTCGAGCTCCCATAACTGGTGTTACTCGGGTCCAGCCTCCGCAGGGTGAGGTTACTAATGCCGAGTTTAGGCAGACTTTGCAGATGCTTGCACACCTTGTGTCCTCTTAGTCTTGCCGGTCAGGAAGTGTTGGTGCTAACACTGGGTTTTCAGATGCTACAAGGGTGGGTCAGTTCATGCGACTAAATCCACCAGTCTTCACGGGGTCCAGTGCTTAAGAGGATCCTCAGGACTTTTGTGGACTAGATAGATAAGATATTCAGGGTCATGCATACTAGTGACACTGAGGGAGTCGAGTTGGCAACCTACCAGCTGAAAGGGATGGCCTATCAATGGTATGATGAGTGGGAAGAAATGAAGGGTGAAGAAGCCGAGCCTGCTGTTTGGGAAGACTTTTCCGAAGCTTTCCATGACCACTACTTTCTGCAGGAGTTGAGGGAAGCCAAAGTAGAGGAGTTTGTGAATCTGAAGCAAGGTAATATGACAGTCAAGGAATATGCTCTGAAGTTTAACCAACTATCTCGCTATGCTCCAGAAATGGTATCCGATATGAGGGATCAGATGAGGAAGTTTACAAATGGTATCTTTGATGACTTGGTATTGTCATGCAAAGTGGCTATGCTGAACAAGGATATGGATCCAGACTGGTAGTGTATATTCAGCAAGTTACAGATTTTTTATCGTGATGTTTATGTGTTACTTGATCCTGGTTCCACCTTATCTTATGTGACTTTTTATGTGGTTGTAAATTTTGTTTTTTCTCTCGAAAGTATTCTTGAACCCTTCTTAGTCTCCACTCCTGTTGGTGATTTCATTGTTGCTAAGAGGGTCTATAAAAATTGTGTTGTAACTGTTTTTCTTAGAGATACGGTGATAGGCTTAGCAGAGCCTTACATGATAGAGTTTGATGTAAATTTGGAGATGGATTGGCTTCACTCCTGCTATGCTAATATGGACTATAGGACTAGAAAGTTCAAATTCTGCTTCCCTAATGAACCAGTCCTTGAATGGGAGGGTAGTCCCGTAGCGCCTAAGGGAAAGTTTATCTCCTACCTTAGGGTCCAAAAGATGATATCCAAGGGTTGTTTGTACCACTTGGTACGGGTTAAGGATTCTGATGTTGAAAGCCCCATACTCTAATCCATTCCCATCGTTAATGAGTTTCCTGAGGTGTTTCCTGAAGACCTTCCAAGGATTACTCCCGATAGAGAAATAGACGTTGGTATAGATCTCTTGCCTGACACTAGACCCATTTCCATTCCTCCGTATAGAATGGCCCATGCCGAGTTGAAAGAGTTAAAGGATCAGTTAAAAGACCTCCTTGATAAAGGTTTCATCCGCCCTAGTGTTTCCCCTTGGGGTTCTCTCGTACTCTTCGTGCGTAAGAAAGATGGGTCTCATCGTATGTGCACTGATTATCGCCAATTGAACAAAGTAACAGTGAAAAATAAGTACCTTCTCCCCAGAATTGATGATCTCTTCGACCAGCTTCAAGGTGCTAAGTGTTTTTCCAAAATAGATCTCCGTTCGGGTTATCACCAGTTAAAGGTTAGGGAGGCTGATATTCCTAAGACCGCTTTCCGTACTTGGTATGGACACTTTGAATTCTTAGTCATGTCCTTTGGTTTGGTTAACGCAATTGCAGCATTCATAGATCTTATAAACAGGGTGTTTAAGGAGTTTCTGGATATATTTGTTATTATTTTAATTGATGACATCTTGGTTTACTCCTGGAGTCAGGAGGAGCATGCAAATCACCTCCGTATCGTACTTTGGACTCTTAAGGAGCGGGAATTATATGCCAAATTTTCCAAGTGCGAGTTTTGGCTAGACTCGGTGGCTTTTCTTAGCCACATTGTGTCTAGTGAGGGAATTAAAGTGGATCCTCAGAAGATTGAAACGGTAAAGAAATGGCCCAGACCCACGACTCTGACAGACATTAGGAGTTTCTTGGGTTTGGCGGGATACTATACGAGATTTGTGGAGAATTTTTCCTCTATAGCTGCCCCAGTAACAAAGCTGACACAGAAAAAGGCTAAGTTCATATGGTCCGATGTTTATGAAAGTAGCGTTGAGAAGCTAAAGAATCTTTTGACTTTTGCTCCGGTCTTGACTCTACCTGAGGGCGCTGAGGGATTCGTGGTGTATTATGATGCATCTGGGTGGGACTTGAGTGTGTGATTATGCAACATAGCAAGGTTATGGTGTATGCTTCCAGGCAGCTGAAGGTGCACAAAAAGAACTACCCGACCAATGACCTTGAGTTGGTGGTGGTGGTTTTTGCACTCAAGATTTGGCGTCATTATTTGTACGGGGTACACGTAGACATCTTCACAGATCACAAGAGCCTACAATATGTCTTTACCCAGAAGGAGCTGAATCTCAGACAAAGGAGGTGGCTTGAGTTGTTAAAGGACTACGACATGAGTTTGCATTATCACCCAGGTAAGGCTAACGTAGTTGCTGATGCTCTTAGCAGGTTTTCCATGGGGAGCCTTTCTCACGTAGAAGAGGAAAAGAGAGGATTAGTGAAAGACATTCATCGGCTTGCCAACTTAGCAGTTCGGCTGGTTGACTCCGAGGATGGTAGGATTTTGGTGCATGAGATGGCTAAGTAATCCTTGGGTGCTGAGGTGATGGAAAAGCAAGCTAATGATCCCATACTTATGCAAATTAAGGAAGATATAGGGAAACAAAAGATTATGGCATTTTTAAATAGGAGGAGATGGCATCTTGCGGTATCAAGGAAGAGTATGTGTACCGAACGTGGATGGCTTGCGCGAAAGGATCTTGGCCAAGTCTCATACTTCCAGGTGCACTGTTCACCCTGGTTCTACAAAAATGCACCACGATTTAAAAGAAATGTACTAGTGGAATAATATGAAGAGAGAGGTGGATGATTTTGTTGCTAAGTGTACCACCTGTTAGCAAGTTAAGGTTGAACACCTAAGGCCTTGTCACGACTCAACCTACCGGGCCGTGCGGGCACCTACTCTAACCACCTAGGTAGACGAACCCTCACCACCCGTCCAACAGGTAATATGCGGAAAAAGTAGCAAGTAGCAAAATAACCTTTACCTTTACTTATGAAACCTTTTTATTACAACACCGAAAAATAGAAAACAGTTTTACAGTTGAAAACACCCCTCCCTAGGATCTAGTCTAAACAGGTACAAGAGCTACTATAAGATAATGCAAAAGGAAGAAAAGACACAACTTTCGCCATGGGATCAAAGGACAGAAGCTGCTGGAGATCCTCATCGCCGCGAACCTATGAAACATCACCAACCCTACAACCAGACTATACCCAAAAAGGGTATAGCAAGAGTAGAATCAGTACAAACACACGTACTGGTAGGCATCATCGGTCGACCCGAATTCACTCCTACCATCATATAAGAAAACAGGGAAAAACATGAACGTAATACAATAACTTCTCTCCCCCCTCATATTCTTCCGCTACCAACCTCCTCATTCTCAAAACTTCCCAGTCACACTAACCTTAGACTCCTAAGTCACCTACTCTTAGACTTCTCAAGCCTCACTTATCATTAGACACCTCGAGCCTCACTTATCTTTTACCAATATCCATGACCACACCTGTACTGCCCTTCCATTGCCCAAGTCAACTGCTCTGACTAAACATTCAGACTTAACCTGGCTAACTGCCCAACCCAACTACTTATACCCGTAGCATTACTTACCAGTGTCCAGACCCTTTACGGACCTCCAGGACAACCTTCTAACCCTTTCATAACCACCAAAAAACTACAACCCCAGACTCTCAGTCTAAGACCCTTTTTAAATCACATAACCCGGACCCTCCAAGGATCTCCCCAACCACACCTAAGTGCCCGACAGGCTACCCCGGTCTACACCAAGACCAACCCTTAGCTTAATTACCACAGTAATCCCTGACCGCTAAGACACACTCAATGAAGATAAAAATATATATTTAACCTCCTCTTTCACATAGCCCAGACCCACCCCGAGGTCCCCTCTAAACAACACCTAAGTGTCAATGAACAACTCGGCCTAATCCAAGACCAACTCCACAATTATAACAGAAATTCTCGGCCACTCAACGACCACCAAAAAAAGTATCACATTTCAGTAAAACAGCCCAATCCACTCACGAAACCAATAACAGTCAATGCAATATAACAATAACAATACAAAGATGCAGTAAAATAAAACCATACCAGGCGTGGTACCCGAGCCAACCGTTAGTATCCCATACCAGGCGTGGTACCTGAGCCAACCATTAGTATTCCCATACCAGGCGTGGTACCCGAGCCAACCGAATGTCAAAATCCACAGTCAATAGATGAACAAACAACTTGTAAACCAACAAGCAACACACCGTTCAATTCACAGACTATAAAACAAGGCCCTTAGACATTCTACACAATTCCTCTAAGCAATGTAATTAATACAAGCACTTATATAAGAGTACAAACATATACCACATTCACAGGAATCGTAAGCCATCACCTACCCCATTCCGGGTACAAAATGAACACTCAAATCCCATCCTAAGACTAACCCCGGTTCACCCCTTTTTAAACATGCAATAAGCGAATTCCCTTTTTAATTATATAGCGGTTAAATGATTCCCCCTTTTTAGCTATTAGTAAGACCCATAACTATACCTCATGCCATTTACATCCCCAAACCCCACCTAGGAGTTCCTCATTCCCGCTACCCGTGGGTTCCAAGCCTTTCTCCCTCGATTCCCCGAATCTTCCGGACACACTAGTCCCTGAGCCTAACATTTTATCATACCAATACAACAATATAACCACATGATCACATATAACAAGACTAGCCAATTACTCTGTACATCCTAGATCAAGCATAACCAAACCCGAATCCGCCAGACTCCATGTCCAGAGGCCTAAAACATGGATTCTCCATTTCACTATACAAAAGTACAGAAAGTAAACAGGTCTAACTACTCATGAAAACCTAGACTACCTGGTGCCAAACAGCTGCAACAGTGCATTTCTGGCTCCGTGAAGGCATTCTCAGCTGAACGATGGTCCTAGAATACGATGTTCTGCGTCCCTCCAGCCATGATCCCTCCTCCTCATGGTTCCTTAGCCTTGGAGCAGCATGGGAGGGTTTTTGGAGAAACCCTCGTATGTTTTCTAACTGAGGAGGTGAAGCTTTTTAATAAAATCCCATTCTGAGGCTACTGCCTCCCATCATTCTGTTATGGCTGTCTGACCCTCCGCTACAGCGGTTCCACTATAGCAGAAATTACTGCTATAGCGGAGTGATGTCAGCTCGAATTATTTTCGAAAATCAGAAATTTTCCATGACGTCACCCTACTTACTTCAAACATATTTTAATCGTTCTTCCCAAATTTATGAAAGCAGAAAAATTTATATAACGACGGACCCCGTCGTTACAACAGATACCAATTCACCCATCGTTCATCCCCGAATGATCCTGATTAAAATCAGAGGAGAGAGACTAACCCAGGACTCTCACCGTCCCAAGTGACCGCGGAATTAACAAACATACGCAAGTTGTCAATCCTTCCCCTTAAGGGTCTAACTGACCCGAGGGAAAAATCTATTATGACTCCGTCCCGACGAGGAATTTACGAGCCTCTCAAAGAAAATTACACGTGTTCCCATTCCGAACAGCCAAGAAAATCCGAGGTCTCGTGTTACATTGAGAGGAAAGAATTTGAAAAGACCCGGGAGAACCTTTCCTTTACCACTAACTGACTGACCATCCGCTACAGCGGACATCACACCGCTATAGTGGACTGTCGACCGCTATAGTGGTTGACAGCAGAACAAAATAGGGGAGAAAATGGATTTCATCCCCCATTCTCCCTATATTCCCTTCAAAAATACTGCATTCCTTCCCAATTATCCCGCTCCCAATGTTGAAATTTCCAGGTAATAATCGTAATCACTCCTTCCCTTACTCTCTTGCATGATTCATACATGAATATGGTAGAAAACTAGGAACTTGTAGTGCATTTGAAGTGGGTTTTAAACTTGAACTTTTGGTTGGGTTTTTGTTGAATTCTCGAAGCATGGACGCTTCCCTTATGTTTACAATGCCTCCAAGGCATTTTAGGCATAAGGATTACGCTATTATTGGCTAAAAAGGGCCAAAATCGGGTGGGAAAGTGAAGGGTTGTTCTTGAACAAAAGTGGTGATTTAGATGATTTATAAGGGTTATAATGCCCATTTTTTGTAGAAAACAGTAATGGGGCACGTTGGGTAGGTAGATCTAAACTTGAAATGTCAAAAATGGAGTTTTGGACCAAGGGGCGCCATTGATGCACCCCTTGAAGGTCTGGGATGATGAAAACCGCTATAGCGGTTGGGCTTCATTATGGCGGTCCCGCTACAGCTGTACCCCTCCGCTATAGCGGACGCACCATCCGCTATAGCTGAAGGCCGCAGAACAGTGGCCTTTCCAAGCCAACACTTAGAAAAATTTTCCTTCCCTTTTTATGCTCTATTACTCTTCTAATCCTGCCCCTCTTTACCTCGCAGGATTAAAACAACAATGGCTGAAGGACAATCGCCCGAATATGATTATGAGTGATTCCCCGACGAAGCTAGTCAGAGGTTCAGGGATTATCGAAAGTTCGGCTTCTGCTATAAGAGGGGTTGTAGGATGACTGGGGTGGATGGAAAAGCGGTTGAGTTTCACCGCCGGGTTCAAGAGTTTGTTTGGGGTCCTTTGCTAGTGGCTCCTCCTCCCGCGCTAATAGGCTGGGTGCGGGAGTTCTATGCTATCCTCCCCACCGTTCATTGGGAAGAACCCAACCCTAACATCAAGATCCGAGGGGTGGACGTGCCTGTGGATGCCCGAACCATCAATAAGGTGTTAGGGATGCCCCACGTCTCCAACAAGGCATACATGGCTAAGGCCCGATTGTGGGACATGACTTGGCTGAGGAATACTCTGGTGGATCTTGCATTCAGGGATAAGGTGTACTGGGTCAGACCCTAGGGCATCACTAGCATCTACTTCTCCTCTGAGGCTATGATGTGGCTGAACTTGGTGTCCCAGAGGATCTGTCCGTCGGGAAATCAGATCGATGTTACTTATGTCAGGGCCTTGGTGATTTCTTGTGCTATGCAGGGTATAATCATGAACGTAGGGGAGCGAATCATCTCCGAGTGGAAGGAATTCTACCGGGGTCACAGGAAGGTCCCTTATCTGCCTGGGTTGGTGTCGGAGCTGTGCCGACAAGTGGTGTGCCTCACGACCACACCGACTCAGAGGTGACCATGGATGAGCCCTTTTACCCCGACCGGCTAAAGGACATCTCCAAGAAGAAGAGAAAGTTGGGCGAGGCCGGAAGCAGCCAACTGGTGGAGGAGGCCGATGACGATGAGGATGATGATGATGACACTCCTGCCCCTTCCCAGTCCCAGCCCCAGCCCCCGATCTCTAGAGCCCAGCTGGAGGAGAATTTGGCAGCTGTCCGGAGGTTCATGGAGGATCCTAACACTGGAGGTGCAGCCTCACACCCATCTACTCAGGAGCTTGCGGCACTCCCTAGGGAGTTAGAGGAAGAGAAGAGGAAGAGACGCTCCCGGGACCACGTGTTTTCCCGGATGTGGAAGACCATCAAGGTCATGTTCTCTTGTGCTACCCCGGGTCAGGAGCTTCCCCCCTCGAGCCCGAGGACGTGCAGGAGTTCCCCTTCCTGAGCGATGATGAGGCTTAAGACCTCCCCCCCCCTCCCCCCTTATTACTGATCGTTTACTGTTTGGGTTGCCCCCGTTTGGGGATTGTTTAAGACAATATTTCCCTTTCCCCTTTTCATTTTGACACGTGGATGCCTATTTTAGACACTATTTTCCTTTTCCTGCATATATATATATATAGTCCTTCTTTTCTTTTGTTTTACACAGTGGTTTCGTAGCTAATACATGCTTTTATCTTGTCCCCAGAAAAGGGACGAAAATAGGGGAGAACAGAGAAGGTTCACTGCCTCGCTGACCTCTGCTATAGCGGTTGGCTTCTACTATAGCGGTCTCGATGGTAACAGTACAGGAAATTCGATTTCCAGCTAAATACACTCATCCCCCTTCCCGGTCAATATTACCTAGGCCTGTAAACCCCGCCATGGTTTTAAACCACCCTTAAGACCATTCCTGGCATCAAACATATCATAATTAGGCAAATCACATTATCAATTACAAGGAAATCACAACAAACAATTGTTTTAGACAATATCTCCCCGCCATTACACACTAATGACTCATTTGTTCCCATGGTTCCCAACCAAGTCCCGACTGTCCTAAAACCGAAGCTTCCCTATAGTCACAGTTCCCAATCCCTTATCATCTTAACCGATGATAAGCCCCTTTTAACATGCAGTACCACTCCTTAAATCAGAACATTTAACAGATTACCACAACCTAAGGTACACAAAATTTTCCACTTAATGACTTTCTACAAACTCTACAAGCACATCAACTAACAATCCAAATAAGTCACACCAAAATTGTACAACATAATATTTCAACTTTAAGTCACAACCAAATCAAATCACAAATAAATCAACTCACAACCAATCAATCCACGAAGTTTCACCTTCGTCCATACCATGGATGACCATTAGCTGGTTATCCATGCTTGCCACAGCCTCTCAGGCCACATACCAATTGGAACCTTCCTGGTTCCAATTCCTCTTGCTTGTCCTATCGCAACTGAAGCACAGAGACCTCCTTTACCTTGCTGAGATACTAATTGGAATCGAGAGATACCAATTGGACTCAACCCATACAAGTAAGTAAGCGAACCGCACAAAAAAATGAAAGAAGGGAGATATTTCCTAGAATGCCTCATAGCTTCCCAAATATTAGATGTGGATGTCAACACACCAATCCGTAGGACTCTATTCGACACTTTGCTCTTGTACTAGGAGACCGGTAACCTAGGCTCTGATACCATCTGTCACGACCCAACCTATCGAGCCATGCGGGCACCTACTCTAATAACCTAGATAGACGAATCCTCACCACCCGTCCAACAGATAACATGCGGAAAAAGTAGCAAGTAGAAAAATAACCTTACCTTTACTTATGAAACCTTTTTATTACAACACCAAAAAATAGAAAACAGTTTTACAGTTGAAAACACCCCTCCCTAGGATCTAGTCTAAATAGGTACAAGAGCTACTACAAGATGATGCAAAAGGAAGAAAAGACACAACTTCCACTATGGGATCAAAGGACAGAAGTTGCTGGAGATCCTCATCGCCGCTAACCTATGAAACATCACCAACCCTGCAACCAGACTATACCCAAAAAAGGTATAGCAAGAGTAGAATCAGTACAAACACACGTACTAGTAGGCATCATCGGTCGACCAAAATCCACTCCTACCATCATATAAGAAAACAAGGAAAAACATGAACGTAATACAATAACTTCCATCCCCCCCATATTCTTCCGCTACCAACCCCCTCATTCTTAGAACTTCTGAGTCACACTAACCTTAGACTCCTAAGTAACCTACTCTTAGACTTCTCAAGCCTCACTTATCCTTAGACTCCTCGAGCCTCACTTATATTTTACCAATATCCAGGCCCACACCTGGACTTCCCTTCCATTACCCAAGTCAATTGCTCTGACTAAACATTCAGACTTAACCTGGCTAACTGCCCAACCCAACCACTTATACACGTAGCATTACTTACCAGTGTCAAGACCCTTCACGGACCTCCAGGATAACCTTTTAACCCTTTCATAACCACCGGACAACTACAACCCCAGACTCTTAGTCTAAGACCCTTTTTAAATCACATAACCCGGACCCTCCAAGGATCCCTCCAACCACACCTAAGTACCCGACAGGCTACCCCAGTCTACACCAAGACCAACCCTTAGCTTAATTACCACAGTAATACCCGACCACCAAGACATACTCAATGACGATGAAAATATATATTTAACCTCCTCTTTCACATAGCCCAGACACACCCCGGGATCCCCTCTAAACAACACCTAAGTGTCAATGAACAACCCGGCCTAATCCAAGACCAACTCCACAATTATAACAAAAATTCCCGGTCACTCAAGGACCACCAAAACAAGTATCACATTTTAGTAAAACAGCCTAATCAACTCATGGAACCAATAACAGTTAATGTCATATAACAATAACAATGCAAAGATGCAATAAAATAAACCCGTACCAGGCGTGGTACCCGAGCCAACTATTAGTATCCCGTACCAGGCGTGGTACCTGAGCCAACCTTTAGTATTCCCGTACTAGGCGTGGTACCTGAGCCAACCGAATGTCAAAATCCACAGTCAATAGATGAACAAACAACTTGTAAACCAACAAGCAACACACCGTTCAATTCACAGACTGTAAAATAGGACCCTTAGACATTCTACACAATTCCTCTAAGTAATGTAATTCATACAAGCACTTAGATAAGAGTACAAACATATACCACATTCATAGGAATCGTAATCTATCACCTACCCCATTTTGGGTACAAAACGGACCGTCAAATCCCGTCCGAAGACTAACCCCAGTTCACCCCTTTTTAAATATGCAATAAGCGAATTCCCCTTTTTAATTATATAGCGGCTAAACGATTCCTCCTTTTTAGCCTTTAGTAATACCCGTAACTACACCTCATGCCACTTGCATCCCCGAACCCCACTTAGGAGTCATTCCCATTACCCGTGGGTTCCAAGCCTTTCTCCCTCGGTTCCCCAAACCTTCCTGACACACTAGTCCCTGAGCCTAACATTTTATCATACCAATACAACAATATAACCACATGTTCACATATCACAAGACCAGCCAATTACTCCATACATCCTAGATCAAGCATAACCAAACCCGAATCCGCCAGAGTCCGTGCTCGGAGGCCTAAAACATGGATTCTCTATTTCACTATACAAAAGTATGGAAAGTAAACAGGTCTAACTACTCATGAAAAGCTAGCCTACCCGGGTGTCAAGCAGCTGCAACAGTGTATTTCTGGCTTCGTGAAGGCTTTCCCGGCTGAACGATGGTCCTGGAATCCATTGTTTCGCATCCCTCCAGCCATGATCCCTCCTCCTTATGGTTCCCTAGCCTTGGAGTAGCATGGGAGGGTTTTTGGAGAAACCCTCGTATGTTTTCTAACTGAGAAGGTGAAGCTTTTTAATAAAATCTCATTCTGAGGTTAGTGCCTTCCGTCGTTCTGCTATGGCGGTCTGACCCTCTAATACAGCGGTTCTGCTATAGCAGAAAATTACCACTATAGCAGAGTGACGTCAGCCCGAATTATTTCCAAAAATCAGAAATTTTCCATGACATCACCCTACTTACTTCAAATATATTTTAATCATTCTTCCCAAATTTACGAAAGCGGAAAAATTTATATAATGACGGACCCGATCGTTACAGGCCTGGTGGTATGTCCCAAGACATATCCATTCCGATGTGGAAATGAGAGATGATAAACATGGATTTTATCACCGGTTTCCCGCATTCGCCTAATCAATATGACTCGATTTGGGTCATTGTGGATAGAATAACCAAATCTGTCCATTTTTTGCATGTGAGAATGACTTATTCGGGGGAAGACTAAGTGAGGTTATACATTCAGGAGATTGTTAGATTGCATAGTACCCCGGTGTCCATTATATTCCACCGGGGTACGCAATTCACTTCTCAGTTTTGGAGAACCTTTCAGAAAGGTTTGGGTACGCAGGTGAACCTTAGTACTGCTTTTCATCCTCATACGGATGGGCAAGTAGAGCGCACTATTCAGACCTTGGAAGACATGTTGAGAGCGTGCGTCATTGATTTCAAAGGTAGTTGGGTGGACCACTTGCCTCTCATTGAATTTGCCTACAATAATAGTTATCACTCAAGCATCCAAATGGCACCATTCGAGGCTCTTTATGGTAGGAGATGTAGGTCTCCTATTGGATGGTATGAGGTGGGAGAAGCTAGATTATTAGGATCATACCTTGTGCATCAAGCCATGGAAAAATTTAAGACCATTTGGGAGAGGCTAAAGACTGCCCAAAATCATCAAAAGTCTTACGCGGATATTAGAAGGAGGGAGTTAGAATTCGGCATTGGTCATTGGGTGTTCTTGAAGGTTTCTCCTATGAAGGGAGTTAAGAGGTTTGGGCGAAAGGGGAAGCTCAGTCCTCACTAAATTGCACCATATCAGATCTGGAAGAGGATCGGGAATGTTAGTTATGAGTTGGAGCTACCTGCGAGTCTGGCATCTGTTCATCCCGTGTTCCATGTGTCTATGCTTAAAAAGTCTATGGATGATCATTCGCTTGTGGTTCCCGTGGATAACATTGGAGTGAAAGACTCATTATCATATGAAGAAGTTCCTATAGAGATCCTAGACCGACAAGTGCGAAAGTTAAGGAGTAAAGAAATAGCTTCAGTAAAAGTGCTATAGAAGAACCAAAAAGTGGAAGAAGCTACTTGGGAATCGGAAGAGGACATGAAGTCTAGATATCCCTTCTTGTTTGATGCTCCGGACGAAGTTAATTGAGGTACTAAACCTTATCTTTCATCCAACTCATTTGTACATTATTTCTTGTGTCTCTTTCGTACTCTTATTTGTGCTAAAAAGTGCCCATAACCATCATTCGGGGATGAATGATCCTAAGGGGGAGAGGGGAGTAATGTAATGCCCCATAAATTCTAGTGTTTCACGTCGTGCTTTAAAAACTTGGAAAAATGAGTTTATTAGAATCTAGAAACATTGGGGATGTTGTTAGATTGATTCGAAGAGTTTTTGGGAATTTAAAACGCAAGAAAAGTATGTTTCAGGGTCCAAAAATAGTGTATTACCGCGTTAACCAAGCACAGAGCCATGAAAACATGAAATGAGGCCCCAAACCAGTTAAGGTCTGCAATGGGGCCGTGCCACAGAGGCTGGTCTCTGCGGCAAGCTTCGTTACACGGAAGCTGCCCCGGCGGCCTTCATTTTGACTTGTTTCATGCATTTTAGAAGGGTATTCTGGTCTTTTCATTATCCAAAACCATTCCCCACCTATTCTAAATATCCTAAACCTCCTAAGGCACAAATAAATCAAAAATAAAGAGCGTTACTTCTCTCCCAAAAGTCTTGAAGCAAAAGGGTGTCTAGGGTTCAAAGTTTAAGGCAAAACTCAAGCGTTCGTAAGCTTTCTTTGTCAAAAAGGTATGTTGAATAATCCTCTTTCAAACTAAGCCTATTATAAATGATCTTCTAGCTATCAAAGTAATTTTGTACAAGTTTGTATATGGATTCTGTTGAATGATTTTCGGAAGAAGAACTTACTTGAACTTACGAACTCTTTTTACTAAATTCTTCCTTTGTTATTGATTATGCTTAAGAATGGAGGATTATTTCTTGAAATACGTAACCTATTATTATGAAAAGCTTTTGGGGCAAGTCTAAAGTCATGATGCTTTTGTGAATTGTTTTACTGTTTAAATCTTGGCTTTTGATGAAAAGGGAAAAGGATTTCTACATCCCTCGGTTTTGAAAGTGTGGTTTATGAATTTTGAAATCTTCAACCTTTGAGGGATTCAATAAATGTGTTTAAATCCTTTAAATGATGGGACTAATGATGTACAAATTTATGAAATGTTTATGGCATGGTATATATGGCTTACAAGTCTTGGTATGATGATAGAAAAGTTATGAATGCCTTAAGAATGTTAAGAGTCCCAAATGAATGTTTTGTGAAACATTTGAAATGTTAAAATATAGGCTTAAGAGAATTAGATGGTTAGCCGAGATGGCGTGAGTCGAATGGGGCTTCACACTTGTAATCGTGTTCTGCCGACATGGGTATGAGTCGAACGCGGCTCTTCCCTCTGAGTTGAATGGGGCTCCCTACTGTACGCTTGATTTGTTCAGTTGTATGCAGTCATGAGGTGATTATAATATGATACTCCGATCCTTGCGGCAAACTTGGATTGGAGGCTGAATAGATCGAGCGATGGTCGGACCTATATAGCCCATGGGAAACTAAATATTGATGATACCATCTAGTCCAGAAGTAATATATTCATGTAACTGTCATATTTGTGATTTGAGATTGCCCCATCTTCTATATTTATGATCTATGTGGTATTTTGACTTGCCTTATAAATTGTGATATCCTTTCCCCTGGGTTGCATGCAAGTACTCGCCGTACTGACCATCCTCGAACGCTGCATATTTTTATGATGTAGGTTCAGAGGTCTTTCCTTATGGTTCTGTGCGGCATTTGAATTCTTAAGATATCAGCTAGCAAGTGGTGAGCCCTCCTCTCTTTCGGAAGGCACACAATTTTTACTCTTTAGATATTGGACAAATTCTCTTGGTTTTATGGTATCATCAGTGTCATGCCCTGAATTAGGAGTTATTCTTTATGTTAGAGACATTATAGACTGATATTAGTAATACTTTGGTTGATTATCTTATTCGAACGGATTTCGTACATATTGGGCTTGCTTTCGTAGTTATTTATACTTGTGCAAATGATGTATGCTACGGGGTTACTCAGGCCTCTTGGGTCTGGGTTACAGTTACGTCTGGGTCTTGTCTCGAGTCATGACAAACTTGGTATCAAAGCACGATTTATGGTTCTAGGGTTTCTACAAAGTCGTGTCGAGTAGAGTCCATTTTATGGGTGTGAAGCACGCCACACTTATAAATCGGAGGCTACAAGGCATTTAGGAACGTTTCCCTTTTCTTCACATTCTATTTTGTGCTAAATGAGCCTAGTCCTAGGAAGACTCTTCTAACTCTTAATTTCTCGCATTTTAGATCATGCCTCCAAGAAGGACTACCAGACCAGGAGCTATGACCGAAACCTCAATCCCAGCAGGGACAGCTACTGAAGAGGTTCATCCTACCCATGGAATGAAGACTCGTTATGGCATCCGCACTGCTGACCCTATCGCTCCTACTGGGGTCCCACCAGTCTCTCTTACTACTGCCTCTGCTACTACTCCTGTTGTGGCCCCTACTCGAGCTACCAGTGTTACTCTAGTCTAGCCTCTGCAGGGTGAGGTTACTAATGTTGAGTTTAGGCAGACTATGCAGATGCTTGCGCACCTATGTCCTCTCAGTCTCGCCGGTCAGGAAGTTTTGGTGCTAACACCAGGTTTTTAGATGCTATAAGGGTGGGTCAATTCATGCGACTAAATCCACCAGTCTTCATGGGGTCCAGTGCTGAAGAGGATCCTCAGTACTTTGAGGACAAGATGGAGAAGATATTTAGGGTCATGCAGACTATTGACATTGAGGGAGTAGAGTTGGTAGCCTACCAGCTGAAAGGGGTGGCCTATCAATGGTATGTTGAGTGGGAGGAAATGAGGGATGAAGAAGCCGAGCCTGCTGTTTGGGAAGACTTTTCTGAAGCTTTCCTTGTCCACTACTTTTCGCAGGAGTTGAGGGAAGCCAAAGCGGAGGAGTTTGTAAATCTAAAGCAAGGTAATATGACAGTCAAGAAATATGCTCTGAAGTTTAACCAACTATCTCGCTATGCTCCGAAAATGGTATCCGATATGAGGGCTCGGATGAGGAAGTTTACAAATGGTATCTCTGATGACTTGGTATTATCATGCAAAATGGTTATGCTAAACAAGGATATGGATCTGTCCAGACTGGTAGTGTATATTCAGCAAGTTGAGGAAAAGAAGAAAAAGCAGACCGAGGTGGAAGAGCCCCAAAATAAGAGGACAAGACCACTAGACCAGGAGGCAGACCGCCAGCATACTAGTAAGGGGGTATACGTTGGTTCAGAAAAAGGTCATGGGGACATGCTCCTTCATCAGCTAGTGCACCTGCCCCTAAACCTTCGAGCGATCAGTGATTCCAGGGTAACCATGGTTCAAAGATGCAGGGTACTCAGTCGCAGGGTAGTGTAGCCTAGTCGGTTCCATCTTACCCTCCATGGAGTACTTGTGGGAAATTTCATCATTGAAGGTGCTATCATAATGTTCGTATGTGTTATTATGGGTGCGGCGAACCCGGCCATATTCAGCGTGATTGTCCCTCGGTGAAGGGTATTTTTGGGGGTACCAGGACCCAAGCCACTACTTTTGCAGCCTCTCAAGCAAAGGGTGCTACCTCGGGTACATGTAGGGGTCAAAATCTTTTATATGGGCTATCCACCCGTCAGGAATCAGAGGCTTTGCCAGATGTTATCACGAGTATGTTACAGATCTTCTCTCGTGATGTTCATGTGTTACTTGATCCTGGTTCCACCTTATCTTATGTGACTCTCTATGTGGCTATAAATTTTGGTTTTGCTCTCGAAAGTATTCTTGAACCCTTCTTAGTCTCCACTCCTGTCGGTGATTCCATTATTGCTAAGATGGTCTATAAAATTGTGTTATAACTGTTTTACTTAGAGATACGGTGATAGACTTAGTAGAGCTTGACATGATAGAGTTTGATGTAATTTTGTGGATAGATTGGCTTCACTCCTGCTATGCTGATATGGACTGTAGGACTAGAAAGGTCAAATTCTACTTTCTTAATGAACCAGTCCTTGAATGGGAGGGTAGTCCCGTAGCGCCTTAGGGAAAGTTTATCTCCGACCTTAGGGCACGAAAGATGATATCCAAGGGCTGTTTGTACCACTTGGTATGGGTTAGGGATTCTGATATTAAAATCCCCCTACTCCAATCTATTCTCGCATTAATGAGTTTCCCGAGGTGTTTCCTGAAGACCTTTCCGAGATTCCTCCCGATAGAGAAATAGACTTTGGAATAGATCTCTTACCTGACACTAGACCCATTTCCATTCCTCCATATAGAATGGACCCTGCTGAGTTGAAAGAGTTAAAGGATCAGTTAAAATACCTCCTTGATAAAGTTTTCATTTGCCCTAGTGTTTCCCCTTAGGGTGCTTCCATACTCTTCGTGCGTAAGAAAGATGGGTCTCTTTTTATGTGCATTGATTATTGCCAATTGAACAAAGTAATAGTGAAAAATAAGTACCCTCTCCCCAGAATTGATGATCTCTTTGACCAGCTTCAGGGTGCTAAGTGTTTTTCCAAAATAGATTCCCATTAAAGGTTAGGGAGGCTGATTTTCCTAAGACCGTTTTCCGTACTCGGTATGGCCACTTCAAATTCTTAGTCATGTCCTTTGGTTTGACTAACGCTCCTACAGCATTCATGGATCTTATAAATAGGGTGTTTAAGGAGTTTCTGGATATGTTTGTTATTGTATTCATTGATGACATCTTGGTTTACTCCCGGAGTGAGGAGGAGCATGCCAATCACCTACGTATCGTACTTCGAACTCTTAAAGAGTGGGAATTATATTCCAAATTTTCCAAGTGCAAGTTTTGGCTAGACTCGGTGGCTTTCCTCAGCCATATTATGTCTAGTGAGGGAATTAAAGTGGTTCCTCAGAAGATTGAAGTGGTAAAGAAATGGCCCAGTCCCATGACTCTGACGGACATTAGGAGTTTCTTGGGTTTGGCAGGATACTATAGGAGATTTGTGGAGAATTTTTCCTCTATAGCTACCCCATTGACAAAGCTGACACAGAAAAAGGCTAAGTTCATATGGTCCGATGTTTGTGAAAGTAGCTTTGAGAAGCTAAAGAATCTTTTGACTTCTACTCTGGTCTTGACTCTACCTGAGGGCTTTGAGGGATTCGTGGTGTATTGTGATGCATCCCGGGTGGGAGTTGGGTGTGTGCTCATGCAACATGGCAAGGTTGTGGAGTATGCTTCCAGGCAGCTGAAGGTGTATGAAAAGAACTACCCAACCCATGATCTTGAGTTGGCGGCGGTGGTTTTTGCACTCAAGATTTGGCATTATTATTTGTACAAGGTACACATAGACATCTTCACTGATCACAAGAGCCTACAATATGTCTTCACCCATAAGGAGCTGAATCCCAGACAAAGGAGGTAGCTTGAGTTGTAGAAAGACTACGACATGAGTTTGCATTATCACCCAGGTAAGGTTAACGTAGTTGCTAATGCTCTTAGCAGGTTATCCATGGGGAGCCTTTCTCACGTAGAAGAGGAAAAGAGAGGATTAGTGAAAGACATTCATCGGCTTGCCAACTTAGGAGTTCGGTTGGTAGACTCCGAGGATGGTAGGATTTTTGTGCATGAGATGGCTAAGTCATCCTTGGTTGCTGGGGTGAAGGAAAAGCAAGCTAATGATCCCATACTTATGTGAATTAAGGAAGATGTGGGGCAACAAAAGATTATGGCATTCGAAATAGGAGGAGATGGCATCTTGCGGTATCAAGGGAGAGTATGTGTACCGAACGTGGATGGCTTGCATGAAAGGATCTTGTTCAAGTCTCCTACTTCCAGGTACACTGTTCACCCTGGCTCTACAAAAATGCACCACGATTTGAAAGAAATGTACTAGTGGAATAATATGAAGACAGAGGTGGCTGATTTTGTTGCTAAGTGTACCACATGTCAGCAAGTTAAGGTTGAACACCTAAGGTGGTGCTACATCCCAAGACATAGCCATTCCGATGTGGAAATAGGAGATGATAAACATGAATTTTATCACCGGTCTCCCGCGTTCGTATAATCAATATGACTCAATTTGGGTCATTGTGGATAGAATAACCAAATCTGCCCATTTTCTACCTGTGAGAATGACTTATTTGGGGGAAGACTATGCGAGGTTGTACATTCAGGAGATTGTTAGATTGCATGCCCCGGTGTCTATTATATCCGACCAAGGTACGCAATTCACTTCTCAGTTTTGGAGAGCCTTTCAGAAAGGTTTGGGTACGTAGGTGAACCTTAGTACAACTTTCCCTCCTCATACGGATGGGCAAGCGGAGCGCACTATTCAGACCTTGGAAGACATGTTGAGAGCGTGTGTCATTGATTTCAAAGGTAGTTGGGTGGAACACCTGCCTCTCATTGAATTTTCCTACAACAATAGTTATCACTCAAGCATCCAAATGGCACTGTTCGAGGCTCTTTATTGTAGGAGATGTAGGTCTCCTATTGGATGGTATGAGGTGGGCGAAGCTAGATTGTTGGGACCAGACCTTGTGCATCAAGCTATGGAAAAATTTAAGACCATTTGAGAGAGTGAAAACTCCTGGATCTTCCTTTTTTTGCACCAAAGAACGGGAGGCCTTTTGACGCGGATTTATGCTAGTTGATATCTGGTGCATCTGGGTCTCAAGCTTCTTTATGGACACAGAATGGGACTCCACTCTCTGACTAATACCTGAAAGGTCAGCTCGCATCTCTTTCATGCTTGAATCCATAGAATCAACCTTTTGAAATACCTTGTTAAGCAACTCCCTCATGGTTGGTTGTTCATGTCTATCTTTGCGATTTCCAGGAGGGACATACAGACCACCTCTATCATTCTTGTATCTATCCTTTTTATTCCAATCACCATCCCTGTATCTAGCTCTGCTTCTGTCTCTAGCTCTGCTTCTGTCTCTGTAACTGGACCGATTGTAGTTGTCATCTCTATCTATGTTCTGACCTTGATTTCCTTGGCTAGAGGCCCAGAAACTCGCCCCTTGATCATTCAGATAACTAACCTCTTCATCGGATAAGTACTCGTCTAGCCTTGGTGCTTTCCCATGTGAACCGATGGCTTTAACCTTTTCTACTCCCTCATCCAGGATTTTCTTTGCAATCAGATCAATGCTTGTCTTCATTTCAGCAACTTCCTGTTTGAGGTCTTGAAACTCATGAAATTCAGTGGACTTTCCAACAACGTATGTACCTGATGAGGTCTCAGACTCTCTAGTGTGCCATGCTCTATTTGTCTTGGCAACCCTGTCAAGCATCTCAGAAGCTTCAAAATAAGAATTCTCCATGAATGCTCCTCCAGTTACAGTGTCAGCTACAACTTTTGTGTTGGCATTCAATGCTTTGTAGAAGATCTCCATGAGATGTCTTTGTCACGCACCAAACTAAGGGAGGCGCGACTGGCACTCGATACCTTATTCGACCGAGTTGGCCACTAAAATATACAAGCTGACTAAACTGTGGGTCCAAAAAAGTCAGGCAGCATAACATCTGAAATACCAAGCCTGGACCGTTAAGGTCATAACCTGAATGACAACAAGTCATATAGACAAAGGTAGACAAGCCAAAAATAATAAAGTGATGGCTGGCCGACGAGGTCGTAACCGAAGACACACATACATACATATACATACATGCCTAACCTATGGGACTGGAGACTGGAAGCTACATAAAGAAATCTAGAATACCATGTCCACAATAGCCTCTAAGAGTGTCATAAGCACCGGTCGGGACAAGACCCCGACTATACCCAAACTGTACAACAAAAGTAAACACCCTCTGATAGCCCCAGGAAGAGGTGGAGCTTACCAAATCACAGCTCAACCCCGAATCCTAGTGGAGGGGTCGATCAGAATCCCTACTTAGACCTGCACGCATGAAACAAAATGCAGCATCCCCAGGAAACAGGATGTCAATACGAATAAAAATGTACTGGTATGTAAGGTAGAGAGTAGAATCATAAATAGCTGCTGTAAAAAAAGTAATAGAGATACCACCTGAAACTGAAACTCTGATAGCCTCCATGGCCAACATCTGACCTTATAGAAATCAAATATGCATGGTATGCTCGCATAATCGTATGTCGTGAATACATATATATAAATGCAAATGCATGTCGTACACAACCAAGTGCTAGCAATGGTGGTGTCTTCCGGTAGCTAACCGGGATCATATCTGCCAACTCGTGGCCATCTGTGTCTCATACATATAAATATAGGCAATAGGCCCCATACCTCCTGATTATAGCTCAAGAGTCTGATGCATAGCATGTCATGTCATGGATGCATAATGCACGTATGTCATCATAATTATGTTGCCAATCTTGGCCTGCTGGTACTCTTATTCTCATAAACTCGTAATTACTTTCGTATAACATGTAAATGCCTCGTAGAACCTTATGTGCTATTAGAAGAAATTTGAACACTTAACTCGACATTAGAAAGGTAAATTAAACCTGAGGATGTTTATAAAGAGCTTAAGGTGCTTCACTTAGTCTTTATATATGTTTCCCTAATAGTTTGTAAAATAAGGTATTTCAAAAATCGAATCCTTGGTAGTTTAAACATACGAGTTACATTTGAGAGTTTTGAAAATTGAATTATTATTTTAAAGCTTTCCAAAAATCATTTTAGCGAGGAAGGAGGGCTGGTTGCGAATTCTTAATGTTCCTTTGCAATAATTTTAAATCACAACACTCAAAGAAGAACAAGAACTCCTACATATGGACATATAGTTAAGAAAGCCGAAAAAATGACATATAGATGTCGAATATCTATATAACCGAACGAGTGGAATATCATCATAATAATACCACGAAAGTACTTCATCTGCGATCCCAATGCCTTTCACAGAAGGTCTTTCTAGTAGTAGAATAGTAAAATATCGCATTTGACGATTTACGAATTTTCTAAAGTTCGTGCTTAAAGGAAGGACAACGCTTAGCCTTAACATACCTTTCCAACGAATGTCTGAATGCCCGTAGTTCCTTCACGGAAGTTGTTCCTTATGTCCTAAGCTTCGCAAACACTATATATACGCAGCTTATACACGCCTAAAAATAGATTATAATTAAGCTAAAATCGGCAGATTTGCCAAAGGATCATAACTTGAAGAAACGTCCGTAGAACTTCATAAAAATGATCATAAAAGAGCCCCGAGATGGTTACCTTAGCAAACCAAGTGTAAAGCTTGAAGAACCAGCAAGAAATACCAAATCCTATCTGCTGAAACCAGCTCCAAACGTGGTTTATCGAAGGGAGAAATAGTTACCACGCGTAGAGATCACGTTTCTAGGCACGGGGGCAAACTTTAGCGATAGAAATCACCCAAAACGCACCTTGATACTCAAGAACTACCTTGTAATGCTCTCCAATGTTTCTCCCTGTTTCAGAACTGTTTTTGGAAATTTTTTACGACTTAAAACTTCAATAGGCATATATATCCTAATCTTGACCCGACCCGGTTCGCGACTCGGTTTCAGCACAGACAGTCCACGGTAAAATAGTCATAACTTTTTACTCCGAGGTCAGTTGGATGTGAGGTTTTGTGAGTTGGAAACTAGACTCGTAGACCTTAGATTTGGTACGTTGTAGACCCTATAACCCTTCATATATTGGGAGAAAAGCTCAAAGACATTTGACCCAAAGTTCAGAAAATTTATTAAAGAAACTTACGGTAACTTTTGCCGACTTTTATTTCGCAACATGCTTGACTTCCAAACTTAACGTACGACATTGAGTGATTATAATACCTCATAACACATCCTTATTAGCATATCATATACTCTTAGTCTCATCCCGAAGCTACAGGTTAGTTTAAACTTTCCAAACAAGCAAGGTGGTACACGAGGCACTTTTTTAACTCAAACTTTGTCTAAGGGCTCTCCTTGACCTAAGACGTAGTTTAATTCTTTGATATCACTATCCATTTGCAATATTATCCTCCTGACGTCCACACCAAATCATATACACCTCATACACTCACGTCACACTACGTATATTATACGAAAAAAATTACGGGGTCTCACATTCTCCCCCCTTAAGAGCATTCGTCTGCGAATGGATCAAAGTATTCCATGGTTGCATTTATTTTCCGCTAATATGTCATTTGCGAGGCTATATTTGCTACATTCACAAATCTTACATCCAATTCTGAAAATTTCAAATACAAGGTTTCATATAGCTATCTCGCGACAAGACATATAAATTGCCCTTTCAAGTTAATTAAAATCCAAGTATGTTGCTACAAAGGAATAATTGTCAATTATTAAAATGTGACTCACCTTAAGTCGTAAATAGCTGGGGGTACTTCTTCCTCATTTCCTCCTCGGCTTCCCAAGTCATTTCCTCGACGTTGTTATTCCACCATAACACTTTCACGGAGGCTATTTCTTTAGTCCGAAGCTTTCTTACCTGTCTGTCTAAAATAGCCACTGAACCTCATCATAAGACAAGTCTTCAGCAACACGAATATCCTCAATAGGTGTAATACATGAAGGATCTCCAATGCACTTTCGCAACATAGATACATGAAACACAGGATGGACGGCTTCTAATTTCGAAGGCAAATCAAGCTCGTATGCTACCCTACCGATTCTCCGAATAATCTTATACGGCCCGACATATCTGGGACTAAGCTTTCCTTTCTTGCCAAATTGCATGATGCCCTTCATAGGCGATACTTTTAGGAAAACCCAATCATCTACATCAAACTCTAAGTCTCGCCGTCGAACATCTGCATAAGAATTTTGTCGACTCTGTGTTGTCTGCAACTGATCTCTAATAAGCTTTACCTTCTCTATCACCTGCTGGACTAGATTGGGACCTAACAACTCTGCTTCCCCGACCTCAAACCAACCAATCGGTGACCTGCACTTCCATCTGTATAGTGCTTCATAAGGAGCCATCTGAATGCTAGCTTGAAAGCTATTATTATAAGCAAACTCAATAAGGGGTAGATGATCATCCCAACTTCCTTTAAAATCCAAGACGCAGGCACGTAGCATATCCTTGAGAGTTTGAATAGTACGCTCAGCCTGTCCATCAGTCTGTGGATGAAAAGTGGTGCTCAGATTTACCTGAGTGCCTAGACCCTTCTGAAAGGATCTCCAGAAGTGTGCCATGAACTGAGCCCCTCGGTCAGAGATAATAGATAATGGGACTCCATGAAGGCACACAATCTCTCGAATGTAAAGTCTGGCATAATCCTCAACCGAATATGTTGTCCTAACTGGCAGGAAATGAGCAGATTTTGTTAGCCTATCAATAATTACCCAAATAGAATCATACCTCCATGGTGTGTGAGGAAAACCAGTGATGAAGTCCATATTTATCATTTCCCATTTCCATAACGGAAGCTTGATATATTGAGTTAGGCCTCCAGGCTTCTGATGTTCTCGAACCTCTCGTGGAAAATAATGGGCCAAGAAGGCCTCAGAGAAGTCATCCCACTCTGCTGGCGGAGCATCATATCCTCTGGATCTCTCCCATGCCTCATACCACAAGATGTCTACATCGTATAGTCGAAAAGAAGCCAACTCCACAGCCTCGGTGAAGGAGACATGCATCACCCTCAATACTCTATACACCTGGTCTATAAAGTCTTGGGGGTCCTCGGTCGAACTAGATCCTATAAATAATGAAGGAGCCAGATGAAGAAACTCTCGCACCTTCGAGCTTTCTGCCCGACCTCTCCTAGCTTCTGCTCCCGACCCTAGTTCACGCTCATGAATAGCAACCATCCTAGTCAATAGCTGAACTGCCTTTCTCATCCCCTGCTCTCTTGTCTCTGGTAGGGGAATAACAGGTGTTGGAGGTCCTGTGTCCCTGGCTATCTCAGGTACCAATGGAACTAATGGGGCTGGGGGAACTACATCTCCCCGGGCTTCAGCAAGTGCCGGGGAAGCTGGCACTGGGGGTGCGGGGGACTCACTGTGTACCTCTAAGGGAACTCTATCCCTCTGACCTGGTGGGGAGCGACTGGTACATTCCCCCAAATCCATGCCGATATCTTATTGTGCCATCTCCTGAGCATAGATACTCTGCCAGATAAGAAATACAAAGCACGATTTAGATGTCATATGTCCTTATAACTTTGCTCTATAGCACGATCTATCAATTGAAAGAAATGTAACCATTCCTAAATGCCCTGTAGCCTCCTGATTATAAGTGTGGTGCACAACACACCCATAAGTAAAACTCTACTAGACACGACTTGTGGACTCCCTGGGACACGACCTGCTCTGATACCAAGTTTGTCACGCCCCAAACTAAGGGAGGTGCGACTGGCACTCGATACCTTATTCGACCAAGTTGGCCACTAAAATATACTAGCTGACTAAACTGTGGGCCCAAAAAAGTCAGGCAGCATAACATCTGAAATACCAAGCCTGGACCGTTATGGTCATAACCTGAATGACAACAAGTCATATAGACAAAGGTATATAAGCCAAAAATAATGAAGTGATGGCTGGTCGACGAGGTCACAACCGAAGACACACATACATACATATATATATATGCCTAACCTATGGGACTGGAGACTGGAAGCTACAAAAACAAACCTAGAATACCATGTCCATAATAGCCTCTAAGAGTGTCATAAGCACCGGACGGGATAAGGCCCCGACTATACCCAAACTGTACAACAAAAGTAAACACCCTCTGATAACCCCAGGAAGAGGGGGAGCTTACCAACTCACAGCTGAACCCCGAATCCTAGTGGAGGGGTCGATCAGAATCCCTAAATGGACCTGCACGCACGAAACAAAATGTAGCATCCCCAGGCAACGGGACGTCAGTACGAATAAAAATGTACTGGTATGTAAGGTAGAGAGTAGAATCATAAATAGCTACTGTAAAAAAAGTAATAGAGATACCACCTGAAACTGAAACTTTGATAGCCTCCATGGCCAACATCTGACCTTATAGAAATCAAATATGCATGGTATGCTCGCGTAATCGTATGTCGTGAATACATATATATAAATGCAAATGTATGTCGTACATAACCAAGTGCTAGCAATGGTGGTGTCTTCCGATAGCTAACCGGGATCATATCTGCCAACTCGTGGCCATCTGTGTCTCATACATATAAATATAGGCAATAGGCCCCATACCTCCCGATTATAGCTCGAGAATCCGATGCATAGCATGTCATGTCATGGATGTATAATGCACGTATGTCATCATAATTATGTTGCCAATCTTGGCCTGCTGGTACTCTTATTCTCATAATCTCGTAATTACTTTCGTATAACATGTAAATGCCTCGTAGAACCTTATGTGCTATTAGAAGAAATTTGAACACTTAACTCGACATTAGAAAGGTAAATTAAACCTGAGGATGTTTATAAAGAGCTTAAGGTGTTTCACTTAGTCTTTATATATGTTTCCCTAATAGTTTGTAAAAGAAGGTATTTCAAAAATCAAATCCTTGGTAGTTTAAACATACGAGTTACATTTGAGAGTTTTGAAAATCGAATTATTATTTTAAAGCTTTCCAAAAATCATTTTAGCGAGGAAGGAGGGCTGGTTGCGAATTCTTAATGTTCCTTTGCAACAATTTTAAATCACAACACTCAAAGAAGAACAAGAACTCCTACATATGGACATATAGTTAAGAAAGCCGAAAAAATGACATATAGATGTCGAATATCTATATAACCGAACGAGTGGAATATCGTCATAATAATACCACGAAAGTACTTCATCTGCGATCCCAATGCCTTTCACAGAAGGTCTTTCTAGTAGTAGAATAGTAAAATATCGCATTTGACGATTTAGGAATTTTCTAAAGTTCGTGCTTAAAGGAAGGACAACGCTTAGCCTTAACATACCTTTCCAACGAATGTCCGAATGCCCGTAGTTCCTTCACGGAAGTTGTTCCTTATGTCCTAAGCTTTGCAAACACTATATATACGCAGCTTATACACGCCTAAAAATAGATTATAATTAAGCTTAAATCGGTAGATTTGCCATAGGATCATAACTTGACGAAACATCCGTAGAACTTCGTAAAAATGATCATAAAAGAGCCCCGAGATGGTTACCTTAGCAAAACAAGTGTAAAGCTTGAAGAACCAGCAAGAAATACCAAATTCTATCTGTTGAAACCAGCTCCAACCGTGGTTTATCGAAGGGGAAAACAGTTGCCATGCGTAGAGATCACGTTTCTAGGCAGGGGGGAAACTTTAGCGATAGAAATCACCCAAAACGCACCTTGATCACTCAAGAACTGCCTTGTAACCCTCTCCTATGTTTCTACCTGTTTCAGAACTGTTTTTGGAATGTTTTTACGACTTAAAACGTCAATAGGCATATATATCCTAATCTTGACCCGACCCGGTTCGCGACCCGGTTCGCGACCCAGTTTCAGCACAGACAGTCCGCGGTAAAATAGTCATAACTTTTTACTCTGAGGTCTGTTGGACGTGAGGTTTTATGCATTGGAAACTACACTCGTATACCTTCAATTTGGTAGGCTGTAGGCCCTCTAACCCTTCATATATTGGGAGAAAAGCTCAAAGACATTTAATCCAAAGTTCAGAAAATTTATTAAAGAAACTTACGGTAACTTTTGCCGACTTTTATTTCGCAACTTGCTTGACTTCCAAACTTAACGTACGACATTGAGCGATTATAATACTTCATAACACATCATTCTTAGCATATCATATACTCTTAGTCTCATCCCGAAGCTACAGGTTAGTTTAAACTTTCCAAACAAGCAAGGTGGTACACGAGGCACTTTTTTTAACTCAAACTTTGTCTAAGGGCTTTCCTTGACCTAAGACGTAGTTTAATTCTTTGATATCACTACCCATTTGCAATTTTATCCTCCTGACGTCCACACCAAATCATATACACCTCATACACTCATATCACACTATGTATATTATACGAAAAAAATTACGGGGTCTCACAGTCTTGAAGGGATTTTGTGATCGAAACTTGTTTCAACTTCTTATTGAACATCAACCATGTCTCATACAATGCCTCCGCAGGTAGTTGCTTAAAGTTATAGACTTCTTGCTTCAGCTGCAACATCCGAAATGGAGGAAAGAACCGCTCCAGAAACTGAGTCTTCAACTCGTGCCATGTGTATATGGAATTATTGGGCAATTATGAGAGCCACACAGTTGCCTCGTCAGTCAATGAGAAAGGGAATAGTCTCAGTCTAATAGCATATTGCCCCACTCCTAGTAGATTATACGCTTTGCAAATTTGAGTAAAGTTTTTCATATGTAGATTTGCATCTTCCGTAGGTTTTCCAGCATATAGCCCTCTCAGGTTTAGTAACTGCATCATGGTGCTGGTGATGTCAAACTTTGTTCCATCAGTCAGTGGTGGCAACACTATCGGTCCAGTAATGCTCAGTTCCTCCACATCCTCCTCATCATCATCATAGTATCGACGGGTATGCCTCGGCTATCGTGGTTGTTGGCCCCGATTCTGGGCAAATTTCATCTAGTTGTTGCCTCATCTCTCGCAGCTTTTCTTGCTTACTCCGCTGCCGCATTTTGGGCTGCTAGGTCAGCTGCAATTCAAGAATCTTCAGCAGCAAGGGCGTCTTCTCCTTCCTTTTTTCTCTGTTCAGCTTCGGCCAATAACCGAGTTGTGATCTGTTCTGGTGTCTCATGCTCTCCCTCTTTAGCCATGTTTCTTAAGGTTTGAGAGAGCTCAGGATCGTATGGGATCAAGGGATTGCCTTGGCTCCTTGTACTGGGCATGCACAAGTGTGCAACCTGTAGAACAAAACAAAAACAACAGAAAAAGTAAAATTAGGAAATAAGGACTAATAGTGAAATAAACACAATCTCTCTTAATCCTAAATCGTATTCCCCGGCAACGGCACCAAAATTTGATACGCCCAATTACACCTCCTTTTAGAAGCGTAAGCGGTCGCTGATCAAATATAGAACCCAACGAAAGTTGGGGTCGATCCCATAGGGAATATGGTAGGACTGTGGTTGATATGTGTTTACTTGCGTTGTTAGCCATTTATTTCCCTACAAAGAGGGGTTTTAATGTAACAAGTAGTAAGTATAACTAAAATGTGAACAAGTAACACGTAACAGTTTTAAGAGTTGTAATCAATGGGAGAGATGACTAGGGTAGTGTTCCCCATGAGATCATAACTTAGCAAGGCGTTGTACTTAGTAAACTAGTTTGGTGCTTGTTGACACTCAATTTTTACCCTCTCCATTATAAATTAATCTTGAGCCTTTTTCAAATTTTAAATAATTTTTGAAAATAATTGTTTGTGAAAAAGGATAAAATATTTTCCAAATCGGCTTTATAATAGTTTTAAGTAAGAATTTATATTTTTCATATTTAATTATGTGAAATTTATATGAGTTTACTTAACGAACTATTTTAGAGTTTAATTTCGTAAGAAAATCCTTTTAAAAGATTAAATGCTTGATTTCCCTCCAAATGGATTAAAATTGGAAATTATTTGAATAATTAATTTCGTAATTTTTGAATGAGGTAATTTTAAACATGATAATTATTTCAATTTGTTTAAATTTAAAAAGGCTCGGATGATTAATTTTAATTAATTCGTCTTTATTCCTATCCTAGCCTAAATCCTTAAAGTAATTTAAATCCTAGCCGAATTTTGCCTGAATTCCTCCTTATTGGGTTATCTCCTAAACCTAAATTAGCCACATTCTAAATACACCTTATAACTCCCTCACCAGACCCTTTGTTTCAGCCTCATTTCGGCCAACAACAATACTCCATAACCCACAGGCCCACTCCCTTTTCCCCTTAACCCGCTTTGACCCGCCGGCCCAACTCCTCACCCCTTATACCAACACACCCTTTATCTTCTTTCCTTTACTCTCTCTCTCTCAACAGATGAACCAAACGAACCCCCTTATCTCTCCTCCTTCTCTCTTCGTACAACACCCAGAAACCAGACGCAAACCCTAACGCCTCAAGCTCCAACAATGAACAACAGCTAGCAAACGACGCCTTACTCCCATGATTCTCCGTCAAAATCCCGTTAAATCCTCTGTTTCCGTCGTCTGTTGAAGGGAGAGAAGAACCACGAAGGTTCTAGAAGGAACAGGTGTTACCCCAACGTTCCATCCTGAAAATCTCGGCTGATTACGCTCAACTTTTGTTTGTTTGTATACGAATTCGTACAGACGTGGCCTCAATTCTTTTGCCTTCAAGAAATTCCAATTTGAAATTCGAATTCCTCAAGCAAATACCCATAAACCCCTCTGTTTTTCCCCCTCATTTCCTCCAGAAATTTTCTTATATAAACCCCCTCTTTCATTAAGTTGGGTAGCTGAGCTTTTGGGGAAAAATTTGGGGATTTTGGTGGAGCATTCCACTAATCTCACGTAACCAAAAGTTTTCAAGAGGAAATACACAATAAAGATTCAAGTTCCGGCGCAATCGTTCTAAGTTCCGGTGGTGGAAGAATTTTCCGACGAAGCTTAACGTCTCAGTCGCTGCTCAAGAACAGGTAATATTTCATTCCACCTTCCTCTGTTTCTTTCATCTTTTCATTAGAAATAGTCGGATGCTGTTGGTTTTAGGCTGGTCTTGTTTTGGAAAATATTTGATTGTTGTTACGAGGAAATAAGAACAAGGTTGCGAGATGTTGTCTGTTAGTTCAAGTCTTTCTCATAGAACTTAGAGTTGTGAAGTTGTTTGCTTAAAGTTTATGAATGTTAGGCCTTTGATACTAGTTTGGGAGGCAAAAAGTCTGTTTTGATTCTCATTAGCTTTGGAATTTCTGTTCTCTGCTGTTCCTACTACTTCTGATTGCGTGAATGTGTATAGATGGAAAAATTCTTGAAGAGTTTCCTTAGTTTACAACGCTAACGAGATTCATTAAAGAATGACAAGTTCGATCTTCGGGGTCGTTCCTTAGCCTTTACCAAAGATTGAAGGGCGTTGGAGCGAAACCGAACTTCATTATAGTTCAAATTTCGTCCCAACCTACTGTCAAAGTCCATAAAATAGGATGTAATTTCGTGGTTTCCTTGTTTCCAAGTTGTTGTGTGAAATGCAAAGGTCTAATTTGTTGTTTATCTCAAACAGTACTATATTGTGTTTGATTCATGTTTTCACTTGTCCCTAAATGGATCCCGACATTGTGAGTCACCTGTTTCATTTTAATATCTTAAGCATGTCATGATCGTAAGTCTAAATATTCTTGAATGAAACCTAATCGTTGTGCTAAGAATTTATATGTAACTGAGTCTAAGAGGTTGTGAAATTTTGCCTTGTTCTTGCTAAATTGTGACTGTGTGCGTGTCTAAATGAGTATGGGTAAATGATTGCTACCACTAATTTGAGTCTATTATAGGCCAAGGACTCCCTGTAGGTCTTCTTGATTCTAAATATCAAGTAAGAACTACGAAAGGACGAAGTCATCCTTCCTTTAGGAATACTCTTCAGCCTTTCCTTACGATAAAAGGAGAGACGACGAAGAAGAACTTCATGGTTGTTTGTTTTTGTCTCCAAGAATCCTACTGGAAGCTCTAAATGCCTTCGTAGTTGTACTTTCTTTCCTGTCGTGATTATAGAATATAAGTTGGATTACTTGTTGAATTTCACCATATCTATAAGAGTAGAAGATGGCTTTCATTTCTTTTCCTTTCATAGATTCGTCCAGTTTCCCTCGTGATTAATGAAAGGAGGAATGAATCGTTATCTGGCTTTGAATTTTCTCATACCAACAATTTCCTTTTTCTCCTCTTCTACATAACCTTTGCAAACTAATGTTCTGCCAACAGTGAAGGTCAACGACCTGAGTTGATGAATGTGTTCCCATGACACAGAATCCGTGTTCCATTCTGCTTAAAAATGCTCAAGATTGCTATTCTTCAAATTAAATACATTTGGGTACATGTTTTATGCTATCTTAATTGCTTACATGATTTGTCATCCTATCAATCTTATGGGTTTTACATGTAAAATAAGAAGCATGTAAAATATACTCTACTTCTAAAAATTGATCCCTTTTCTATTTTTTTTTTTCTTCCTTTTTCTCTTGTTGCCATATCTAAATTAAGGAACCCAGATGTATCAGATCTTTCAGTTTATGTCACTTTTAAACTATTACTTGCAAAGTTTTGATAAGTTGCTGCTTAAAGATCTAGGCTTGATCTGTAAACGTCATGCTATTATATCTGCTTTGGGGAGTTGGTTTTAATTTCTCCTTACTAATCCATTTTTTTTTATGCGTGAACTCCATCAACCCGAGTCCGCAATGGACTTCCTCTCCTTGCATATCCATCTCGAGTCAGCCTCAACAAGTCCGAAAAGGACTGATCCAGTCAAAATAAATGGCCTAAGTGCCAATGTATATGAAAGGGAAGCTAATATACAGGGACGAAAGGAGTGGAGCATATAAAAATGGGCTTAACCCAATATTTTGGTAGTCCAAAATGGACGATTTGTAGGGGTTTGGGCCTAAGTGCCTAAACCCAACTTCTTCCTTATCTTTCTATAACATTTGTATAATTTTAGTATTCCTCTTTATGAAAACACTAATTCATTTTATCAAACTTAAGTTAATTTCCCTTGGAGTACCATTATCTCTTTTCGCAAACTATCATTTTATTTGTTTTAAATTGATTAATCAAATTTTGAAACCTTGTTTAGTTCTTTAATATTGTCACTATGTTTTACTCGCAAAGTTTCGTTCAAAATTACTTATTATTTTTCTACAAACAAATACTTTTTTATATGAATAAATCTTTTCTTTTACTTAATAAATTTCATGTTTTCACAAGTTAGTCAAATAATATAAGATAGAAAAATAGTCGGATAACTGCAAGTTAGCGGACATTTCGAATGCCTTTAAACCCTTATCGAAATGTTAATATGAACTTCTTACCCAAATTTCTTAAATTCAAAGATTTTTATTTGTTTTAAATTTGAAAAAATGCGATAAAACAGTGCTTAGCATGCAGAATCGGTAAGTTAAGTTCACCTAAATCCTTGGTTTGGCAGATAGATGAATTTCACCACATGCCTTGGTCCGACCATGGGTGTATGATTTACTAACCCTTACCCTGGATCCCAGATTAGCTATTTTCGGACAAGGTCAAGCTATTAGATGAGGGTTGGTAGCGTCAAATCTCCATTGATAAACAACCCTTTTCCCATCCTTTACCTCCTTGGTCCGGCAAGTAAGGATAAGGCTAGTTCTAACATTGGCCACCGTTAAAAGGCAATAAAAATGAAGCGAAGAACAATACATGCATAAACACCGCCCTAGAATTACCAACTACTTTGCCTCCGATTATAAATGTGGTGCACAACACACCCATAAACGAGACTCCACTAGGCGCATCTCGCATCCCCATAAGATCACGTCGAATTGCTGGATGGAGGTAGTCCCTTTAATATCCTCTAGTGAGAATTCTAGGAGATAAAAAAATGTCTATGCTTGTGAGAGCAGGTGTACTCTGATTTAGAAATATGGACAACTGATTGTAGGAATTGGAGTCGGAGTGCTAGTCTTGAAACTCTGGCTTGTGAGTTTGGTATTCCTCATCAAGCATTGCCTCAATCGCTGCTTAGAGGTAGTTCCACGTTGTAGTGTGTCATCCTGCAAAACAGGTAAAAAGGGGTTACAAAGTACCTGTTGAGGCTCAAAACTGTAAATTAAAATTGTAATGTAAAGAGTAGTGTGTAGATATCCAAACGATTGTTGACGTCTCCATTTTTTGGAGTGGATGTACTGTAGGTGAAATAATCTCGGGAAGTAAAGCCTCCGGCTGGCGGGGCAACGCTGTAAAATAAAGCCTCTCGACTGGCGGGGCAATGCTGTAAAAATAAAGCCTCTCGACTGGCGGGGCAATGATGTAAGATGCTGGGGATGCAAAATCGTGTACTTGCTGGAAAAGAAAGATTATGATGCCTGCTCCGGTTTGTGTGCCGAAGCGTTAATGAAATGGAATCTTGGGTTGTGTACCAAGATCCTAATGCATGCTCCGGTTTGTGTGCCGGAGCTTAATAAAATGGAGTCTTGGGTTGTGTACCAAGATCTCAATGCATGCTCCGGTTTGTGTGCCGGGGCTTAATGAAATAGAGTCTTGGGTTGTGTACCAAGATCTCAATGCATGCTCCGGTTTGTGTGCCGGAGCTTAATGAAATAGAGTCTTGGGTTGTGTACCAAGATCTCAATGCATGCTCCGGTTTGTGTGCCGGAGCTTTGAATGAATACCCGCATTAGAAGGTGGGCGCCTGTAAAATGTACCGAATGTAAATACCCGCATTAGAAGGTGGGCGCCTGTAAAATGTACCCGCATTAGAAGGTGGGCGCCTGTAAAATGTACTTGAATGTAAATACCCGCATTAGAAGGTGGGCGCCTGTAAAATGTACTTGAATGTAAATATCCGCATTAGAGGGTGGGCGTGATTTTAATGCAAAATGAGGATGTTGATGGCATGCATGCTTATGATTGATGGAGTTATGATGATGCTTGCTATGACGCAGCCTCCGATTGGCGGAGTATGTTTTGCTTGCTAATATGCATTTCTCTGATTTGGCAGAGCGTCGCTTGTTTGTTTATGTACAGGCTCCGATCGTCAGGGCGTCGTTTTGTTTGCTTATGTACAAACTCCAATCGGCGGAGCGTCGTTTTGTTTGCTTATATACAAGCTCCAATCCGCAGAGCATCGTTTTGTTTGCCTATGTACAAACTCCAATCGGCGGAGCGTCGTTTTGTTTTCCTATGTACAAACTCCAATCGGCGGAGCGTCATTTTGTTTGCCTATGTACAAACTCCAATCGGCGGAGTTTGATGAAGTCAGTCCGCATTCTCCGATCGGCGGAGTTATTTGACGCAATTAGATGGCAATCTCCGATTGGCGGAGTTATTTGGAAAGAGATAAACTATCCTATTTTCCTATGAGAGCTCTCTGTCTTCGATACTTGATCCGGATCTCGTACGCACCTGCAAAAACATAGATGAAAACTCTTTAAGAATTGTAAGAATCGGGATACAGTATTTTAAATATAGAATTGGGGAAGAATATTCGGCTTATGGTGTCGGGATAGCTGAAAGATTTCTCCGATCATGTCCATGAGCTTGACTTGACATCATCCTGTCTTGACTCCTGTTTCCCTGCGCTCAAAGGAAAATTCTTAGTTTTGGGAGGGGTGTTGATTTGTGTCAGCTTGCGGACCCTGGCCTTGCCGCTAGATTTCTACAAAATCTCATCAGCCGCTCGTGATTTCCTATCCCAGAGACTCGGTATGGTGGATCTCTTCAAAACCTCCTTGGTTGCTCGCGACTTCCTATTTCGAAGGCTCGGTAGGTGGAAAGGCAGTGAAATATTTTGAAAATATGTATATATATTTTTAGAAAATAAGTATATTTTGTGTATACTAGGCGCATATATATAGTGATTATTCATCGTTCCTTAGATTATGACATGTTCCGAAATCCAATCGAGTTTTCCCATTTGTCGAGGACGTCCAAGTGTACTCTTCTCGTGGCTCCGGCTTCTGGTGACGCTTTTCTATCTCTCTGTAGATGTTGTGATCACTCTGAAGGTATAAATAAAAGGGGGGAGGTTTATCCTAAGGGTATGACCGAACCTTTAGGGTTGCCTACGTATCCCCGAATGGGAATCAGGTCTGTACGTAGTTCGGGGATATCAAGGAAGAATTCAAAATATGTAATGCATTGACCGAGCCTGACTCAGGCTGCCTACGTATCCAAACGGAATCAGGTCAGAACGTAGTTCAAATACATTGGGATAATGAAAAATATGAAGTGCAATGACCGAGCCTGACTCAGGCTGCCTACGTATCCAAACGGAATCAGGTCAGAACGTAGTTCAAGTACAATATGGAAAATGAAAAATATGGAGGGACCGAATCCGACGAGGATTGCCTACGTATCCCACCGAGGGAAGTCAGGTCAATCGTAGTTCTGAATATATGAAAGATGATGTTTTTGGTTTTTCTAAGGGAAACCAGACCCGATATGGGTTTCCTACGTATCCCGCCGTGGGAAGTCAGGCTAATACGTAGTTCTGTTACATTAGAGAAAAATGCAAAAAGTACAAGGAAACAGCAACTAGTCCCTCTGTCTTCAAATGTAGTACTTCTTGATAGCGTCTGAATTGATCGGCTTTGTGCTCACGACGCCATCCATTTCTGCGAGGATTACTGCTCCGCCTGAGAGCACTCGGTAAACCATGTAAGGACCTTGCCAGTTTGGCGCAAATTTCCCCTTAGGTTCAATTTGGTGAGGGAATATTTTCTTCAATACTAGTTGCCCTGGTGTGAATCGTCGAGGCTTGACTTTTTTGTTGAACGCTCTGATCATTCTGTTTTGATAGAGTTGGCCGTGACATACTGCATCCAGTCTTTTCTCATCAATGAGCATCAACTGTTCAATCCTGCTACGAACCCATTCCGCGTCTTCCAGACCAACCTCTTGGATGATTCTTAGAGAAGGTATTTCCACTTCAGCGGGTATTACTGCTTCCGAACCGTAGACCAACATGTAGGGGGTTGCACCAGTGGATGTTCTGATCGTGGTGCGATAGCCGAGCAAAGCATATGGTAGTTTCTCATGCCATTCTCTGTTACTATCTATTATTTTCCTCAGGATCCTCTTGATATTCTTGTTTGCGGCCTCGACTGCTCCATTCATTTGTGGTCGATATGCTGTGGAGTTCCGGTGGGAGATCTTAAACCTTTCACAAGTCTCTCTCATGAGATCACTATTAAGATTGGTTCCGTTGTCTGTTATGATTGATTCCGGAATTCCAAAACGACAAACTATGTTATTTCGGACGAAATCTGCTACCACCTTCTTAGTTACTGCCTTGTGCGTTGAAGCCTCAACCCATTTTGTGAAATAGTCGATAGCTACCAGGATGAAACGGTGTCCATTTGATGCGGGAGGCTCTATGGGTCCAATTACATCCATGCCCCAAGCAGCAAATGGCCATGGGGACCCCATCACATTGAGCTCGTTTGGCGGAACTCGTATGAAGTCGCCATGAACTTGACACTGATAACACTTTTGTACATATCGGATGCTATCCCTCTCCATAGTCATCCAAAAGTATCCAGCTCTCAAAATCTTCTTTGCCAAAGTGAATCCATTCATGTGGGGTCCACACGTCCCTGCGTGAACTTCCTCTAACAGTCTTGTCGCTTCTGTTGCATCGACACACCTTAGTAATCCCAAATCCGGGGTTCTCCTGTACAGGATTTCGCCGTTAAGGAAGAAATGATTGGCCATTCTCCTTAAAGTCCGCTTCTGCTTGCTGTCGACATTTTCTGGATATTCTCCTGCTTGGAGCAACCTTCTAATATCATGGTACCATGGCTTCCTATCAAACTCTTCATCTACGTGAAAACAGTATGCGTGCTGGTCACGTATCTCCACTTCAATAGGGTCGATGTAATCCTTATCCGGGTGTTGGATCATTGAGGAAAGAGTAGCCAAAGCATCAGCGAACTCGTTTTGAGCCCGGGGGACATGTTTAAACTCAATCTTTGTAAACCTTTTGCTCAGCTCCTTTACACATTCCAGATAAGGAAGGATCTTGACATTCTTGGTGGCCCATTCTCCTTGTACCTGATGAACCAATAGGTCAGAATCACCTATTACCAAAAGCTCTTTGATGTTCATGTCCACAGCCATCCTAAGTCCGAGAATACATGCTTCATATTCTGCCATGTTGTTTGTGCAAGGGAATCTAATCTTGGCTGAGATTGGGTAGTGCTGACCCGTTCTTGAAACCAAAACTGCTCCGATTCCGACTCCTTTGAAATTCGATGCCCCATCGAAGAACAATCTCCATCCGTCGTATGACTCTGAGATGTCCTCTCCTGCAAAAAATACTTCTTCATCGGGGAAGTAAGTCATGAGTGGTTCATAATCTTTATCCACCGGATTTTCTGCGAGGTGATCGGCCAAAGCTTGTCCTTTGACGGCCTTCTGTGTCACGTACACAATATCAAACTCACTCAGCAAAATTTGCCACTTTGCTAATTTCCCCGTAGGCATCGGTTTCTGAAAGATGTACTTGAGTGGATCCATTCTTGAGATCAAGTACGTGGTGTATACCGACAGGTAATGCCTCAACTTTTGCGCAATCCAAGTCAAGGCGCAACACGTTCGCTCTAACAAGGTATATCTTGCCTCGTATGGTGTAAACTTCTTGCTCAAGTAGTAAATAGCTTGCTCTTTCTTTCCTGTGTCATCGTGTTGTCCTAACACACATCCAAATGCTCCATCCATGACGGATAGATACAGTAGCAATGGCTTTCCGGGCTCTGGTGGAACCAATACTGGTGGGTTGGACAAGTACTCCTTGATTCTATCAAAAGCTCTTTGGCATTCCTCCGTCCATTCTGTGGCGGCATCCTTCTTCAGTAACTTGAATATGGGTTCACAGATTACTGTAGACTGAGCTATGAAACGACTGATGTAATTGAGTCTTCCCAAGAAGCTCATCACATCCTTCTTGGTCCTTGGGGGAGGTAACTCTTGAATCGCCTTGATTTTTGATGGATCCAATTCTATGCCTTTCCTGCTGACGATAAACCCTAGTAGCTTTCCGGCAGGAACTCCAAATGCGCACTTTGCTGGATTCAATTTCAAATTGTATCTCAGCAACCTCTCAAAGAACTTCTGTAAATCCTGCAGGTGGTCTGAACTCTTCTTGGACTTGATAACGACATCATCCACGTACACTTCAATCTCCTTGTGAATCATATCATGAAAGAGGGTAGTCATGGCCCTCATATAGGTTGCGCCAGCATTTTTGAGTCCAAATGGCATCACCCTATAGCAATATACTCCCCATGGAGTGATAAATGCCGTTTTCTCTGCATCATCCTCATTCATCAGTACTTGGTGATATCCTGCAAAGCAATCGACAAACGATTGCAACTCATGCTTTGCACAATTATCGATGAGTATGTGAATGTTTGGGAGAGGAAAATTATCCTTGGGACTAGCTTTATTTAGATCCCGATAGTCTACACATATCCTGATTTTCCCGTCCTTTTTTGGCACTGGCACGATGTTGGCCAACCATGTGGGGTAATTAGTAACCCTCACAACATTTGCCTGGATCTGCTTAGTTATCTCCTCCTTGATTCTTAAACTTAAATCAGGCTTGAACTTCCTAGTTTTTTGCTTCACAGGCGGGCAGGAAGGATCAGTCGGAAGCTTGTGTGAGACGATATCAGTGCTTAATCCTGGCATGTCATCGTAGGACCAAGCAAACACATCAACATACTGCTTGATCAATTCAATCAATTCTCGCTTTCTTTCGTCTTCCAAGTGTATGCTGACTCGTACTTCTTTCACCATTTCTTCATTTCCCAAGTTGACAACCTCGGTTTCATCCATGTTGGGCCTTTTCTGGCTTTCAAGTTGTTCGATCTCCTGAGGTAGATTTTCAGGCATCATGCTTTCATCGTATTCTTCATAGTCCTGCTCATGACTCGTACTTTGCTCAATGGATTCGTTACATGTCATAACCGTTGTACGATGATTTTTACTAATATTAGCGCTGAAAAGTATGAAAGGTGAGTAAAAAATAAATAGTTATTTTAAATTTTAAGAAAAATAAAGACTTTTTATTAAAAAGCAGTCTAGCTTTTCAGAAGAGGCAAGTAGCAAAAAAGGCTTAGGCATGATTCAAGCCTCAATTGATCATGCAAAAACATTTTGAAATAAAACTACGTTTCCACACTACCAGGACTCCTGTCGAAACAGGGATGGGCTGATGGTCCAGTTCTGCAAGACTTCTCCAGGCTTGGCATCACGGATGGTCAGCTTCTTGATATCTTTCTCCAGTCCATCGTCGGTCATGGCCACGAATAGATTTCCTATTCCCTCAATGACGTCTTCATCAACTGCTTCATCTGGGATTAGGACTTGTCCTGGCACGAACACTACTGCCCCAAACTTTGCACTGTGGACTCCTCCTGAAGCAGGCTTATACCCTAGCCCGGCGGTACCTTTCTGATGTTTTAGCTGGATTGGTTCAATTATACCGTCAGCCTTAGGTCCGAGCCCTGTCTTTGGTTTATACCCATATTTCAACATCTCTGACGCAACCATCTTCGCTGCTCTCGACATCTCCATCTTTACAGGCTCTACCTTCTCATCAATTCTTACGGCTTGCATGATCTCCAGAGCATGGAAAGCGGCTCCATCCAATTCTTCGGTGATTGGAACAGCATTCACGGAATAGATGGGGTGACTGAGCTCCCCGTGAATGGTAACTTCGGTGCGACCCCACTCGAACTTCACACACTGATGAAGCGTGGAGGGAACTGCTCTTGCCATATTGACCCATGGCCTTCCTAGTAACAAGTTGTAGTTGGACGTAACATCCATCACTTGAAATAAGATGGGGAATTCAGCTGGACCTACTTGCAATGTGAGATAAATTTCTCCAATGACGCTTCTCTGCGCGCCGTCAAAAGCTCTCATCTTCACACGACTTTCCCTTATCTCTCCCATATTCACACCTAAATCTCTCAGTGTGGTGAAAGGACAAATATTGCATCCAGAACCGCCGTCGATCAAAACTCTAGTCACGATCTTATCACAACATTTGACCGCGATGTGAAGTGCTTTGTTGTGGCCAACCCCTTCTGCTGGTAGTTCATCATCATGGAAAGAGATTTTGTTCACTTCCACCATTTTTCCAATTGTTGCAACCAATGTGTCACTTGTAGTTTCTTTTGGTACGCTAACTCCACTCAGAACTTGTACCAAAGCGTTCCTATGGGCTTCAGAACTCATTAGCAAGGACATAATGGAAATGTGGGCTGGTGTCTTCATTAGTTGTTCCTCGATCGAGTAATCTTTAGACTGCATCTTCTTCCAAAATTCTGTGGCTTCTGCATCAGTAACATTCTTCTTTGGATTTTGTTCTTTCCCGGGAACCCCTCGATTTAGATCCTCCGGGGTATAACACCTTCCCGACCTAGTCATTCTGTGAGCCACAGCAGCGTCTATCATTTTGCCTTTGGCTCCCGTCCGATAGTCCCATGGGACTGCTTTAGTGTCATAGTCAGGTTTTCCAGTGGCTATAGTGGTTACCACAACTCTTGGTAGGTAGGTTTGAATAGTCAAAGGTTCTCTCAACTGAACTGTGATAAAGGGTTGCGCTGGAGATGTGGCGGCAATTTCTTCTGTGTTCCAGATAGGCATGATATTCCCTTCCAGGTCATACTCTTCCTCCAGGGTAATCATGTTGACTCCTCGATTATCATGATCTGGTAGAGGATTGTTGTTCACATTTGGAGGAGTATCGGTGCATTTAATTACTCCTTTTCTGATAAGAGACTCGATCTGGTTCTTCAAGCTAAAACACTCCTCCGTGTCATGTCCTTGGATTCCCGAGTGGTATGCACATCGCTTATTTCCATTGAAGCTTCGTGGTATCGGATCAGGGATTCTTCCCTCAATCGGCTGCAACAAACCTGCTACCCTCAACCTTTCAAACAATTGAGCCAAAGGCTCGGCAATAGGAGTGTAGGTGCGGGTATTTCTGGCTTCAAGATTAGGACGTGGTCTTGGTGCATATGCTGGCCTATTTTGGTGAACTGGAGCTTGGACAGGGGCATACGGCTTCGGTGGATTGTGGTGTGCTGGAGCTCGAGGTGGATTATAGTGTGGCTGGGTACTATATACTGGAACATGTGCGATAATTTGGGAGTTGTTAGGGTATCGGTAGGATGATCCGCCGTGCTGGTAGTAAGGCATGACGGCTGAGATGTCTTCCTTCTTCTTCTTGATACCACCAATGGAACCTGACTGTATGGCCTTGCTTGCGGCTTGCAGTGCGACCATAGACTGAATTTTTCCGGACTTAATACCTTCCTCAATAAAGTCTCCCATCTTGACCAAGTCAGCGAACTTTTGGCCCATCATTGACATCATTTTGTCGAAGTAGACGCCTTCCTGGGCTCGGATAAAGTACTTAGAGAGTTCATTTTCGTCAAGTGGGGGCTGGATCCGAGCAGCCTCGGTCCTCCATCTCCATGAATATTCTTGAAATGATTCAGATGGCTTCTTTTGTATGTTAGCAAGTGAGAATCTGTCTGGAGTGATTTCGGTATTAAACCTGAAACGACTCATGAAATCTTCGGCCATTTCTTGCCAATCACGCCATTTGCGAAGGTCTTGGCGAGTGTACCAAGTCAGAGCTTCTCCCGACAGACTTCGAATGAACAGTTTCATCCTCAACTTCTCGTTCCTTCCTACGCCGACCAGCTTGTCGCAATAGGCTCTTAGGTGTGCGTGGGGATCGCCCTTTCCATCAAATACATCAAATTTTGGTGGTTTGTACCCGACCGGCATATCGATGTCTGGGTGGATGCATAGGTCCTCATAGTCCAGACTCTCGGTTCCCCTGGTAACTTGCATGCTTTTAAAAGCCCTTTTCAAGCTTTCAAGTTGAGCTGCTATCGACCTCTCTTCATTTGACCGGACATCCCTCTCCAATCCTACGTACTGATCGACCTCGTATGGTACTTTGACAGCCGTGGATGTTGCGAAAGTAGGAGCTTCAATAGCATATACCGGTGGAACAGGCATTTCACAAGTGACATGTGCCTCCGGTATGTGCTGCATTGTTGGGTGAATTGGAACAGTGAAGTTCTGCGTAGGCAAGGAAAGATTAGGTGCAGCCCTAACAGCGGGCGGATGAGCAAGTAGATCTTGAGCATAAGTGGGAACGGGTGGTGTTTGCTTAGGCGTGTCTGTTAAGTTGGCGGGAGCGACTGGCCGCAACTCAGCATTTGGAAATTGGAATTGAGCGGGGAAGGTAGCAGCTGTAAGCTTAGTCAAATCTCGCACTTGGCGTAGTTCTTCTTTCAAGATCTCAATTTCTTGTGCCATGTTGGCCATTTGTTCGTCGTTTTGAGTGTCCATCAATTTTCGAGAACTTTCGACGCCATCTACTGGTACCATCGAGGCGTTGTTAGATTCTTCGCTCATTTTTCCTTTAGATCGGAGGTTGTATTGCGATTCCGCCAGTTTGCAAATCGACACAAATCAACTTTCTTTGGGGGATGATAATAAACACAAAGAAAAGAAAGGAAAGAAAAAGGAAACTATGTTAGTTTGGGAAATGTTGGAATGTATAACAAATATATACGCCAAGTTGGCGATATTCACACAAAAATGCGTCCTAATATGGAGCCTCATTTTGCCAGAGGTAGGCCTACGCTGCATACAATTTGAAAATAAATGATCCATTTTGAACACATTTAGGATTTGAGATAAACATGACTTTCATTTAAGCAAAATGTGGCTTTGGAAGCTTACAATAGATAGGTTGATGGGAGCCTGAAAATGAAAGACATGGGATGGCCACTAGGGCGTACAAAGGGATGGGCCATGAGACACCTTTAGGGAATATGAAAAGGGGTACAATGGGAAAGGATAACCTAGGGCCACGTAGGACCGTCATCACCATCATCATTTATGTACAAATAAGGCCCTGGGTGGTATTCTCCGAGATCCCATTCTCTCAACTGCCATTCCTGATAATCCGGATCATCTTCTTCCAGGAACACTAAAGATCCATACTCAGATTGATCTTCAAGTTCTTCCTCTAGATTTTCTCTTATATCATCCTGACTGTCCGAAGTTATCTCATCTTTAACTGAGCCCGGAATAATCTGTTCACGCATGGAGGCGGTGAGATACATGTGAGGTATTATTTCCCTGGAGACTTGAGTCACCATGTCGTAGTCGATAAAACCAGGGATCCTTTCCCAGCTTGGTCGCATTATGGGACCTCTCTCTACCTTCCACGCATAATATTCCAAGGTGCACCAATTTCTTTGTCCGATATCTGCGGATATTATATTCATCCATGATTCCTGCAGTCTTCTAATCCTGGCCGAAGGTATTTCTCTTCCGTAAGCGACCTCCGCAGGTTCTATGTGGGACCATAAAGGAACATCCTGATTGATGCCAAATTGGCGTAGAACTCTAAGTGGAGCGTATGGTTGGATCCCTTCTAACCCGATCAACTCAATAAAATAGCTGGTATATCTCCTCAGTAATGCTCTTCCAGTGATCCAAGGGAGCTTTCATTGGATGGCATCTCCCGTGAGATGTGTTAGATAGGCCCGCTATCCTTCTCGTCCAATCGGTGCATTCCAAAATTTTAACCTGCGCTCATGGCTTTGCATCTTGTTGCAGACTCCTTCCAAGTTATCGTTGGCTTGTTCTTTTTGGAGGAAATGCTCTACGGCCCAAATTTGTAGTAGCAAATTGCATCCGCCAAAGCAATCATATCCTCTTGAGCAGGAGGACAAAGCTCTGAATAATTCTGCCAAAATCATTGGTATTAATGTTAACTTCTTGGAGCCATTGAACAGGGCAAGGACTACTGGCATCAAATTGATATTGATGCGGCCTATCTTCTTAGGAAAGACCATGATCCCTAAGAAAGCGAGTGCAAAAGCCACAAGTCGGATTCTCTCCCATTTTGCTCTGCTATAAGCAAAATCCTGTCGATAACCATCATAGCTTTCTTGATGTCCAAACCTCTGAAAGAGATAGTTCAAACCTACACATCTATTTTCTACATTCCTAAGGGCCGGGAAGACTTTTAGACCCAAAGCGTGTAGAAATTTTCTTCCAGACATGGTTGAGGGCAATACTGGTTCTCTTCCTTCGAGCGCCAGATCTGTGAGGCTACTGACCTCTTCCAAGGTAGGCGTGATTTCAAAGTCAGAGAACTGATGTCGCGGTGGTCGGGTTCCAAAATTCAATCAACGACTTTGTTAGCATCTCATTGGCTTGGATGTCCAACAGCTCAGTGAGAGATCCCAGGTGTTTGAAAATCTCGTGTCCATATAGAGTCCTGATGTTGTTCCACCAGCGTTGTAGGTTATGGGAAGCTGAGAAAATTATTTGGATGTTGGGCAAGTTTTGGTTGATATTCATCTGAAAGAAAAGGTAGAGGGTATGATAAGTTTGTTTGTCCCAAATCCATCATGTGTTTTAGTTTGGATCATTTACATCAATCACACACAAAGTATATGTCGTTGGGTTTTCTGAAAAACCCGTTGACAAAAGGGCGATTTCCTAAATGCAGTGTCAATCCCCAGGATCGTCCTGCCTAAGGCTATGCAACATGACCTATTTCTAGAATAAGAATATTTTCCTAGATTTGAGAGTGGACTTGAATAACTGCGAGACGGCACACTATCCTAATTGCACCGACTCTGAAACTAAGGAATCCAAAAGAAGGTTTGGGAGGGCATAAAACCCTCCGCGTGTACCACAGTGTGTGAAATGTGTACGGCCAAAGACTCGATAGAGAAATGCAAGTGAGAAAGCAGTAACAAGTAGTGTTTATCAAACAAATAAGGAACACAAGTTTGGATTTGGCTTGCGTCCTTTCAAACGAATAACGATATAAACGTAATTAAAGCAAATGATGTACTGCAAATAAACAAATATCCCAAATAACATTCATAAACTAAGCATGTTAAGGTAAAAACATAAGTTAAATCCCCAGCAGAGTCGCCATTCTGTCGCGCCCTATTTTGGACTGGCCAAAATATGCCTGCAACATTCGGCTCTTCTGCCTTTGTTTTGGAAAAGGGTTTAGAGTCGCCACCTAAATTTTAGGAAACTTAGAAAACCATTTTTTAATGTAAAACTCTGTTTTTAGTCTGCGAAAACGTTTGAGATTCTGAGTAAGAGTTTTGGTTACTCGAAAGGAAGGTGTTAGGCACCCTTCAGAGCCTATCCGAAGATAGTCCTTAAACTCAGTTTAGAAACATATTTGGGAAAAACTATTTTTTTTTTGAATTATTTGCTAAAAAGGTGATAAAAACATGTTTTATTAATTGGAAGAAAAACTCAAAGTATATGACACACGCCACTACAATAGGCAAAATATAAAATATGCTTATGGTAAAAAAGATGAAACATATGTACGTACATGTCGAAATATATGAAAGTTTAATAGTAATACTCTTATCATTAAAATATGTAGAATTTTATGATTTATAAGAATATATGCTTAAAAGCTACATAAAAAAAAATGAAGACATTTATTTATACAAATACTTTTTATAAAGTAAAAAAATGTAGTTCTTAAAGTTTGAGAGAGTTTATGACATGTTTATAAAAAAAGAAAATAAAGATGACGTATGTATATTTTAAATATATATAGGAAATCATGTGAAAGTTTATTATTTAAAAGATTTGGATAAGTAAAAGTATATAAGAAATAAGTATACCGGTAATAGAGAAAAAGATATGAGAGAAAATCATATTTGTTTTGTAAATATATTTCATGTAAAAGAACAATTTGAAAACTTGAGTAGAGAACGAGAATTATTTGTTTTCATGTAAAGGAGACTTTTATTCGTAAGGTAAAAAATGAACATGCATTGAATATGAAAGAAAGTATTATGTACATAAATGTAATTGTGATAAAATAATATATGTATAATTAAAGTAGGAAGAAGGGTAAGTAAAATATAAATATATATACCTTGTAGTAGATAGCATATGACATATATACCTTGTGTTTCGAGGCTTTAAAATCTGAAATCTCAAAATAGATATAGAGTATAACCAAAATATTTGTAAAATATTGGGGTTAGAATAAGAGAATACATAAGTTATTAATAAATATAAAGGAGGCTTGCCTAAATTAGATAAAGCATTCTATAATCTGAGGCCTAAGAATGACTAAATATTTGTTTGAAATACATTGAATCGCTACTTAATATTTTTTGATTTTTTGAAAATCTACCGCGAGTTATTTGAAACAAGTTTTTCTTGAAACAAAGCCTAAATTAATTAATCCTAAAAATCTGCACTATTTACCATTTATTATTACTATTTTGAAAGTGTTTAACCACTAATTTTAAAGTATTTAAAAAGGAAAACCCGAAACATTTGCCTAAACTAAAAAAAAAAGTGAAGGAAACTTACTTTCAAAATTTCAAACTAAATACCCTAATCAAACAAAATGGTAAGCCGAAGAATAAACGTTAATCGAAGTCACAAAAGTGCATATCCAAATAATACAAGGTTAGTCAAACAAATTCAAGTAATAAGAAAAAGCATACAGAAAATAAAGGACTAAGTATGTTAAGTTCCTTTGGAGGAACTAGTCTCCTAATGAGTGACTCCGAGTACTGCGATAGTTCCTGGTAGCTGTTCGACCCAAAACATATTGGGCCGAGGTTGAGTTTCAAGTGAGAACTCCAGCTCTCCGGTTGTTTCATGTAACACAAAAAAAAAGTGATAAGGATTAGTAACTTGCATAACAAAGTTTACAAAAATGTAGAAATATGCCAAACTCAATAATAAAGTGATAAGGAAAACAAACATGTAATTCGGTAAATACACAAGCATATATGAAAGATGATATGTGACCATATTTTTGAAACTGAAATTTACTACACTCAAAAATGTCCAAAATGTTTAGCAAATGACACCTAATGTGAACAAAACCAAACGACCAAACACTGATTTAGTTTCGCACTCTTCATGCCCAAAATCAGTCCGTTAGCATCCCGATTAACCACGTGATATACAATTAACAAAACTAAGTGCAATATAATCAATATGGAACAAGATTTGCTTCACCATCTTATCTTCCTGTTTATTCCCGTATATTAAGACAGGGAAATATACTAAAGAAATCAAAGGTAAACTGAGTCACAAGTTTAATACAAAATCAAGATTTTCAAGAAAAAGAAGCTGCCATATTTAGAACTTTATGTTCAGTTTTTTCACTTATCTTGGTCACATTACTACTAAGTGAACACATAAACTCTTCTACAATTAAGAGAATTCGCTGCTTAGACCAATTTAAAGCAGTACACATGTGCATCTAAGCTCAACAATTAAACCAGAGTAACATAAAGGTATGTCTAGGTGCTAGTTAACTCCCATGGATTCATTAGGATGTGAAATCAGTCCAACAGTTTTGAAGACACCCGCTTACTTGGAAAAATAACAACCACTATTTCTTTTCGAATGGTTTGACACTACTTCAGGAGCTAACCAAACTCATATTGAAAACATTTAAACCCGCTCAATATTGAAACGTACAGGAAACTAGTCAAAACGAAACCATACTTGATTTAATAGCGAACCTCATGCTTATTTAAACGCCCTTAAGACTCAAATTACTACTTCCATATTCATGATGTGAAATCAAACAATAATAGTAGACTTCAAACATACGATAAACTTCAAAAGGGTAGCCAATCTTTCAAAACTTAAAGTGAGAAGTTTCAAAATCCCATTGAAGTGAACAACTAGCCTAAAGTGTAACTAACAATTGATGCATTTTTAAGTGTTCGAGCAAAAGGGAGGCAGATTGCTATACTTGAAGTTTTGAGCCTTTTAAAGACCTCTTCACGCTAAGATGAAAGGCTGCCCGTACCATACAAACAAGCAAAGACGTAGGTAAACCATTAATGTGTTCGAAGTATTAAGAACGACATCACAATGACCTCAAAATAGTTCAATGAATATATATGAGGACTCCAACCTTCCTATAGTTCATTTTGAGCTATTTAAAGGTTGCAAAATACTCTCTAATACACCATCAAACTATAAATGCAACCGAACAAACCAACAACTACTTTACTTCAAATTAATCACGATAATTCAGACCAAACAACCAACACCATTTACAACAATTAAGCCAAGTCTTGAATTGTAACACTTCACAAACACATAATCTAAACCAAACGATCAGAAACTAACTTTTTGTTTCACATTTTCATGCCAAAAATCAGTCGGCTAAATGCCTAATATCCCGACTAAGCACACAATTAAAAATTTGCAGAACTAAGAGCAATTTGATTAAGATGGGATAGGATTTACCTTGTGTTGGGCAGCGATTGAGGCCGTTGAGTGTTGAGTTTCAAACTAGCTCTTCCGACTCCGACTCCGGTTATCCGAGTAGAGCAAACGAGACAACAGGAGCAAAACGAATAGTGAGTATATGCAAATCGACAGTGAACAACCAGAGAACAATTTTTGGTGAGCTGTTGATTTTAGTTTCTGATTTCTGGATTTTCTTGGTGATTAATTCCGTTAATTTTTCGTGATTCATTCCGTGGTTATAATGGAAACCCAAGGGTTCCTTTTATAGCCGAAAATTGAGGGCTCCAACGTTCTTTCCAAGAATTCAAAATTTGAATTCTTGGAAAGCCAAGTTGCAAAAGGAAATGATGAAAACCGAAGAAAAAGAAGATGCCTACCTTTTTTTCAGGCTGATTTGAAAGAGAAGGTGACGGGTCGGAGGTGTAGAGCTCGGACCCGTCGGACTAAGCTCGTATCCGTCGGGCAACTGCTGGGTCTCCTCTTTTCCGAGGTCTGCAGCCGGCGGTGGGGAAGCTTTACAGCTTGATTTTTTGAGATGACAAAAAGGGTGAGAGGATGGCTATAAAGGTGGAGGAGAGAAGGGTGAAGACCACCGGATTTTGCCATTATCCGGTGGTCTAGCGGCGGGCGACCTTTTCGAGGTTGTAAAACCTCCAAAAAGGGGAAAGGACGATGTGAGGTGACGGGAGAAGGCGTTATCGCCGTTTGCCTGCCGGTACGAAGCGAAATCCGGCGGGTCTTTGGTGGTGAGGGCGACGGGCAACAGGGTTTGGGGGTGGGAGCTGTCGGTTGACTGAAGTGGAGTGAGAGGGTGGAGAGAAAAGGGATTAGGGGTCTGTTTAGTGGAGAGGTTTTGGGCCGGGTCGGGGGGTTGGGCCGGGTCAGACGGTTGGGTAGTGGGTTAGGAGGAATTGAGCCGGTTTTGGCTGAAAGAAAATAAGGATTTGGCCCAAAATTGGTAAATATATTAATTTGTAGAAAAAATTTAATTTTCCCTAGTCGTTTTTCCACTTAATTAATTTAACGATGCTTCTTTCATCCTAATTAATTTTCAATACGTATATAGTTGTCTTAACAAATAATTTTGATACGCGTAATCGCAATCCTCAAATGATAGAACTGTATTTAGGAAATACTATAGCGATACGACAAAATTTCATTTAGAGTTTGAAATAAAAGTTACTATACCAATATCTTGTTAAAAAGAATGAATTATAAAATATTTTTGGGGTGATTTATAAGATACAATATTATTAGTAATTATTATTACAAAAAGTAAAGGAAATCATTTTAAAAAATGATTATTGGTGCCAAAATTTATAAAAAATTAATATAAAAATAAGAAAATTATTTTGGAAAAATCCTCGGGACTAAGAAGCATATAAAAATTAAATATGGGAAAAAGGAAGGCCAAAATTGGGTGTCAACAGGTTCCTTTCACCCTTGTGCCCAAAATTCCTAATTCAAATTTTGATTTTATGGTCTTCAAATTAGGGTTCTTATCCAATCCTCATGGCTTTTGTTAAATATGGTCTTCTCATGAATTGATTATGAAACTATTATTAAAATTGCATGATTTCATATGGGTTTCTACATGTTAACTCTTATTTCATGAATTGAAGTTTAACCATGGAAATTCCTACATGCATGAAGTTGATTTAAGCAAATTGGATTTTGATAGCATGTTTCCTTATGGGTTTTCAAGCATGTGCATGCCTAGTTCCTATATTCTATGAAAATCTATGTATTATGAAATTGAACTAGAGTCATGCAAAATTTTACAAGTCATGAAGTATGCAAGTTTTCCATGTTATGAAGTATTATGCAAGACAAGGCACCCGATGTTCCATCAATGCTCATGAGTCATTTTCTAAACTAAAACTCATGAGTAGTATGACGATCCGGGTTATGAACAAGTTATGAACAAGTATGAACAAGTATGAACAAGTTATGAACAAGTATGAACAAGTTTGGCATCAGATATGTCATATGTATGTGAGCACATGTCATATGTTTTGGGAGTAGTATTTAGCACCGAGTTGGACCGGGTGAGAGTACCCAGGGTCCCAGAACTACGTTCCCTCGTAGGTTCTAAGTCCCCTCTGTTGGGCATCAGATTTAGTGATCACGCCACATGTCATGCCTCTATACCCTGGCAAGGTATATTGGGTCCTTTCGATGGGGCGGATACATCGGACTTCATGTAGCTCAGCATGGTTTATGTCGATTAAAAGAAACTCACACATTCAAGCTATGAAGTTATATAATTCTATACTATGAAACTTAAGCTTTACTTCATGTTTCACGCTTTATACTTGATATTTATTCATGTTCTTTCCTTACGTAACAAGTTCATTTTAAGCATGTTTTCAAACTGTTTTATCATGATTCATGCATCGCTCACATACTCGGTACATCCTATAGTACTGACGCATATCTTGCGTTGCACCCTTTGATGATGCAGATTCAGGAGTTCCTTCCCAGGCACGTGATTAGAGCTTCCAGGCCACTCTATTTGTCAGTTGTTGGTGAGTCCTCTTAAGTCGAGGACTAGTCATGTTATTAGCTCGTGTTAGTTTTTTCATTTCCGTACTTTGATTTAGCTAGGGTCTTGTCGTAGCAACTCATTATGTCATGTAGAGACTTCTCAGACATAGACAGTATTTGAGCCCTCGTACGGATCTTGTATTCCTATTTGACTTGATTCTACATGTATGTTATTCCGACGTTATCTGTTATGCTTCCGCTTATCTTTTGTTATGATTGAGAATGCTATGACCAAGGGTTAGCTTGGGATCCTTGTGGTCTTAAGTCTCGTGTTACGTCTAGGGGGTGACCTCGGGGTGTGACATATCTAAATTAGGCATATCTTATAATTTTTGAGTACTAATATTGGGCACGTGTGTAGCACGAAATTTTGTATCTATTAATCAAATAAAAAGGTAAATTTTAAAACTTTTGTGGGGCGGGGAGGGGCGGGTCTTTTCCCCGCACCCGCTCTGTGCCTCTGTCCAGTCCCATTGTCATCCCTAAGCACTACCACCACCATCACTACTCAAATATTCATATAAATAAATAAAGTTTTTACAACAAAATTCAAGGTATTGCATTGCAAACAAATGGCTAACATCTTATTAACTAGAATTGATTTTTACTTTTATAAATAATAATATTACTATATGAAGTTAAACATTTAATGTGTTTGAAGAATACTACACTAAACAAAAGTAGCATGTAAGAACAAAAAATACAACTCTAAATTATTATTATTATTGTGTGTATGTGCATATATTTAAGACCTCTTATTAAAATTTGACCTTAGGCCACTAATTTTATCGAGACGTCCAGTATAGGATTTGATGAAAAACACAAGTACCCAAGAGGGTCCACTAAACGGCATCATTTACATTTCCTTTGGAATATGTTAATGGACAGTTAGTGCGAAAAATCTTGACCGAGAGCTACAAGTGGGTGATTCCTCCAGAGCCAGAAGGTAGAAACCACCTCATCACAGGATTGTATAAATATCCCCGTGAAAAGCTCACATGTGCCACTCGTTATATTGCCATAAACAATATAAAAATTGTACTAGTAATGTATATACTGATAATTCAAAAAGTTTTCATAATATCTATAAAATTTTAAGTGGATTATAAATATTACTTTATTCATCCGCTCGATGTCCATTTATCTTATGAAATACACCTGTTGCACTAATTCAGCTATTCTTACGGGTAAAATATTGTTTTATTAGTATATAGTTGGTTAGTAACTAATATAACAATTGTGTAAAGATTATTAAGATGTATAAATATGATTTATTAATTTTGGCAGCTTAGGAGGAAAATAAGAAAACTTAGTCACCATGAATTCAAATTCTTTGACACTATAGTTAGAGTTTTCAGGTCTTATGATGGTAAGGGGTCGTTTATTGGGAACAAGTTATCTCGGAATAATTAATATCAGGATTAGCTATTTCGAAATTAGTTATCCTATCATGTATATGAGATAACTTATCCCATCACTATGGTATAAATAGTGAAATAAATAATCCCCAGACTAACTAATGCCTCCAACCAAACATAGGATAAAATAATCCTATATTTTATCCCGAGACTATTATACCTTATACCTCACAATAAACAACCCCTAAGAATTTATTCACACAAGATATTTACATTTAAATTAATAAATGTGTGAAATTGCATATATATATATAGAGAGAGAGATAGATAGACTTTTTTCTTTCAATCATGATGAATTAACACATATTCTTACTTTATTGTAATACTAAACTATGATAGTATAATTTATTGGGGAAAAGGGTCAAAATTACTCCTCTACTTTGATTTATTGGCTAAGTTTACCCTTTGTTAAACTATGTGCCTATTTATACTCTTGCCGTCACGAAACTTATCACATCTACCCACCAAATCAATGGTTTCTCCCAAATTGATCAAAATTACTTGATTTCATTTTTTAACCCGACCCAACCCACAACCCGTTAATTTAATCCATCCAATTTAACCTTTTTCCATTACAATCCTTTCTCCTTCCTCTCCTTCACACTAGCAAGTTTCAAATGAACGTGTCATGGCAATACATAGCAAAATGCAGACAGTTTTTGTCTCTCACTAAACGAGCTATTGTCGAACTGAGAAGCAAACTCAAGAAAAGGAAATAGCAATAATTTGTCAATCCGGAGAACATTTGATTACAAACTATTTATGCAGCTTTCTTGTTATCTGGTAACTGACGTGAAAATATAGAAATAAATGGCATCCGGAGCTTAGCTTGTATCAAGTTGCAAGACTGTCGCTTCCCCATCGTCTACTTCTTCAATCGGTGGCGTGAAGGTCGAGAGCCGTCGTCTACTTCGTCAGTTGGTGTGTGAAAAAGGCCGGAGAGTCACCGCCACCATCACTTCAAAGTCGCCAGTGCACCCAGCAGAAGAGGCAGATGTTTGCATTGGAATTCGACGGCGTCCACTGTTTTGAAACTATCATTGTCCTATTGATTATTGTTTTTACTAAAATTCCGAGATTAAAGTTAATTTATTCTTGTCTAGTGCTCTATATAAATTATTCTTTTACTAGCATGTTGCTCTGTTGTTTTTTGTGTGTGCGTTTGATGCAATTCTGATATCGAGGAGCAGTTTAAGAGTTAGTTAATGAGTTAGTTAATAATTTGGGGAATTACTAGATGATCCTGTTATGCTGTTAGCTTAAGTTTTGCCTATTGTATTTAGGTCCCTTATATTTATTATTCTAGCACTTTAGGTCCTTGTCAGAGTCTGTTAGTCTACAGTACCATCCTAGCTAGAATCCAAGAGTAGTGGAGGCTATATAGTGTACGAATTGCAGAAGGAAAGTTATCAATGAAAATTGCCTTTTATCTTATCCTAGAATAGCTTCTTCCTTTTCCATTTGTCTCCCTCTTTCTTTAGCTACTGTGTTACTGTTCCATTGCTTTTCTATCAAGAAATATCCTATTTTGTATCATTTGGTATCAGAGTACTTTTCTAAGACTGTGGGTAGTAACAATGGCGGGAGAATTGAGAGAAATCAAAGATATGTTTGAGAAAATGACCCTCGAAATGGCTAGCTTCAATGCGAAGCAAACCCAAATGGAGGAACATTATGAGAAATCTATTGCTAGCTTGAGAGAAGCCATTGATGAGGGTAGAAGGGATGATAGAGGGAAGGGTATTACTTACACGGAAGGACTTGGAGATATTTACACACCATCGGGAAACCCCATGATTTGGGCAACTTCAGTTGCTACCTCTGCTCCACCATAGGCAACTTTAGTTGCTACTTCTGCTCCACCATGGGCAACTTCAGTTGCTACTTATCCTCCACCCCTTCTTCAAACACTTGGTCCAGCTATGGGCTACTCTGTGGGAACAAGTTCTAATTATCCACGGTATCCTTCACCAGCAGGAGTTTATTGTGCACCAGGGTCAGCTTACCAAGGGGGGCAAGCATTTCATCAACCCTACTCCATGTATCCCGATGCAGATCCAACTTACAACCAAGGGGGAGGGGTTTTTCAACAGCCAGGAAGAGGATTCAACCAAAATAGAGGTCAACAAGGGCTTACTCCACCTTTGGGATCCATGACTCGATTGACTAAGGTAGAGTTTCCTAGATTTAATGGCACCCACTTAAGAACATGGATGTACAAGGCAGAGCAATTCTTTTCTTATGATGATACTGCCTATACACAAAGGGTAAGGGTTGCAGCTCTTCATTTTGATGATCTGGCCATTGAATGACATCTGTCCTATCTAAAATGTAGGGGTCACTTACCTTACCCTACTTGGGATGAATATATATATGCTTTGGTGGATAGATTTGGAGGTGATTACGAGGAACCAATGGCTGAGTTTAAGCTAGTGACACAAACTCACTCTATCAAGGAGTATCAGGATGAATTTGACAGGATTATGACTAGACTGGTCATCTCACCTGAGCATGCTATTAGTGGGTTTATCACAGGTCTCAAGCCTGAGATTGGGTACGCAGTCAAGTCTCATAGACCATGCAGCTTGCATCAAGCTTACTAGCTAGCCAGAAACACTGAATCTCAAATTTTGGCACAACTGAAATTAGCAAGGAGTAGCAACCATACCAGTGAAGGGTCATATTCAAGGAGCAACTCTTATAGTAAATCAACTGGTCCTAAGGGAAATTAATATAGTGGATCATTCAAGAATACAGGAGATAGGAGAGGTGGTGATTATCTAAGAGAGATATCCCTACCAATCTGAACAAAAGTAGAAGACTATCCCAAGCTGAAATGAATGAGAAGAGACAAAAGGGATTATGCTTCTTTTGTGATGAAAAATTTATACCAGGTCATAAGTGTACAAGGTCCACTCAACTACATTTTTAAATATTAGATGATGATCATGTGATTGAGGTAGAGGATGCAGAAGAGGATCAGCCGACAGAAAGTGAAGTTGAAACAGGAGGAGAAGTAGAGGGAATCAAGGAAGCTTGTGAGATTTCCCTGCATACTCTTAATGGAGTGGTTGGTTATCATACACTAAGAGTTACTGGATATTGTGATCAGTGTCCTATCAACATCTTGGTAGATCCTGGCAGCACACATAACTTTATGAAAGTAGAAATGGCAAAGAAATTAAGGGGAAATATTCAAGTAGTAAAGCCTCAGCTTATTAATGTAGCTGATGGTGGGATCAGGCAGACCACTAAATGTTGTGCTTCTTTCACTTGGTTATTAGGAAGGGCAACTTTTAGTGATGATGTCCTACTAATACCTTTGGGATCATGTGACATGATCCTGGGAGTGCAGTGGTTGAAACCACTTGGAGATTTGTATTTCAACTTCCAGAAATTGGAAATGAGGTTCCAATACCAAGGCCAAGAATGCTTGCTTAAAGCACAAGTTGTTAAGATCAAGACTGTAGAATCCAAGAAACTGGATAAATTGGCAGATAATGGGCATCAACTCTTTATGATAAGAGTCATGCAAGGTGAAGTGGAAGACATGGGGAAGGGACAAGAGGATCACCCCTTGATTGTAGACCTTACTCAGCAATTTGACAAGCTCTTCTCTGAGCCAAATGGGCTACCTCCCACTAGAGGCCCTTTTGATCATAGAATACCAATACAGGTGGATAGAAGCCCAGTCAACTCTAGACCTTACATATACTCATCACAACAGAAGGATGTGATTGATAAGCTGGTTCAAGAAATGCTCACCCAAGGAATCATTCAGCCTAGTTACACCCCATATGCATCTCCAGTGGTATTGGTGGGCAAGAAGGATGGATCATAGAGACTCTGTGTAGACTATAGAGCTCTTAATAAGGCTACTATAAAGGATAAGTTCCCCATTCCCATCATAGAATAGTTATTAGAGGAGTTAGGAGGATCCAGGATCTATTCTAAAATTGATCTTAGATCAGGGTACCACCAAATAAGAATGGCAGAAGGTGATATTCAAAAGACAACTTTCAGAACTCATGTTGGGCACTTTGAGTATTTGGTCATGCCTTTTGGCCTTACCAATGCCCCTTTCAGTTTTCAGAGTTTGATGAACCATGTCTTCAAGGCATATTTGAGGAAATTTATATTGGTCTTCTTTGATGATATTTTGGTATTTAGTAGCAGCTTGGAGGAACACTTAATGCACCTGAGGATCACTTTTGAATTACTGGAAGAACATCACCTGTATGCAAGGAAGGGAAAGTGTACTTTTGGAGCCAGTAGGGTGGAGTACCTTGGTCATTTTATTTCAGCAGAGGGGGTATCAACTGACCAAGGAAAGATAGCGGCAGTGCAAAATTGGCCAGTTCCTAAGAATGTCAAGGAACTTAGGGGCTTCCTTGGACTCTCAGAGTATTACAGAAGGTTTATCAAGTCCTATGGCATCATCAGTAAGCCATTGACTAATTTATTGAGGAAGAAAGGGTTCAAATGGTCAGATAAGGCAACAAATGCTTTTGATAAACTGAAGACTACATTAACAACTGCTCCAGTGTTAGCATTACCAAATTGTTTCTTGATGTTTGTGGTGGAAACAGATGCTTGTGACTTAGGCATAGGGGTTGTTTTGATGCAAGAAGGGCACCCAATTGCCTTTGTGAGTAAAGGCTTGTCTGGTAGGCACTTGACTCTATCTGTATATGATAAAGAACTGCTAGCATTGGTGATGGTTGTGACTAAGTGGAATTAATACTTGATGGGAAGACACTTCATAGTAAGAACTGATCAAAAGGCACTGAAGTACTTGTTAGATCAGAAGTTACACACTGGATTACAAATGAAATGGGTAGCTAAGCTTATGCAGTATGACTTTGTGATAGAATATAAGAAGGGAAGAGAGAATAGAGCAGTTGATGCTTTATCAAGATTGCCATTTGCTGAGACCTTCATGTTGGCTATTTCAGCCACCCAACGGCTATTTTATCCCTCCCACCCCCCCACCCCACCCCTAGCCCCCCAACCCCTCCAGCACCCCCCAACAGCCCCCCTCCTATTTTTTCATTATAAATACCCCTTCCCCTTTTAATTTTTATTCATCCATTCAACTCTCATTCTCTCTCAATTTTCATCTCTTAATATTTACAAATTCTATAATTATTATTATTATTTTGCAAGTGAAGTATAATTTGGTGAATTTTGGAGGAGCAATCTTCTTCAAATTTCAGTTATAATCGTCTGTTTTTACGGCAGACATTTGGTATATTCGTTCCACTCTTTAATTTTTTAATTTTTATTCTTGTTTATTAGTTGTGATTTATTTGTGAATTTGTGATTTGTGAACTTGTGATTTGTTTATTTTAATTTGCTAATTTTATATTTTATTATATTATGGATCCATCTAAAAAAATCTGGTAAAAAATGTATTATTTCAAGAACAAAAAGTTATGTGAAGGGTAAAATAGGTAGTGGTTCTTCTAGTTCTTCTCTCCGCCCTGCTCTTCCTCAAATTAGATTTAATACAGATGAATTTACGCATGTTAATGAAACTAATTTTCCATTTACTACGGATGACCCTATTCCCAACGAAGCTTATGAAAGAATGTATAATGATTTAGAAGATGAATTAAATGAAGAAGTAGAAATGCATGAGGATGATGATTTAGAAGAAACTGATACATCGACAAGTCCCTTTATTTCCCCTGCCCCCACTATTCTCGAAGCTCCAACTCAGGATAATCCTCAAGTTAGAGCTGATCTTCCCCCTATTGCTCCAGTGAGGGGTAAGACCAAACCACAACGTCCTTTAAAATCAGCTGTGTGGAAATTTTATTTTTTAAATGAAGAAAAAATTGTGTCTACGTGTCGTATTTGTAAACAAAGTTGGAAATATGTATCTGGTGCTAGTGGAGGTTCGACTTGGGGGGGTTAAAAACTCATTTGCTTAAGAAACATTCGAGAGAGTGGCAAGCATATCTAGCTAGTCAAGGTGATGTTGGCTCTAGCGTTGGACCCTCTGTTGGCGGGTCAAACATGATTCAAACTTCACTAAATCCTTCAAAACATGCTGGTCATGTTTCACAACGGCCCTATAATAGGGACCGTGATCGTGAAAATTTTGCTAAAATGGTTGTTGTTTGTGGTTTGCCTTTTAATTTTGGAGAACATGATGGTTTTATAAGATATATTCGGGATACATTTTATCTCAGTTTTGAAGGTATTACAAGAAGCATGGTAAAAAGAGATATTTTTGAATTTTATGAAAAACATATGCAATATCTTCGTAAATATTTTTATATGATGGATTGTAGGGCTTCTATTACTACTGATATGGGTCGTAGTCCTAACGGATTTAATTATTTAACTGTTACTGCACATTGGATTGATTATAAATGGATAATACAAAAAAGAATTATCGCTTATAAAATTTGTGAACACAAAAAAACTGGTACTTATATTTCTTCAAGTGTATTAAAAATTTTACAATATTTTTATCTTACTGATAAAGTGATTAGTATTACTTTAGATAATGCTTCTGCTAATTTAAATGTTATGACTATGTTAGAAACTAGACTTTGTCCAATTAGTAAATATGCTTTTCATATCAAATGTGGTGCACATATATTAAATTTAGTTGTGAAAGATGGTATTAGGGTATTTGATAGTTGTATTGGTAAAGTTGAAAATGTAATTTTTTGGATTTTTCATATGAATAATAATAGTAGAATTCAACAATATAAAGATTTTTGTAAATTGTGTGAAGTTCCATTTAGAAAAGTTCCAAAGCATGTTAAAACTAGATGGAATTCTTTTTATGAAATGTTTGAAGTTGCTTATAAGTATAAAAAGCCTATTACTATGATGTTTAATAGTCATAATGCTTATCATGATGATAAACTTGCGGACAGTGATTGGGATGCAGTAGAAGCACTTAAAGTCTTTTTAAAATCATTTTTTGATGCTACCAAAAAAATTTCTGGAACATATTATCCTACTATTAGTGAAATTTTAATACATATTTGGAATATTTCATGCCTTTTTGCAATCTATAAACAAAATTCATATTTTAAAGATTTTATTGAAGCAATGATTAAAAAATTTAAAAAATATTTTTTCCTATTCCCCAAATTTATTTAACTGCAATTCTTTTTAACCCGGAATATAAAGAAGTTGGTGCAAAAGCTTTAGTTAGAGAAATTTATACTAATTTAAATATTTCACCACAAGAAACACCGGATTTAATAACATGTCAAGATAGTATTAAAATTTGGGCTAAGGAAATGTATGACAAATATACTGTGACCTTAGAAAATCTTGATCATTCCCCTCAAACTTCTACGTCGAGATCATGTGTCCATGGTAAAGCAAGATCACATCTTTGTCTTGATTTTTCTAATAAGTGTGAATTTTCTAAGTATCTTGAACAGGGTGTTGATAATATTCCAACTACGGATGGCATACCACAACTATTGGATTGGTGGAAATGTCGTGAAGAACTCTTTCCAAAACTTAGCAAGATGGTGAGAGACGTGCTAGTTATTCAAGGATCATCAGTTGCTTCGGAGCAAGCTTTTAGCGCGGCAAGATTTCAAATTGGAGACCATAGATATTCCTTAGCAGAAGACAGTTTGGAGGTATCGGTGTTGTTTAGATATTGGATCAACGCCGAGCGAAAAAACGTTGGAAGACCAAAGTTGCAAAAAGTAGCAGAACAAGCCATAAATAACCTCATTGGATTTGATAGTGATGATGGCGCTGAACTTGAAGATCGTCAAGCAGCTTTACCAGGAATTGAGGTTGAAGAAGCTGAAACTTTACAAAATTTAGAAGATAAATTTATAAATCTATACAACTATTAGTATTACATTCGAGGCTTAGTTGAAACAGAACCCTTCCTAGAAGGTTGCTACGTAAATTAGGCGCTTTACTAATAGTTGTAAATTGTAATATTAGTTTAAAATTTTGAATAAATTGGATTATTTTTTAATTTTTATCATTGTTTTATACTTTTATAGTTTTATACTTTTATTCATTGAAAACATAAACTAATAAATTGAAAACTTTAAAAACTAAAAAAATAAACAACAAACTTATAAATTGAAAACTTAAAAAAATAAACTAAAACATAAACTAATAGACTTCAAAACATAAACTTATAAATTGAAAACTTAAAAAAATAAAAAACTTTAAACAAACTAAAACATTTCAAATATATAACTTAGAAAATATATATAAACTATAAACTTAATAAAACTTCAATTAAAATAAATAAAACTTATAAATTAAAAAACTTTAAAAAATAAAAACTTTAACAAACTAATAAACTTCAAATATAATTTTTATAAGTTATAAAATTTTAAATCATAATTAACTTTTAAGTCATAACTTATAAAAACTTTTAAGTTATAAGTTATCACTTGAAAATTAAGTTTGAAATTCAAAATGTAATTCAAATTTTTTTTTTTTTAAAAAAAAAAACATTCCGGTCCGGTCCGGCCCATTCCGGTCCGATACCGTTCCACTCCGGTTTAAACCGGAATGGGATGGAATTCGATTTCCATACCGGTTGAACCGGTCCGATTCATTCCGGTACCGGTCTGTTCCGGTCCGGCCATCCCATTCCAGTCCGGTGCCCAGTCTTAGTTGGAATAAAGATCGAGACTTAGTTGCATTAGTGAACAAGATCAAGGATCAAGAAGAGGTGGTCAGGGGTTATACTTTCATTCACCAACAGCTCAGAAGACATGGCAGGTTGGTGGTAGGAAATGATCTTCAGTTAAGGAAAGAGATCATTCAGAACTGGCATAATTCTGCAGTTGGAGGGCACTCAGGCATGGATAATACACACAGAAGGTTAGCTGGACTATTTTATTGGAGAGGTATGAAGGATGATGTAGTTGGATACATTAAGCACCCTTGTCAGAGAAGCAAATATGATAATGCAGCATATCCAGGCTTAATTCAACCACTGCAGGTACCTGCTTCTGCTTGGTTTAGCATTAGCTTAGACTTCATTGAATGACTACCTAAAACAAAGGGAAAACTACAATTATGGTAGTAGTGGATAGGTTCACCAAGTACAGTCATTTTATTTCACTCACACACCCTTATACTACGGCTATGGTGGCTCAAGTATTCATGGACCAGGTGTTCAAATTGCATGGAATGCCCGAAAATATGGTAAGTGACAGGGACCCTATATTCATTAGTAGGTTTTGGCAAAAGCTATTTGCTATGCAAGGAGCTACCCTCAGCACATCCACAGCATACCACTCTCAGTCTGATGGCCAAACTGAAGTGGTAAATAGAACTTTGGAGACATACTTGGGATGTTATTGTTCAGATAGCGAACAGGACTGGATGATGTACTTACCACTAGCAGAATGGTGGTATAATACAACATTTCACTTTGCCATTCAAACAAGCCCCTATGAAGCTCTATATGGCCAGAAACCTCCCCTTCACTTGCCTTACCTTCCTGGGGATGTTGTAAATGAGGAAGTAGACAGAAGTTTGGCTACAAGAGAGTTCAAGACTCAACTCTTAAAGTTTCACATAGCTAGAGCTCAACAGAGAATGGTGGACTTGGCCAACAAGGGCAGGAGTGATAGGCAGTTCCATGTGGGAGATTGGGTGTATCTGAAGATCCAGCCTTATAGGCAGATATCATTGTCCAACCAACCCTTCAACAAGTTATCAGCTAAGTACTATGGGCCTTACCAAGTTTTAGTGAAGGTGGGGGCTGTAGCTTACAAGCTGTCATTACCAGAACATGTAGCTTTGCATCCCACTTTCCATGTCTCTCAACTTAAACCTTGTCATGAGGTCCCTAGCTCATTTAATCATCCTCCAGTGGTGGACATAGCCAGTCCTTTTTGCGTTGAGCCAATGAAGATACTGGAAAGAAGAATGATAAAAAGGATAAATAAGGCAGTAGCTCAGGTACTCATACAGTGGAAGGACATGTCTAGTGAACAAGCAACATGGGAGGACTATGCAGCTATGAAAATCAGGTTTCCTCAGTTCCTTCCTTGAGGACAAGAAAGATTTTTAAGGAGGGAGAAATGATGCAATTCTGATATCGAGGAGCAGTTTAAGAGTTAGTTAATAATTTGGGGAATTACTAGATGATCCTGTTATGCTGTTAGCTTAAGTTCTGCCTATTGTAATTAGGTCCCTTATATTTATTATTCTAGCACTTTAGGTCCTTGTCAGAGTCTGTTAGTCTACAGTACTATCCTAGCTAGAATCCAAGAGTAGTGGAGGCTATATAGTGTACGAATTGCAGAAGGAAAGTTATCAATGAAAATTGCCTTTTATCTTATCCTAGAATAGCTTCTTCCTTTTCCATTTGTCTCCCTCTTTCTTTAGCTACTGTGTTACTGTTCCATTGCTTTTCTATCAAGAAATATCCCATTTTGTATTAGCGTTGTCATGGCAGGTTCGTTTGAAACTTGGAAGGACGGAGGAGGTGAAGAAGAGGGGAAAGAGAAAGGATTTTAACGGAAAAAGGTTAAATTGAATGGATTAAGTTAACGGGTTGGGTTGGGTCGGGTTTGAAAATAAAATCAAGTAATTTTGATCAATTTGGGGAAAACCGTTAATTTGGAGGGTATATGTGATAAGTTTCGTGATGGCAAGGGTATAAATGGCCACATAGTTTAACAAAGGATAAATTTAGCCAATAAATCAAAATAGAGGAGTATTTTTGACCCTTTTTCCTAATTTATTGTAATCACGGTTAAGTTATACCTATTTTCTTCAATTTTCATGCCTTCATTTCCCTTTGCTTCCTCCTAAAGCCATATACAGAACCAAATTTTCTCGTCCAGTTAATGGTGAAAGTTGATTCTTTCCTTCCTCTCCAATTCACAAAGATATAAGAAAACACATATAGCTTTCACATGATTGAATACAGAATTTAATTACTCCCTCTAGTGCATATAAGTGAATTGTTGAGATTATTTTCAAAGTTCAAAATAAGTAATTTTTTCGAAGTTCAAGAGAATTATTGGGATTTTTTTCCATATTTACCCTTGCTTTTAGTAAGATTCTTAACTACTTTACATTTTCTAGGAGAATAGTAATGGTAAGTTTGGTGGATAGAGTTACTCGACATATGTGATGGTGTTTGGTGGAAGGTAACACGTATGCAATGAAATAATTGAAATGCGCATAAATTAGTGAGTATCAAGAAAATAGTAGTGATGAAAGAAACTATTGATGAAATTAAAACAATAGAGAATATGTCACATTAGTTCAAAATTCTCATAGTTAGGTGAATTGAATTTCTTAAAAGTTGTATGTACATTCCTTTTCTTCCAAGTTCCAAGTATATCATTAAACAAACGGTTTAAAAGGTTTTGAAACCTTTCAAGATAGAAAGAGTGTCAATATACTACGTACTTGTACAACTGTAAAGTAGTATTAAATTTGTCATACATTTCAACAACAAAAACTGCATCTTAGTCCCAAACATTAATCTTGGCATACACTTTATATATTTTACAATCATTGCAAAAACTCGAACTTCATATTTAACCATCCAAATTCAAAGTAGGATACATAAACAAAAACAATAAGCTATTAGCACACAGCAACAGCATTATTGATCAGTACTTTATTTACCACAAAAAAAGAAAAAAATCAACTAAAATTATATCTCCAGGGATGTGCTCCTAATGGTGAAGTTCGATCATCGCCACTTGATTCTGGACTGTAGGTTGCCATCCATTTATTAGCATGTCCACTACTGCGATTCGCGGTAGTTTTTGGGCTTGGGCTTCTTGAGGCCTGATAGATTGCTGTAGTACTTGTTCCCGAACTTGATTCAAGGCCCAAACCATAGTGTGCACCCTTCCTTGTCGATCCATTCCATTGGGCCGCTGGTGGGCTACGATGCTTAACAAGGCCTTGACTCTTCACCTTGGCTTTTGCAGACTTAGTTGGGACCATGTAGCTTGGGACATTATCAAATTTTGAGTGACCATCCTTCCGGGCTGAGTATGGGCTTGTTTCAGCTTGATCAAAAGTGTGACGGGCTGAGTTGATGGTCTCCGAGTCCAATGGGCCGGTGGTTAGGTCCATTTCTACTGTCTTTTCAGACATGTCACTTGTTGTGGAAGGTGTCACATAGGAGCTGTCCCTTGGCACAATGTGTCTTGAGTATTGGTATGGTTGCGAAGCCATCCAACGTTCCAGCCAACTCCAACCCCATTGTGACTTTTCGTGCTCATTGCCAAAGATGTCCGCGTCCTCACCATGTGGATCAATGTGCAATAGTTGTTGTTGCTTTTGCTGTCAGCGCCAATGATAATAGTACGACACATTACAACTTATCAATTGTCAAAACTTTATAATTCGTTTTTAGTAAAAAATTTTAATAGGTACTAGTAATAGGAATAGCTAACCTGATAGGCAAAGGCATAAGCAAGAGCTCTGTCCCTTTTCATTTCAGCATCAAATTTTCTCCTACTACTTTCTTGGATCTTGTCCATGCTTTGGTTCCTGTTATCCCAACCTTGTGTCTCTAACTTCTTGATTGGGCTAGTGTGCTTGTGTTGTTGTTCTTCAGCAGCGTGCCTTCGTGCTTCTTCTAGCTTGCTCTCGAGCCTCTCTTGGACTAACTGGAGCCTTCTTGCTCGTACTCTGGCCTGAACACGTACTAATGCTTGCATACATCTCATGGTCATTTGTGCTTGTTTCCGCACATTATGTCCCCTCACTAGTGCTTGCAGCCTCACCAATCCTTTCAGAGCACGCAAAGCTCGCCTTGCCTATAAAATTAGTAAAATTAAAGATCATCAAGATCTAACAATGTAACAAATTATTATGAGTGTTACATAAACAAAAAATTGTCTAGGATTTTATATTACCAGATATCCCCTGTAATATGACTGAATAAGCGTGGCAGCCCTTTCCTCTGTGGATTGGCCGCGGCCATAGCCACCAGCTAATCTCACGACTTTAGCAGCCGCTTGAGCGGCTGCAACAGCTGCCTCAGCGGCTGCAGCAGTAGCCGCTGCAACAGCAATGGCATGGTTATGATCCTCAGCTACAGTAGACGATGAATCGACGTTGCTCCCTCCATTACTAATAAAATCTGGAGAACTCCCTGCTGGAAAATGTTCAAGTGACACAACTTCAGGAGGTTCAGATTGCTGCCATTTGCTGTCTAATGTTTCCTTCTGAAAAGCATAATAGAACAATTAAACCGCCTCATCACGCCATTAATCATCGCTTAATTAACATTAAAGACTCGAGATATGATTTTTTTGACAAGATATTGTAACATCAAAGTGGTGATAGTAATTCGTGATGGAGAAGTAACGTAAACAGCACATGTTATGATGAATATAGGTGGGAAAGAAATAGGTGGATTGAAAGCTAAAGGTCATGAACCATTTGGTGTAGCCTTTTCCTTAGGGCCATCTTGTAGGGGGGACCAGTAGTAGCCTGAATTGAGTAAATGAATATGTAGTTTATTTCTTCAAGGGAAAAAAGCCTATGAATTGCAGCTTCTGATATACAATTATGAACTTTGTCGTAACAATAATAACTACGTCTCAGCACGAAGCAAATTAAAATCGACTATCATGTTTCTCCATATAAACGGATGGATTTTATCAGAGATCCCACAAAATGACAGTCACAAAGTAAGAGATGTTAGTATTAGTATAATTATGATATTGCTATCATTGGATTTGTCTTATTAATGGTAATTATAGCAATTATGGTCAATTATCACATTATTTATCCTCTTTTAGGGAAATTGAAGGGGGGATAAAAAAAGAAACAGCAATTATCATGGATCAACATAAAGCAAGCAAGTAAATTAAGGTTTCCCATTATTAGCAAATCATTGGTAATTTGGATCATAATGTTGAAAATCAAGAAGGATCCCCCACAGATTATCTCTAAACATTCATAATCCAAATAATATCTTGCTCTTAAATACACTTGGAAATTTAGTGACATCAAAATTCTGTTCTTTTGTTCTTCTTTTTCTCTCTATTGATCTTGAAAATCATAAGATCACCGGCGAAACGAAGAAGCCAAAAGGGAATTCAACATGTATTGTATATACATAAAAATAATTCTAATAATGTATATAGAGTATAATTTTCCGCCGAAGGGAGTTTCGGATGAACCCCTTGCACCATGTGGCTCTGCCCCTGCACAAGATGTAAAGAAAAGTACAGAGTGAACTAACCTTCTTGTCTGGTGAATCTTTAGGAGACTGTTTGAAAACTTTCTTCACTGATGAAAACCAACCACTTCCTTTCTTGCCCATATTCAGCCAAAAGAATTGACCTTTCTGTCACAAAAACAACACACATACATTCAGCAGATCATAACCATTAATAAAAAACAACAAAAACCAGAACTTTCCCAACAAACTACTGTTCTTGTATCATGATTTGTGTGCATAAGAAAACTGAAGAAGAAAGAAAGAAAAAGTGAAGGAGAAAGAGTTTGGTAATAATAAAAAGAGTAGTAACTGCAGACCTGCTTATTTTGCCGTTAGTATTTATCATTCTCACGAGGTCAAGAAGAGTACTACACCTTTTCCTATTGTTTAGTGCCTCTATATAGTATATACAAACACTACTATTCTCCTCCCTCTTTTATTACTACTACATATATAGTTGGCCTTCTTAATTACACATATATATCTTTTGACACTATTCTTGCCCCACTTCACAGGTCTTTGATTGGTCATAGAAAAATATATCACACTCAATTTTATATTTCTTCTAATAATATGGTGTCCGGTCTAGTTTGGGCGCACTTGGACTATAATTACATCAGGTACTACCACTTTTCATTAGCACTAAGGCTAGATCCCAATGCTTTGACTCTAGGTTCAACTGAACGCAGCATTTTAGATCGACATGTTTTAAAAATATTTATATATAATTTAGATAAGTACTATGGGGTGGAGGTGGGGATGGGGTCATAGGCGGGGTGAGGGTGGGGGAGGAGACAATTAACATGGAATGTCGTTTATGGAACTAGTTGTACTTCTATCTCCTTCTGGGGAAGTTATTTCTTCAAATTTTTAAGGACTAAAAAAAATATTATGACCAACCAAACATGAAATAATTGAAAGACGTTTTTGGACATCTTTACTGTAATTTTTTCATAATGGATGGTGTCAGACCAATTTGGATGTGCACACTTCGAGTATTCTATCGGTTAGTCATCCGTTACTAGGTATAGGCATTGCCTTTCACAAGCGGTCAGTTTGAGTATACTTGGACTGTTATTTCAGATACTTGTAATTTCTCCACCGAGTATCAGTTATTTTCCACCGGCACAGGTAAGCAAATGTAAAAAAATCTGTTTAATGTTTTTATCTTTACTAAAATTTGAACCATGATCTCCTGTAATCTTTACCAGCTTCATTAGCTGATAGGTCACATGGTTGGATGTTATATTTTCTTAATTGAAAAATAAGATTCTTTTTTTCCATTAATTATTCAATGGATATATGCTATAGTTTAATGTTACACCAAAAGATTGAAGTGAACTTTTTGCTTATCCTAGCTAGGGCAGTTTACATACCTTAATGGGAGTCAGGTGAAGTGCCTGGAACAAGACAGTTCAATTATTGAATACATACAAGTTGAGCACGAGAGTTACAGTGGGATGAGTACTTCATTCTTAATTAAAAGTTTTGAGTTCAAGTTCTGAGCATGAAAAAAAAATTCTATTAGGAACACTCCCCCTAAATGAGCCTTACGCGGTGCAACTTCAAATTAATCGGAGTCTCAATGTGTACCGAATGCTGAGTGAGAAAAAAAAACATACAAGTTGGGCAAGGAGTGTAATTGTCTAATTAGGAGGTTCACGGGCGTGTGATAATGACATACAAATTATGGAAATTGTTATTTTGTTCATTAGTATACTCCTATCATTTGTTAAATGGCCTAACCATGTTATGTAGTTTTACACTCTGTTTGGATGGTTGTTAAGTATTGTTTCATAATGTATTGTATCGTATTGTATTGTATTGTATTGTATTATATCGTACTGTATTGTTTTAATAAATACAACGTCTGGATAGATTGTATTGTTTTTCGTCGTTACATAATCCCACACATCAATAATATTTTGAAAGATAAATCTAATAAAAAAGTAGGATACATGGTAGGGCTATTATACAAAGGTAGGATAAATGATAAATATGAATTATTAAATAGTAATAAATAAAGGTAAGATGTAAAAAAAAAAAAGGTAATGACACGATCTCACCAAATCTGTAGTTACATAAAATGAGTTTTTCATAATTACTTAACCACGGAATCAAACCCTACCATATAATATGTTTTAAGAAACAAATATGATATTGATAATAATGATACAATACCATGGATAACAACCATCCCAACAAAGTTAGACAAAGTTTAGAAAAGATTTCAACATGAGTAAAATATACACTTATATTTAGGGACCTTAATTAATTAACATTGATTGAATTACAAAGGACTGTTGGAGCTGAAATGAACAAAAATAAAAGGTGTGTTTAATATAATTAATTAGGTGGATGAAATGAGAGATTTGTTGCTTGCATTTAAAGTGACAATGAAGCAAAGAGTGAGTTGGTTTGATTGTTGAAATATTAGGAGGAAGATAGAAAGTTTTATGGTGTACCTTCCATAATAGTCTCATGGTTAATGTTTGTTCAAATTAAGCTTTGTGATAACCACTTTCCACCTTAATTATTCATTTGTCTGTTAAATTCTTACATTTTTATCATTAGTTTTTTCAAAAAAGCAATATTTATTTTTGTCGAGCATAAATAGCATAATTTCTTTTTCTCTTTTACACATTGATCAATTAAAGGCAAGGTGATTATGAGGTTGCAGCTTGTCTTGTAAGAGAAAAGGGTTTCCATATGTATATGAACAAAATAATAAATCCAACTTTTAATCATCATGAAAAAGATATATGGAAATAACTTTTTTTTAGGTAAAATATATCTGATTCCACGACTCCAACTCGTAACATACAAAAATAATTATATCATTGCCTAAATGGGCATCATTGGGTTGTTTTTTGTTATACTCTTGTTTTCTTTTTCTCTGATGTGATTCCTAATTAAGAAAAAAATGATTGTAAAATACTAATTATTCATCACCGTGACATCCAATTTTTTTATTAATTGGATAATATGTGCAGAATTACATATTAGGGGGTAAGTGCTCCTTGCTACGTACGTAGCTCATTATTGTATTAGACCTAGTAGCCTATTTGGCCGAACTTCTAAAATTGGCTTATTTTGAAAAGTGTTTTTTCCATAAATATTTTTAAAAAAAAATATTTCTAGTAAGAAACAGTTTGTGTTTGGCCAATAAATTTTAAAAACATTTTTGAGCAGCAATTAGTATTTGACCAAGCTTTTTAAAAGTGCTTTTAAGTGTATTTTTTTCTCAAAAGTGCTTTTAGGGAAAAAAAAATTTAGCTTCTGAAAAATAGTTTTCTGCTACTCCCCAAAAGTACTTATTTTCTCCTAAAAGTTTGGTCAAACACCTCACTTCTTAAAAATAAGCACTTTTAAGAAAAAATAAATTTGACCAAACAAGCTAACGTCCAAAAGTAATTCCAAAAATGTCTGTTGCTCATAATGTTCCATTTACAAACAGTACTGAAAGAGTAACCAAAAGTCTAATTCTATCAAAATATTTTTTTTCTTGACTCCTTCCTTGACTAAAAGATCAATATTCTTTTATTTTTCCCTATTCTTATTACTAAGTCCTCCAAACCTTTGCATCAATGGCCACCATTCAAAAATGATAAACCTAATTAGTCCTGTTATGTAACAGGGAAATTTCTCCTTTTTGGACCATAGGGTAGGCTTCTTTAATTGGATAAAGTAGTATTTGTCCTTTAGTTTGCCAAATTCCCTACAAGGATAAGTGAAATTATTTATACGTGGCTTTTGGTCATGAAAATAAATAAAAATCACTTTATTTGGAATTTTTAGAGTTGGAGTTGAATTTAAGTGTTTAATATAACTAAGAAGTGAAAAAGTGAACAAGTATTTAGGTGTTTTCACTTTTCCAAATACAACAACTTCAAGTTGTATTTAGAATTTTTATGGCAAAACAACATTTTTTGAATAAAGTAAAATAATTTTTTGAAAAATAATGAAAAATTCTTATGAAACTATTGTACTTGTATTTTAGACAATATACATGACTAAAAAGACAAATATGATTTTAGTTTTTGGTTCACATTTGGTCCCTTCACCCTCACCCCCCTCCACCCCCACCCCGGGAGTCCATCTGATGAATGCAATACTTTTAATAAACAGAAAATGCAATTCTGACCTTTTAAGAACTTATTTGCCACTTAACAATTGATTATTTCCTCCCAGCATAAATGGATATATCTGTCATTGGAGTAGCGGTACCTCAAACGCCAACGACTTCGTCGAACTCAACGAACGGCAACAAATCACACATGACTCTATAATTTTTGTTTGTAAGAAAATATGCAAGTGCAGAAAATTCAATCTCCAAAAAATGAGAGAAAACTCTTCTATTTATAGCCACCAAAGGGTAGGATGAAGAGGTGTTTCTTGTGACTTATCCGAAAAGTCACAACTTATAGGAAAAGTTGCAACCCATCGGAAAGGTCACAGCCCATCGAAAGGTGTCTATTCAAAATGCATCCATTCAGAAAAACACATATTCATTTTCCATTCACACCTCTTAAAAATCCAACAATCCCCCACATGAATGGGGAATGGCTATTTGATGAAAACATGCATGAAAAAACTGTGTGATTCGTAAGTAAGGATTAATTGCATCTGGATAAGTAGGTTTCCCTTTGAACTTTCTTTAGTGAACATATGTCGGATATACTCGGTCAATCGGTAGATTTGATATCCTTGAACCGTCAAGCTTTGGTGTATACCTAGACAATCATATGTCACACAATCAACCCTTTAACCGTCATTGGTTCTCATTGTTTTGTTCATTTCAGCCATGAACACATCTGGTTCATAAGTGCGTAGAGAACTGGCCTTACAGGATTCTCCTTGAAGCGGCTTACACTTCACACTTATATAGGTGATTCCTAAATGTGTTATCTCGTAGATACACCATTTGATATACCCCGTATCAAACTTAGAAACCATTAAAAAACCTTAACACTTTATCCTTGATATTGAACATTGTCTCATCATGAGAATGGACCATAAAAATTATTTTTGACAATGTTGAACCATCATCAGTGACTTTGTTTGATCTCCTTGAACCTAGATCTTGGGATCTCCAGTCTTTTAGGTAGAGTTACCGCCACGATGATTTGTCCTCGGCCATAGTCCCATTCCCTTCGATGATCTTTCAACTACCTTTTTATAAGTGGATCCAACACATTATCTCTTGACTTTACATTATTCAAGTACCATTTGGATATAATGAGATTGAGACAATGCTAGACCTTGAGAAGTTTTGTAAATCTTAATTCCAATATCAAATCGGCAACTCCTAAGTCTTTCATATCAAATTTACTAGCAAGCATACGCTTAGTAGCATTTATATTAGCAATGTCGTTACTCATTATCAATATATCATCCACATATACACAAACAATGACGACTTGATTTGGAGTGTTCTTAATGTAAACACATTTGTTATACTCACTAATTTTTTAAAACCATTTGACAACATTGTATGGTTAAATTTCACAAGCCATTATTTGAGTACTTGTTTTAGTCCATACAAAGACTTAACAAGTCGACATATCTTCTTTTCATTTTCAGGAACCACGAACCCTTCAGGTTGTTCCATGTAGATTTCTTCCTTCAAATCTCTATTTAAGAAGGCTATTTTCACATCCATTTGATGGATTTCAAGACCGTACACAATGACTAACACTATTAACACTCAATTGTGTAATTCTTATTACCGATGAGTACGTATCAAAGTAATAAAGACCCTCATATTGTCTAAATTCTTTGACGATAAGTCTTGCTTTTATATTTGTCATAGTTCCACCATCTTTCATTTTCCTTTTGAAAATTCATTTGGAACCTAAAGGTTTATTTTCTGGAGGAAGATCAACCAACTCCCACGTATGATTGTTCATTATGAATTCAATCTCACTATTGTCTTGTCTCTTTCCAAAATGATGAACATGTTTGAGGCTCATTTTCTAGCAGCATACTAGAACTGTTTCAGAAGTTAACGATGAAGTTTTTATATTCTTTGAATCGCTTAACTGAATGACATTAGTTCCAATGAAGTTTTTATATTTTTCAAATCGGAATAACCATTCAAACACAGTGGTTAGTGAATCGATGAAGTTTTTATATTCTTCAAACCGAATACACAAACTGATTTACTCGGTGAAGTTTTTATATTCTTCGAACCGATCTTTATTCAAACTTGTTTTTAGTTAACTATGAAGTTTTTATATTCTTCGAATCGCTAACCGAATGAACTCTAAGTTTTGATGAAGTTTTTATATTCTTCAAATCAGAACGAAGATTCAAACGGAGTAGAAAATCAAAGGTTTTAATCTCCAAAAATAGAGCATAAATATTGTCATGTCCATAGTGCAAATCATACTTAAAAAAAATTAGGATATATGGTAGACTGATGACTATACTTAAAGTACATCATTATTATATTCATACTTGTGGATGATTGACCTCAGTTGTGGCCACAACCTTTTGTTAGCATAGTTCCCAATCATTCCACCTTTTGTAAGTCTACTTATTCAAATATCCAACTAATAGCACATTCACTGATGTGAAAATCCAAGCTATTATCATCAATTGATTCTTCGATTTATAGACCAAAGAACCGTCATATCTTTTCAAAAGATTCACTTTCAACAAATACATCTTAATCATGAAATGTCACAACTTTTCTAGTGATATCCGTTCACTTTTACGTTTAATAAAACATCTTTCTTTCAACAGACACATCTTATCATGAAGAGTCACAACCTTTCAAATGACATCCTTCACGAAATTAAAAAACACGATCTTTAATTAAAAGATATATGTTTAATCATCAATTGTCTATTTCAATCAATTACTCATCACAAAGAAAAAATGTTCCAATTCTTTCATCAACAGTCATATATAGTCTAACACGTTAAGAGAGAACAATATCCAGTAATCAATTCAATGGAGAATAATTCACTTTTAGGGTCATAGAAATTTGGTAATATCCAACCATAATTTAATATTTTAAATAAATGACCTTTAAGCAATGCTCTATAATTTGCATTACAAGACTACAAGTTCATCTTTACTGGAAAAGTGCGCACTGATTGTGCAACATGACTTTACTTCACATTTCAAAGTTAACCCTTACTGAAGCTTTTGGCATAAAATTGTAGTCACTAATACCTTTCAAGTTACTTCCCATGATTAATATATTTTTTAGCATCTACAAAATAATATTTCATAGAAATGACAATGTTGTATGCAATGTTGAAAAGAAAACGATTAGCCATGCATGCCTGCAACACCATACGAGATTCAAACAAATATAATGTCAATCACTTGCCACAATTATAAATTTATACTCGTGTTCACTTCAATCACTATACGGACGGCCTCCTTGGACCACTCGATAGTCAAATAGAAGAATAATTATGTAGAGATTCCAGTTAGCATAGATGAACACAGAAATTAAAATTAAATTCCTTAAGATTGTTGGTATCCTGTGTTCAAATTAGTAAATCAGAAAATCAAAATAAACTGGAAAGCAGAAAAACAAAAACTTTACTTAAAATCCGAGTCCACAGAATCCACTGTGTGTACTTAAGGAATTTAATCCCCTCACTGTACCCGAGGTTAAGGATTATTTCTTCCCAGCATAAAACGGATATACCTGTCATTGGAGTAGCGGTACCTCAAACGCCAACGACTTCGTCGAACTCAACGAACGGCAACAAATCACACATGACTCTATAATTTTTGTTTGTAAGAAAATATGCAAGTGCAGAAAATTCAATCTCCAAAAAATGAGAGAAAACTCTTCTATTTATAGCCACCAAAGGGTAGGATGAAGAGGTGCTTCTTGTGACTTTTCCGAAAAGTCACAACTTATAGAAAAAGTTACAACCCATCGGAAAGGTCACAGCCCATCGAAAGGTGTCTATTCAAAATGCATCCATTCAGAAAAACACATATTCATTTTCCATTCACACCTCTTAAAAAAGCCAATAGCCCTCACCTCCACCCCATCTCGATCTCCTCCATAATATTTTGCTAGATTACATATAAAAAATTTAAGATTTTTTTTCCTGCAAAAAATCTATTTATTTTCAGAAAAGATATTTTTGTAGGAAAAGATATTTCGTAGTTGGGTAGTGAGAATTGCCTTTTGTGGAAGGTAATGAGTTTTACAAGCATTCATTATTTTGTCATATGACTTGCTACTGAATATTTATTAGACTTGTAGTGACATTTAAAAAAATAATTATAATGCTTTAATCATGTGTATATTGCGTATACAAAAGAACCGTTAACATCTACACTTTCTCCGGCTAGATAGAAAAGAAATGATTGGGTGATTTGCGTAAAAGGATATTTTTGTGTTGGTACTTGGTAATTGGATTTTGTTTACATTCACACTTTTGATATTTGTGCAGAAATTGCCCTTTTAAATTCTAATAAAAAATTCTGACTGAAATACTTGTAAACTGCAACCATGACAAATTTGACAGGATAGCTTGTAAACTCCATCTAATTATTGTCATGATTTCAAATTTCATTCATGAGACTGTTTTTTTTAATGATTTTAAAGTTACAAAAAGAAAATAGTGATTATAGGTCGTGAAAATTATCGGTATCATGAGTGAAAACTTGAAATTATGATAATATTTGTGAACTATCCTATCAATTTGTCAGAGTAAATTTCTCAAATGTTTACTCAAGTATGTGAAATTACTTGATAAAGTCACTTGACATATTCTTATATCAATAAAATTACTCAACTTAAAATTTCTCTCTTACAAACTAGTCATTCTAGCCGGAAATGTCACTCCCGCTCATTGGTAATCGAAAGTGAAGAAATAATTTTTTAAGAGAAAATTTCGAAATTGAGTGATTTCATCGATATAAAAATGAGTTAAGTAATTTTATTAAGTAATTTCACACACTTGAATGAACGTTTGAGAAATTTACTCCAGCTAAAATAACATATTATTTAAATTAAAAATTCTAAGCCCTATACATCATATTATCAATGTACAATTTTATAAAGTAATGAGTCTTCAAGATTTTGTAATTTCTTTTTATATTGTTCATCTCATATTGAACGTGATACTCAATTACGTGACAAATATAGCATAATTTGGATTTTTCATCCTATTACATTATAACTCAATATGTAAGATAATACTGCAAAATAAGGTAAAAGCTTCAAATATCCTTGAGTTTTGTGAAAACTTTGTATTTATATTGTACCTAGATATTACTCATAACTTGTAGTAGTCATTTTATCTTTACTAATATGCAAGTTAACGCGCACGCGCGGGCGCACAAAAAAAAAAAAAAACTACCAAAGTTGCCTCTAAATTTGATTATGATTTTTAGTCACACATCTTGTAGAGATTTTATTACTACTTGTTTAGACCTTTTTAATGTAGGACTATTATTTTTATTTTAAAAAGAATTTATATTGTAATGTATTTTGGAAGCCAATAATATTACTTGGAGAAGATGTCTAATGAGAGCCAATGGCAGCAAACGCATTAGCCAAGTAGTATTGACACTTGTCATGTATAAAGAGTTTTCTAAATAGAACTGCACACATTGAACAATTTCTTACTCTCTTTTTTCCCTCACCTTCTTTTCTTTTGGCCTTCTTCTTATTTATATTAACGAAATGACTTGAGAAACTTTTGTATTAATTGACTTTGTTTATCAGTTGAATCCTCATATTCATCAATTTATCAATTAAATCATCAAACCTATTAGAACATCATATTTTAAACTTTTTTTTTAACTTGGGATTCGATGTGACATAAACAGCTAAGGTATATGTGATACACTCAGCTTAGGAGCGTGAGGACCTTCTAAAAAAGTAATAACAATCAAAAAAAATTCCTTTATAGTAGTCATCTTCTTCCCTAGTTAGTAGCCACTATTAGTTGATCAAAATTTGAGCTTCTTTTTGCCTCTTACTTTATTTTTTTCTCTCCAAATTTCTTCTTCATTATTTTTTTTCTATTTATGCTATTACTCTTGTTCTTCAGACTCGTGCAGATTCAGTCGATTTTTTTCTTCAATTTTTTTGGCTCGTTCAAATTTCTTCTTCTTCACCATGACTATTTGTTTTTGTCATTGAATGCATGACACTATTGTAAATGCCTATTACACTTAAATTAGACAAGTATCAAAATAAAACCCCTACAAAATCACACCATAATCACTCCAAAATTTCTAAACCTAAAATCCAACAAAAAATGAGAATTACAGATTAAAAACAAGTGAAAAACAAATAAATATGAGAATAAATTAACAAACTAACAAAGATAGACTGAAAATTGAACTTAAATACCTTCAGAAATTAAAAAATGTCATGGGGTTGAAGTTTAGAAATCGAAGTTGAGAGAGTATGAGGGTCTAGTTGAACAAAGGATGAATGAAATGTTTAAGAGAGTTTTAGACTTTTAAGAGTTTTAACATGTAATTTTTTATGTGGCATTGTTAAATGATGTGAAAATCTATAGGAAAGTCGAACTGACAAACGGAGCCAAGTACATGGGTCTTTCAATCAGTTCGCTTTTATATTTAATGATATTGGCTTCTATTATTAATCCTCTACTTAATTAGAAAATGCTTGTTTAATTTTGAAAAATATTTTACACTGTTGAAATAATTTCTTAGAACGGTGCCCAACACAATTCAAGTATATATATATATATATATATATATATATATATAAAAATAAACATCAATAAGTGATGAGGTGACAAAGAAAACGTACTCACTCTGCAAATTGATGAAAGACAAAAAATAAGTTAAACATTAGCTAATCTCTACATATGCATGTCATTTTCTTATTGGACACTTGATAACTAATTACACAAGTTAGAGACTCCTACTTGTTAACTAAACTATCACATTATCTTTAACTTTTTGACTTCTTCCCCTCCAAAGCGTTGTCGGTAGTCAATTAAGAACTACAACAATATTTAAGCACTTGTATTAAATAGAATTATAAATTACTAGGTCTTAGTGGCGGATCTAATATACGAGTTCACTTGAATACAATAATTTTTATCAAATTTTTACATGTTATATTAAAAAATTAACTAAATATATATACATATTTAATAATAAAGTCAATTATTATTATATATTAACTTGATCGAGATCATTATAAAAACTCAAAAACTTTATATCCTAATTAATCCACATTTGCAAGGTCTCAATTATAATTTGCAAATCATTGGACATGTTTTTAATTTCATGAGACGAAACTCCCGTATTGAAGCCAAAAGTACTTGTCTTATTAGTTAAAAAAAAAAAGCTGCCATAACTTTTAACTTATAATGATTTTTTATTTATTTTGGCTTTATGAACACTTAATTTATAAGCACCTTAGGTATCTATCAGATAATTAAACATCCGCAATATTATTAATACATGTACCTCACATGGTCATTGAACTTACACTCAACTCATTAGTAAATTTCAACCGAAAAAAAAAAACTAATGACCGAAAAACCAATTAAATCTCACAAAAAATAATATAAGCTAGCCGAAATATTATATTCGTAGTTTATCTAAACCCCATTTTTTAATCATAACTTATTGCATGTTCATGATCAGTAGATTAATCCAGCTTCTACTAATGGAACCCCTTTTAATTTCTTGGGATTTAATAATTTCTTCTTCAACATTCATGTGAAATTTCTCTTATTTTAAACCTCAATCCTCATGAAAGGAATTAGATAGGGAAAAAGAAGAAATGAAAAAGAAGAATTCTCTTTTGATCTTGATTATAGTCTGTTTGACTAATATTGTAAAGTCAACTTGTTTTAAAAATATTTTTAAAAATAGTATTTTTTAAAAAAAATATTTTTGGTGAAAAGGAGCTTGTATTTGACTAGTCAATTTAAACATTCATTTTGAGTGGTAACTAGTGTTTGTCCACACTTTTAAAAAGGTGATTTTAAGTATATTTTCTCAAAAATATTTTTCAAAAAAAGTATTTTCGGTTACTTCTCAAAAAAAGTTTCTGCTTTTACTCAAAAACATTTTTGTTTCTTCGAAAAACTTTGCGAAACAACTCAACTTTGAAAAAAAATTATTAAATTAATTTTATTAATAATGTTTTGAAACTTTAAATTTGACTACCACTACTTTATATACTTACGTATTTAATACTACTAAAGATAACATGCGAAAAAAGTAATAAAACTCTCTTGATTTGCAAAAGTGGACTAGTAAATTGAAATATCTATTTTTAATATAGGGGCCAAGTAAAATGAAACGGAGGGAGTAATATATATTCGAACATATACTATTCTCACTTTATTATGTTATTATTAATACTCCACATGTTTTAAAAAGAATGGTGTACTTTCCTTTTTGTCCTTTTCAAAAAGAATATTTTTTTCATTTTTTAGCAATTCTTTAATTTCAATATTTTACATGACATGTTTAAGACCACAAAATTAAAAGGTATTATGGTATATTTGATATGTTTTTTAATTTAATATCACAAGATTCAAAAAAATAAATATTTTTTTAAACTCCATATCAAGTCAAAATAAGTCATTCTTTTTTAAACGGATGGAGTATAAATAACACAAATATTTATCCAATTCATAAAGAAAACAATTTGTGATGAATTAGAGAATGTAATTGCCTCTTGCCAATTACACTTAATTTCCTGCTGATCAAGTAATTACCTGATTAACCAAATATATTATAATCACACTCAATTACACCAAATCTAATTACCAATGTGGCTTTCCAAAGAAGGCCCCGAAGAAAATAATTTATGATGAGGTGAATAAAACCAAAAAGCATTTTAAAGAGAGAACATTAGTGGACAAATTGTACACAGAGTAAAATCATGAGGGAAGCTGATACGCCAAAAGCGGGGTATGTCCATCTACGTGTCAGTTTTGACTGGTGGGTCCCACTTCTTTTCTCTCACACGCAAGGAATTCTAAACGGTTACGGGACACGTGGCGTCAAATTATTTGCGGTGGTCAATGAGTCAAAAGGCGCAAGATAGTATCACAACTTATATCATATCTCTTTGTTTATAATGTGTTCGCGGCAATTCGAATCAATTTGAATTGTAATTACACACATATACTATATTTTTTTGTATAAAATATACTCCATAATTTTTACGACGAGTATTACTCTCTCCGAATCACTTTATTTATTATATTTTTTATTTACATGTCTCGTAAGAAACTATGTGTTTTGATTGCGATATTGTTACTTTTCTTTTTTAATTATTTATAATGTTAATCTCTCTTCAATAAATTTTCTCTTCAATCTTAGCAATCACAATATTGAAGTATGTGTATGTGCTTTTCACTTAGGATCTGTTTGAAAAGTCAACTGGTAATTGGAGTTGGTGTAATTACTAGGGTAGTAATTACAAGCCTAGCAATTACATCGATCTGTTTGGTTGCCACAATGTAATTACAGTGTAATTACAAGTATATTGTTTGGGTTGCACAAGTGTAATCACATGGTTATATTAAAATTTAATAAAAGCTAATTATCAAAAACTAAAAATTTATACTAAACAAATAAAGGCCTTTATAAATGATATATATATATATATATATATATACTAGAAATGGACACCCGTGCTATGCACGGGCCCAATAAATTTTTTATTTAATTTATATGACGATGTTTGATCGAAAATGAAATATGATAATAAAAAATAATTAAAATTTATGCTACAAAATAAATTATATATTTATATTATCATAAATCATTTCATTAAGAAATAAAAAGCTAATGTTAAATTATATCTAAATAAGAAAACATGATAATATTCTTTTTCAGGCATACAAAAAATAAGTTAAACTTTTAACTTTTCTATTTTTATTAATTTTAAATGCTTCTTTTATTTAGAAATCAACTCTATTAGTTTCATATATAAATAACAATTAAAGTATATGTATACTCCCACCTTTTATGAAGTCAAGATAAATTTATCATTTTTAATACTATTTTTGTTATTAAATGATTACATAAAATATTAATAATTAAATTTAAAATTTTAATATATAATTAATAAAATTAATTTAACAAAATAAATTCCTAATCTTATTTTCTTAAGAAAAGTGCCAAATAAATATTGGTCAAGTAAAATAAAGCAAAGAGAGTATTTTTGTTAAATAAATAGGGAATAGGAAAGGGAGATAGAGAGTGTATTTTCTTTTTCGATATGATACTTCATAGGATTATCTCTAAATTACATATGACACAATCGTCTCTTACAATTTATTTTCTCATAATATTCCTTTAATTTTCCCCTAAAAACGCAAAAATAAATTTATTTATTCCTTCTAGTCATTAATTTTTTTATCTCAATTTATGTGCTATTCTTTTTTCTTTTTAGTCAAAATTAACTTCCTCTTTTTATATTAGTATTCTTTTTGTCTCATTTTATGCGGCACAATTTAAATTTAAAAATTACGTAAAAAGTACTATATATATATTACAATAATAACTAACTTAAAATATGAAAAAACTATATAAAAAATCTGTCAAACTCTCCAAATTTCATCAATGTCACGTAAATTGGAATATAGAGAGTATCATATATTATCTGTAAATTATGTAAAAGTATTATAAATCAAAATAATTAACAATTTAAAATATTTAAAACCATACAAAAATCTAAAAAAGGTATAAAAAGATTATGTTAACTCTCCAAAAATTTCATTAGTGTCACATAAATTGAGATGGCGAGAGTAATATATATTATCTAAAAATCATATAATAAGTATTATAAATTGGGAAACCAAGTGTGGTGCACAAGAATGCAGACTCAAAAGCCCGTCTTCAAGGTATGTACCCTTCCCCTCTTATTCCAAGCAATCCTTGGAGTCATGATGACACTTTTCCTATGGTAGGTAGGTTTTGGAAATTGTATGACCTCATACCCTACCATGAGAGTGATGATATAGCTCCAATGTATTCATGGTTGGTTTTGGATATGCTTAAGTTATGTGTATTTCATGTTTTGAATGTCAACCATAGTTATTGTTTGGGAAAGAATCCATGGTGCATTCGTGATGCCCGATTTATGTATTCTACTCCTTGTCACACTTATGTGGTTAGACAAGTTGAGGTGTTAGGATGGATTCTTAAAAGCACGACTCCATTCGTTTATCCATTCTTTGTGGGAGTTTGTTTGAGGAATAATAATGAAGTGTACTTGAAATGCTTAATCTCGTCCTCTTATGTTCCAAATTGTGAATGCCATCTTGTTAACATTCTTTTCTTAAAGTGTGTATTTGCAATTGAGAATCCTCGAGTGGATGCTAAGTTGCTTATTTATTTTTGGGAGAGTCCATGGATATTGAAAGCTCCTTGTCACCTTCATAGGGTTGGACAAGTTGAAGTTTCAAATGGAACTTTTGGAAGCATGTTTGGTTCTATGATAGGAGGGACCCCAACTCCTTGAGAGTATTATTTGGCATGGAGTGATTTGACTCCTAATAAATCCCTCGACTATTCTAGTAGCATGGCTTTGTTGGTGCACTTTCTTCCTTTGGAAGGTTGTCTTATAGAGAGGATTGTTTTGTACTTAAAATGTCTCTTCTTATCTATCAGTGTCCTTATCTTTTGGCATGCCCTAGATGAGAATAGTGAGCTTAACACCTTTCTCTACTACCTTTTTGTTTATGATGATACCCGTAGTGGTGTGAGATTTATTTTGTATGGAGGTAAAGATATGTGGATCTTTTACTTTTTTGACCCGAATGGACCCTTATGGGCGATTGCACCACTTTTGGTGTGGCCTACTTGTGAGATAATGAAACAATTGTGTCTTATGGCTCCAAAGTTAGATATGATACTTGATGCCACAAAGACCTTTGTGTTTGCCTTGTCTCTTGATGTTTATCATAACCAAAACCTTTGCACCTTGTATGATGAGTTGCTTTTATTGGAAGAAAAGGATATTTAGTTATATCTCAAATTTGTGCCTACTTGGCATGGTGATATTGTTGCTAACCCTTGTACTAACCCTCATGTTTGAGGATGTTTTGGTTGTTGTCCTTCTCATGTGTCTTTAAGGTTTGGATTCAAGGACGAATCATTTTCAAGAAGGGGAGGATGATACTAGCATGGATAGCATGGTTGACACGAGCATGGATGGTATAGATGACACGAACGATGTTCATGCAAAGAAAAGCATACAATGTGTGGGTGGTCCATTAAAGTGAGGTGGAAGGAGGAATTCAAGAATTCCCAAAAGAAGGCAACCAAACAAGGCCCTTACTTCATTAAGGGCAAAACTGTAATAGCTAGTGTCTTCTTATTCCCTAGTATAAGTAGTAACTTTTCTTCATTTTGGAAGACGAGTTTTTGCATATTGAAAATTGATACTCTAAACTTGTAGTTGCTAGTGTAAGGCTTAGTGTAATTCCCTTAAGGAATTAGTGAGTGATTAGGGTGACTCTCTTGATTGTTAGTTTAACTTCTTTACTTAATTAATCGAAGGTCTCCCACTTGTGGATTTCATTTAGGTTTCTTTAATTAGTTGAGTTGAATTAGTATCTAGTTGTTGGAATCAATTGGCAGGTGAGGATTTTAGCCCCTTATTGCCCATAATTTCACTCTTCAAATTTCATCGTGTCTTGCATCTAGTAGACTTAATAGGTGAAGCTAATATGGTTCCTTAAAATGACTTATATATCCCTTAATATCAAATCATGAGCTACACGTGTCATAGTAGAAGGGCAAAAGAATACAATGAAAAAGGACTCAGCTTTAGGTACACGTGTGATAGCATTTTGTACAATGCAATATTGCTTTGTTCGTCCCTCTTCACGGCTTATATATATATATATATATATATATATATATATATATATATATATATATATATTGTCTTTTGAAATATATTAATTAATAAACATATATTCTTAACTAATATTATAAAAAAATAATTAATTTATATTTTTAAATTAGTATATTTTAATTAAATTAATCATAAAAAACTTAAAGTATTTGATTTTTAAGAACATCATGAAATGCATGTTTAACAAAAAGATTAATATTATAAATATAATGTCATAAAATTATTAAAACATTTGACAAAAAGATAATCTATCAATTCTAACTAAAAAATGAATGACTTGCAATATGAAATATCAAGTCAATACTAGTAAAACAAATAAATTGGAACTGAAATATAGTACTCTTATGTCAAATTTTAATATAAACGTTCTAAATATGATTCAAAAGAAAAGGAAAACCTAAGTATATAACCTTATTCAACAATGAATTCTACTTTAATTTAAAAATTAGAATACTAACTAAATTATGCTAAATGAAAAAAATAAACATAAAATAAATATAAAATAGGTAATACGAACAATTACATGGAATCACAAGAAGTAAAGGTTTAAAAATGAAAAGGAACAATTACATGGAATCACAAGAAGTAAAGATTTGAAAATGAAAAGGAAATGAAATATAAATAATAAAAAATAAAAAATATATATTTTAAATTATTAAAATAATAAAAATAATATATTTTTTGAAAATCCAAGATAGGAAGGTGTGGAGGACGCGGATTAGGGTAGAAGAGTAGTAGGTAGAAGTGTGTGTAGGCTAGTAGGTAGGAGTGTTTTTCCTTATTGTCCCGACTAGTAATCGTAGTGCTACGCTTATAGTTTATTGTTCTTGGATTCCTCGTGGTAGTATTTTGTGGCAGTGCTCTGTTTCTGTCTGTTGTTTGTTATTACATATTACTTCCTATCGTCTCTTGTAGTTTTATCTTGTATTTTTACCCTGTATCATTGTTACGTCCTTTGTAGCCTATTTTTATACTGTTTTGTCTTGAGCCGGGGGTCTATCGAAAACAGTCTCTCTACCTCACCCCTGAGGTAGTGGTATGGACTGCGTACACTCTACCCTCCCCAGACCCCACGCTGTGGGAATACACTGGGTATGTTGTTATTGTTGTTATTGTTGTTATTGTTGTTGTTGAGATTTTCAAAGTTCAATCTAAATATATGGTGAAACATATATTTGAAAATGAATTTTGAGAATTCGATTCAAAATTTATGAGAAAAAACAAACTAATAGTAGTAAGTAATCATCTACACACAGGTGCCAGATAGGCAAAATGAGTGTGTACTGTACAATCTGACCACTGTAGCCCTTCAGGCCTCTGGTGCATGCTATATTAGTACTACCTATATAGTATATATATACTACCCACACTTCTCAGTCTTTTGCTATTCCTTCTCCATTTCTCCCAAATTTCTTCTCTTCTGTATCCATATAACCATTTACTGCTACAAGGAACAACAATGTAAGTTATCAATCACCATTTCTTTCACATATATGTATATATACACAAAAATATTCATATACATCCATCTCATTTCCATGCACACCATATAGTAAACGAGTCAAAATCTCTTCTTTTTTCTCTGTTTTCCGGCTTTAAATCCGTTCCTTTTGCTTTTTTGATGTTTTGGTAGCGTGTTCTTCCTTCGTTTTCGTTGTATATATAGCTTGTTTTTTTGATCAAACAAGCTAATTTAAGTAAGGTTTTGTTGATGTAAACAGCTATTTTTTTATTTTGGTTTAAAATCTGATTCTTTTGCTTTTTTGATGTTGTTGTACCGTGTTTTTTTTTCCTTCGTTTTCATTGTATAGCTTCTTTTTTTTTTTTTTATCAAACAAGCTAATTTAAGTAAGGTTTTGTTGTTGTAAACAGCTGGAGTATTTTTATTTTTATTTTTGAGTTTTCCGGCTTAAAATCTGATTCTTTTGCTTTTTTGATGTTTTTGTAGCGTGTTTTATTCCTTAGTTTTTTTTAAAAAAAATCAAACAAGCTAATTTAAGTAAGGTTTTGTTGATGTAAACAGCTAAATTTTTTATATTTTTTTTGGTTTTCCGGCTTAAAATTTGATTCCTTTGCTTTATTGATGTTTTTTTCCTTTCGTTTTCGTTATATCGCTTTGTTTCGAGAGCACATAAATGTATATATGTCCATGTTGATTTTTTTTGTTTTGTATAGGAATAACTGAAAAACTCATGAGCTGCTATATATCACTTTGTTTAAAGTTGATCAGATTGTATGTAACAGCTATATTTGTTTTTGCTATGTGGTAGGTCGTCGAGTAAAAGGCGATGTGAAGATTTTTCGGCTGAAACGCCGAGAAAGAAACCAGCTAGGGTTCTAAGAATCCAACTTGATTCAGATGAGGAAGTTGGTAACAATGAAGAAAAAGTTTTTTATTTTCGGGTTCTTTTGCCTAATGGGATAACATTGGAGTTGCTAGTATGCGGACCGCCAAGTGAAATGCCTGTTCAGGACTTTGTTATTTTAGTGAGGCGAGAATACCAAAATGTTGAGAGAAGAACAGAGTCACCTAAGCCCAAAAGACAGATTAATTGGACTAGCAAGAATTTGCATTTTGTAGATGCTTTTGAGAACAAGATAACAAAAATGTTCAATTTCAGAAATCTGAAACCCAACAAGTCTCATATGTTAAGGCTCTGTGTATGTTTTTGTCTTCAGTGTTTTCAATTTCTCAATTATTTTGGTAGTATTAAGTGTTCCCATTTGTTTTCTTTTAATTTTCCTTTTCCGTACAGGATGGTTCAGCTGAAGTAGAGAAATATGAGGTTGGTTCTTTGGTCTCTGGGGGCAAGCTATTCAAGAATATATGTTGTATATAGAATTTATATGTAACTGAGTGTATGCTTTCACTTGACAGAATATGTGGGATCTTACACCAGATACTGATTTGTTAAAGGAACTGCCTGAAGAGTATACGTTTGAAACCGCACTGGCCGATTTGATTGTAAGCATCGTTTGCATATAATCTTTTGTTGTATAACTTTCTCTGTTTATGTTGATCACTTTAAGCATTAACTTCATTTCAATGATGTATCAGGATAACTCATTGCAGGCTGTATGGTCTAATCATGCAGACCAGAGAAGATTAATAAGGTAGAGTTTCGTAGTTGGATATCTCAAGAAAGCATGTATCAACTCAAGTTCTTAAATTGCAAGTTATTAATGTCTGGAGATGGTGTATATTCATTAAAGACTATCTTTTTTCCGAAAGATGCCAATATATACTTAAGAGTATTCAGGTATATTTTTCATTCATGGAATGAGTGTCAAGTGTTCTCTTGAAATGGTGATCCCGACATGCAGAAATCAAATCTTCTCTGTAACATGTGATGTTATTTGTGTCCTGATCATTTGAAAGTGCATTAAGTACACATGAATCTTTCCTGAAACTGATTAATTATTTCCTCACGAAACTTCGAACTCACTTTTTTGATCACTTTAATACCTTGTAAATATGCATTGTCAACAATATCCAATATCTATTGGGATATTTATTGTACAGGCTGCTTCCAATTTTCCTTATTCAGTTCAGTTCATGCTTCAACTAACTTTTTAACTAAATGATCCTTTTGTTTTTTAGCTTAACAATGAATTCCAACGATGTATAATTGAATATTTGTCAAGTTAGATACTTACCTCTTTTTTGTCACTCATTCTAATTAAATTTATTCTTATAGTGTTCTGCATGTACTCACATTTATTTGTTTGGCCTGCTGTCGACAGTAGTTGCTTAGCTCTGCTCTTCTGGTTATTTGTAACCCGACATCTTAGTAAGATTGGATATCCTGTTTGGTCCTACTTATCTTTCTTTTCACTTGCTTTCACTTGTGTAATAATGTGTTATGTCGTATTGCACCTACAGCTGTTTCATTGTCTTTACCTATATAGCTTGTCTTTCATACAACCTGAAACTGTCCACTGTTTCTCTTATTTTGCAGTCTAGAGTTAACTGAGAACAGAATTACAATATTTGACACAGGCTCCGGAATGGATGGGAGTGCTGAAAATTCTATCGTTAAATGGTAATTTCTTTTCCCTGATATAGCTTGGATCTTGTTAGTTATCAGAATGATGTCTACAAAAGCATAAGTGAGCTTAAGAGCTACATTATTGAAATACTATTTTATGGGTTGCATAAGTGGTCCTTCTTGAGGTTGGCACCAAAATACTAGAAATCAGTCCTTACAATTGGAAGTTGGTGCCTCAATTTCTCTCTTCTTTTGACTGTTTTAGACCTTTGCTTTTGATGCCTTACGATCTCTCTCACATATTGATAGATTGTTTTGCCTCCATATGTCGTACTTTTAGTAATAACTTCCAGAAAAATCAGGTCTGTTTTTGTTTCTGCTATTTGCATTTATGTTAGGTTTATCTGCACTTAGCCACTTACTAAAAAAAGAAGTTTATGGTCGGTATATTTTTGATGCTTATCATTTGTTTTGAAAGAACTTATCTTGAATTGAGGGAACACCATTGGTAATAGATATGAGCTTAATGACAATCTTCTTCTTTTTTTGAAAAATGGATGTCAAAAGAAAATGTTGACTTCTTTGACAATGCGATGAGATGAAAACACTTCTGTAACACTAAAGATCTCCAGAAAGGGATTGATACTGTGTGTCTCAAGTTTGTATTTTCTGCTAATCCGATAAATAGATCTGAAGAGTTGATGCAGTGAAAAGCTGCATGTATTTTATTAATTTTCACCTTAACTGCAACTATCTTCATTCAATTCTCTCGTTATTTCTTTCTTAAAACCAGTTTGGAAATGTGATGTCGCTTTCTTTAATTACGTTGTTAGTTCTTCTATTGCTACTTGTTTTACTGTACTTTCATGGTTTTTTCAATTACGTGTTGCTGTATGTGTTTCAGGGGAAAGATGGGAGCGTCTCTACATAGATTATCGAGGGACAGCGGCAGAGGAGGAAAACCTCCATACTTAAAGGTTGTTGCATCATTCCAATACACTGTTTGCTTAGCGGTGATCAAAAGACTTTTATTAGATATAAATTTCCAATATGCAGAACTAGATATCTATATACTTGCATTTGTTGAGTTTTGAAACTTCTATGCTAGTAATGGTTCCAGCTTGAACTTAGAGACAAGTAGTTACATATCGTACTGAACTCATGTTTGATTTTGGTCTTGTCATTCCTCTGCAACTTGGCACTGTGAAGTATCCTGTATGTTATCCCATGAATGTTTTGAACATAATGAGTTAACTAACATGAGATAATCTCGATTTTGAATTGGATTCAGAAAATCTTGAATGATCAATGAATATATTCATTTCTACCCTTTGGTGTAGTGTCTTCAAATTCTTGGTTCTCCAAGACTGGCTTTCCCATGATCAATGAGATGGGTATATACAAAAAATTATGCAACAGTTTCGGCAAATCATGAAATGACAATTACTACTTAAGCTATATTGGATCAGATATATTTACTAGAGTTTCTAGTTATTCCTAACGATGAGCAGACTCTACTTGATGTTCTTTGGTGTTATTCGGAGTCATCTGCTAATGAGTTATCAGCAGATACCTTTCACCAATGTCAGTTTGATATTAGTTTACTTTGCAATTGTGCTCCTTGTCAAGCTATATATTGCGAGATCTGTGAGAAATTCTCTGGAAATTTATAGACCTGTCGATTCGAAAGTGCAGTAATTAACCCATAGAACAGACTAGTCTTTGCATAATTTTGTTGTAAAAACAAGCAACAAGAGAAATACAAGTATTTAAATGGAACATATAACTACGTCTCTCGATATGTCTTTGAAAACGTTCCAACTTGGACGTTTTACTTTCTGTCTTCCTTTTTATATTCCCTTTTCTCTACAGATGCTCCTTATCACTTAATAAAAACCACGGTTGCTTTTACCTTATATAATGTGATTCTTAATTCATCCAACTAGCAAACAAGGAATCCAGCAATGTTTTGTTTCTATATCTAGCAGTTACTTATCCTCTTGGCTGACTTTTGTTTATATGTTATCTGACATGGTGGTTGCTTTTACAGCCTTTCTTTGGTATGTTTGGTTATGGGGGACCTATAGCATCTATGCATTTGGGGAGGTATGTCTTGCTAAAGTTTATAATGACTTCATTTTAGACAAAAAGAAGGGACTTATTTTTTTTCATGCTGCCTTTTCTGTAGACGAGCCTCAGTTTCTTCAAAAACAAAGGAGAGTAAGAAAGTATTCGTGTTACATCTTGAGAGAGAATCTCTACTCCGCTGTTCTGCTTCTCAACAAACTTGGAGGGTGCTCATCATTGTTTAATATTGCTTTCTTCTTATCATTTGCCTCTTGTCCTTGTATACAGTTCTTTCTCGTTTATCTTATCTTCTTACGTTTATATATTTTTTTCTTTCATTTAGACTGATGGAAATGTTAGAGACCCCTTGGAAGATGAACTTCAAGACTCAACTGATGGTAGCTTCACCAAAGTAAAATATTCTTCTGGACTTTTGTGACCTTTTGATTATTAGAGTTCTTTAGTATCATATTCCTACGCAGTAGAATTTTGCACGGACTTCCTATGAAGTCAATTTTGAGTTCATTTCCCATCCTAATATTTTCGCTTGATATGATTGATATCCTAAATCCTAATAGATACTCTTTCTGCTGCAGTCTGTATGGTTCTTGATACTGTTGCGGTAGGTGGTATCCATGGACTGAGACCTTTCTCAAGTCTCTGAAAAATAATACTCCTTTTATTATATTGTTTTTTATATGGGTTGTTATCGTGGTGTTCAAATTATTTTTATGAATAACAAATTTCTATAATCGTTGAAGGTTTATGGTTTACGCTTCTCTTAGCATTTTGATTTTTTAAATGTTTAGTTGTTTTGGTATATGATAATACTTCCACGAAATCAGTTTCAAACATGCTATGGAATTGTTAGTGAAAGTATAAGATCAGCTTTGAACACCATTGTTGCTGACGCTATTGACAGGTTGAAATTTTTTACCCAAAGATGAGAAGAAAAAGCATAAAGCAACTACAATACAAACTCAAAGATATATACTTCCCTTATATTCAGGTTAGTGGCTTATAGAGTTTTTCTGATAAATTGGTTTAAGAGGTCTACATAGTTGCGCCTTCTGACCTGTTTTTCTGTTTTTTACTTTCAAATTTGATTGATCAAATAATATTGAAAATAGCAACTTTGCTTCTTTGATATGGACTGAGTACTATTATGCATGTGGGGGTCTGGGTATTGCCATTTTGAAATTATTACTTGTTGCTTTAAGCATCGTTTTTCGTTTCTTTTGCTTAGTATCTCTTCCATGTGTATTCCAAATTTTGTAATACCCCTTCGAACAGGCCTTGCTGTATTGCACGGTTCACACTTCTTTTCTCTTATTTGGATTTTGCTCAGTGTATGCTACAGATAAGTTTCCTACTGTTAGTATATGAACTTTGCAAGTATGGAATTTACTTGACCTGTTCAAACTTTCATACCTCCCCAACTTGCTTGGCACTGAGGAATAGTAGTTATTGTTATTGTTCAAACTTAGAGAATTCTTTTCCAGAATTTATTGCCCTATAGTCTTAGATAACAATCATTGGAGAGCTCGAAGGTCAACTTAAAAGGTTTATGTGGATCTACAGCCATTGTTGCTGATGATGGTACCATAGTCTGGTGTATGTGGTGATGTGATGATAATCTATGCCTTTACCTGATTTATCCTGTGCTCTCTGACCTTCTGTATCTTAGTCATTATTATATCTTTGTGCAGTGCGATGAAGTATCAAGTACAGGGAAGACCATTATGCCGATTGAGTTTCAGGTACAATATCTATATGCTGTTTTAACTCAGGGATAATTTTATTCATCCGTGCAGTTGATGTCTTCATAAAGCCAAACAGATGCCAGACACTTTTGTACAGACTAGGGACACGTTTATATTTTTTGGTTTTCTTTTTGGAAAACCAGGAGATACCTATTAGTATCAGATGATTGGTTGCTTTTTTTTGAGAATCATCTCAAATGTCCCCTTGGACTTTTGTATACCAATTTTACACACCATCTTCCCTTTTATAGAAAAAAATAATGAAAAGTCAGCATGTTACATCCTGAACCTGATTGCATCGAACTACGTCTCATCTTTAATATTAATGTGGAGGACTAACCTTTCCCTTCATGTTCTCATTTTCCTGTAATTTCACCACATCGAGTTCCTCAATGGATGTGTGTTTACACTCTTGATCTTAAAGATCACCTTTCTATGGCAATGTTCATCTCTATATCTTGTTGAGGATTTCTTTTCGGGTCTTTTCTGAAGATTGAAAAAATGATCTGTAAGTGTAATGTTATCCAATGTGGAATTTATTCTTCACCATGACCTCTTATGTCTGCATGCTACAGTATCATTTTTGTATTTTGATTGTGTATTAATCTTGCATGTCCCGAAGCAATCTTGTTACTTGTGAATTACGTTGACCAAGTTTATCCTCATCCTCAGTACCTTGTTCTTTTCATTCTCTTACCGCTTTGTTCTTCTGATTTTGTTCCATTTTTCTGTGAGAAAGAAGAGAGTTTGAAAGCGAACTCAGCTTGATTATTCCCTCAAGCTATTGGGGTTTAAATAACTATGTAATACACGTTCTGAAAAGGAAAGGAAATCAATACCTAATTTCTTAAAGAGCTTTTTCTGGTAAGAAATTCAATTCAGTCTGTTATGTAAATTAGTTGTCTAAACAGATGTGGCACAAATATTTCATCTCGGGCGTTTCCTAATTGTTTTATTTCAAACTGGAGCTGGTAGCTGTCCTCTCTTTTTGAATCTTCAATGCATTTCAATGAGAGTTGCCCTTGCCTTTTGTTTTATGATGAGTATCCTGGTCCTTTTGTCATGCAGTCTTAGAGATAAGCTTTACTGATCATATAAATAGGAAAACGATCATTATAGTGAGAGTTTTCAGCTACTATTAAAGTTAATGTCATATTTTGTGAACTGTTGGTTGTCTTATCACCACAAAATATGTGGCTAGTTTATTTCGGAAATCTCAATCAGAGCATCTTTTACCAATTTTTATTAAAACAAATTCTAATATTTTTGGGAAATCTCAATAAGAGTACCCTTTGCTCATTATTGTTCTAGTAGACAATCTCGTTCCTTTTAAGCAGATCTTTCCGGTTATTCAAATTTGCAGGTCAATGGAACAGATTTAGCTGAAATTGAAGGTGGGGAGGTGGCAACGACAAATTTACTGTCCTGCAATGGTCCCGAGTTTGTAATGCAACTTAGCTTTCATGCAAAGGATAGCAATGGTTTAAAAGTTGGTTCAGGTAACATGTGCATCACTTGTCACGACAAACATCTAGCAAGTATTTTCCTCAAATCCTTTTATCAGAGTGCATTTTATAGTCTGAGATCAAATTTCCCAGGAAAAAGATCATCCCTTGAAGCAAATGCTCGCCTGAGGTGTGTATATTTTCCGGTGGTACAGGTAAAACTATATTGTATAGTTCTGTTATGTTTCATTGAACCTTGGAATTTCTTTTTGATGTCACACAGATCCTACACCTCTTTATTGAAAAAAAGAAGATCCTGCTCTTCAAACCTTTTTAAGGATTTAACATGCTTTTAATTGCAGGGTAAAGAGAGTATTGAGATGATATTGGAAAAGCTAGAGGCAGATGGGTATGGAATTACAGAGAATTTTGAAAGTTTCAGTCATGTTTCTGTCCGGCGGTTGGGTCGTCTACTACCAGATGCTCGATGGGTTAGACCAGAATCTTTCTGTTATTCATAGTATACAAATTATATTTTGCCAAGAAAGAACGTGTGTGCCTATTTTTATGTTAATTACTAGAACCAGTGTATATTGTGTTATTCTATCTGAACTATTTGCCCTTTGTCTTGCTGCCCAATCTTTAGCTTTTTCTCTTCTTCTTTTTTTCATGTCCTCAAGCTTGCAAAATGTCAACTATATTTTCTGTTTGTTTCTTGCAGTCTTGGCTTCCCTTCATGGAACCAAAGCAATGCAAGAGTGATAGGGCTGATGTCCTGAAGAGATGCTGCTTTAGAGTAAAGTGCTTCATAGGTATAAAACCATTTGTACCAAACAAGTACTCTCCTATTAATGTTACGCAATTGCTCTGTCATTTTATGAAGCATCACAGACCAATATTCTGCTTGCAGAGACCGATGCTGGTTTCAACCCAACACCGTCAAAGGTACAAAGACAACTTTCTTAAATGCACTATGACAACTTGAGTAAGGATTTAATTGCATGTGTAAAGACAGAAACTCATTTCGTGGAACGCAAAATGAGAATGTTTATATACATGTATATATATCAATGGAGGAATTAACTATGTGGAAAACGGGAGAAATACTTGTTGGGTAGTCTAGGGAATTCTAAATATGCAACTACTAGTTCCTTACTTGGAAGTTGAAAATTTTCTATTCCCAACATATTTGGTTTGATTGTTTTTACGCCACCTGAGACCATAAATTCATCCTCGACGTGCATTTGGTATCATTGCTGTTGACCTAATTCGATTTGTCTGGGACAACATTGCTGACAATCCTTTCTTTTCTTTTTATAATCTTATTCCATTTTTTTCCATACCTTCTGGAACAATCATAACACATTTTTGAATTTGAACCTTCCCTCCATTTTTGTGCCGTTAGTAGGCCTAGTATTTTCGGCAATTGCAATGATGAATCTTATCCCCGTTGTCTCTATAGCTGCCTGAATCTAACAATAGTTCGCATTAGTGGAGGAAAGTTGAATCATATATGTTGAAATAGAAGGTCCTGAGCTCAAATTATTCCAGACCTAACAATTATGTAAGAATTTATGTACTCGGTTAGCTGCGGCATCCGGTATTAGAGGTACTGCAGATATACTAAGGAACAGAATTGGCACCAAGGCAAAAGCTATTTTGTTTGATATAAAAAATAGAGTTATCAGTTTGATGGAGTTAGGCCCCACCAAATCTCCACCAGATCTCTTCCCAGTAGACTCCATTTGATTGGAAATAGTAAAATCAAAGTGGCGTTATTGGAATGAAGATAAATGCCTCTAATTGTGACTTCGTTTTCAAAAGAATCATATCTCCAGAATCAAAGGTAAATTCCTCCAAAATTTATTTTTCTGGAGTAAATGTTGAATGGTGGACAGTCTTAGCAATGATATGGATTTTCTAGATTTACTTGGAAGAACGATATAACCTACTGCATGGCCATCCCCTGCAGGTCTTTTGTATCTTTTTAGTAGTGTACCTTCTTGGTACCTTAATAATAAATAAACCTCATCTTATCAAAAGAAATATTGGAATGAAGGAGTTCCAATAGAGCAAATTGGATGTAAAGGGATCCTTATTGCCGACCCAACAACTTTAGGAGTTAAGTCTAGTTGACTGATTTAAGTTAGCAAGTCCTTCCATTGTGGATCCACTCAAATGGGATGTGGTATGATATTTGATAGAAGTGGCAGCTTTTTGGCATGATCTGTCTGTCTGCTTTTCATAGTTAAGTTGTGTCTGTGGATGGGATTTTAGGGCTTTAGGGGGAGTTATGCAGGAAATTTCCTGGTGAAAGTGAAAGGTATGCTAATAGGAAATCATGTGGTACTCTACCAACCCTTTGAAAGAGAATGGAATTGTAAGGCTTCCCTGACTATTACACAATGTAAATCAACTGAGCCAGAACGATGCCTTCTCCAACTACAAGTCTCCAATTTGTTTTTCTCATGTCTTTTTTCGATATTTTATGTGCGTGATTCCAAGAGTGATATGATTATATATATTTTCCTCTTTTATCTCATGAAATCTGCTGTGTGTATTTTCCCAGACTGACTTAGCACATCACCATCCGTGCACCATTGCATTAAGGAACTTTGGCAACAAGCCTTCAGATAAAGAGAATGGTAACGACTTATGGTTTGTTGCGGACTGTTGAAATGATATTCCACTAATATGCAATGAGGTCTCTTTCCTTTATGTTTCAAATCCTTTTTAGATGTTCTCGTTGAGATATCCAAAGAAGGAAAAAAGTTGTCTCTCGTGCAATTGGAGAAGCAATATCAGGACTGGATGTTTCAGATGCATGATCTCTATGATGGGGATATTGACAGTGGAGAGGATCAACCTACTTTTGTCGTCAACCCTTCGCATAAGAAAGAACTTGGCGTTTCTTCAAATGGTATAGATTGAAAAAAAATCAGAAACCTTATGATAAATTCTTACAGCTGCATCATTTGACTGTAATCTTTGCAGCCTGTTTGAGAATTGGTGCAACTTGTAGTTTCCATTAATGTGTTTACCTATGTATGATTGTGATTCAGTTACAATTGATACTTATTGTTGGTTCCCTGTTTTTGACTTTTAGTTCTGAGAATTCATAAGGTATTCCAGAAGAAAGACATAACTTGGAAATCAGGACAGAATATTAAAATTTCGAAGGGAGCTTGTAGGGGTTTCCATAAGAACAACGTTTTCGCCACATTGGAATTTATCATCCTTGAAGGATTGCAGGGGGACTCAGGCGGTAAGTTTTTATATGGTTCATGAAGCCTGCCTTTCAGCATGCTTAATCCTGTGTAGCTTAATAGTTTGCTATCTTATGACTAGCTTGGGTAGGTAATTAGTTTCTACTGGTACTATCTGTTGACATTGGCATGGTGTTTAACATTTTTTCTATATTTTTCAGGTGATGCTCGAATCATCTGCAGGTTTGCAGTTCACTGCTTATGTTTCATACCACTATTTTTCAAGGTGTGGTTCCCTCCTTCAATCAGTATTATCTTAAAAATTGTCTTTACCATGTCATTTACAGGCCATTAAATGTTCCTGCTGAGAGAGGTTGTCGCCTCACATTTGATAAAGGGAGTGCTTGCATTGAAATCCGTGATTCAAAATCTTTGCCGATTAGTGTGATTGATGCTGGAAAGGTTATGACTTTGGATTCATATTTTCTGTGCTGAATTATGTTTTCTCTCTCTCTCTCTCTCTCTCTCTCTCTCTATATATATATATATATATATGTATATATATATATATATATATATATATATAGATATCTATCTTTTCTGAAGAATTAGTGTCATCTTTTGCAGTGCTTACCCGTTGATAATACGGAATGGGAGAACCAAATTTTGAAACATCAAGAGAAAACCACTCCATCATCAATTGACATATTGGATGCCGAGCAATGTCAGGACTTGGGTATTGAGGGGGTTAGTTTTATATAAGCAGCTTTCTTCTTCTAACTAATGGTTTATTTTTTCTTTTTTTTTAATGAACGAATAATTTCATTAATAAAAGCTAAAAAATCCCGTAAACAAGTAACACACCAACCAAAAAAGAACCTACAAAAATAAATTGTTCTCTACAACAGACACCCAATCATTCCTACAAATAGAAATTACATGGGTGCACCAAAGAGAAATGAGGGTTAAAAGGCTATTATTCAACTGTACAAATCATGTTCAATTACTTCGAAAGCTCTTCTATTTTTCTCCTCACTACCCAAATAAAAGCTAATACAATGTCCTACTGACAAAGAGTCCTTTATCATTCCCGGTATAATCCTCAGTTGTCCAATCCATTTCAGAATCACCCACCATAACCTTGAAGCCACCTGACAATGTAGTCGAAGGTGGTCCACATCCTCTCCCAACCTTTTGCACGTAAAGTACCAACTAACATCGGTGATCCTCTGGTTGGTTGCTAAATTTCTTTTATCGCACTCTGTAGATTTTACTTTGTCTACTTGGTTCCAAGTTAGATGACATATTCTTTTGCTAATGGAAATCCACCTGAACAAGTCTACAGGGTTTTCAACTTATTCAGCCTGGTAGAAATTGCTTCGTGTGTGTCTAGTGGAACATGTTTCTCTATTTCCTTCAAAGTTTCCTGCACTTGTTGCTTTGAATATCTTCGAAAGTGATCAGATTTCATCTGTTATGATCTTAGATTGTACCGCATATTTATATGTTTTCATTGAATTGCTTAATTTGGTTGCAATTGCAGGCGCTACCTCAGGATGTTGTTGATGCTGGACATGAACCTCCGAAGGACATAGCTGCAGTTATTCGTCCAGCTTCTTTTAGTTCTGTTACTGCATCCAAAAGTTTGGATCAGAAATACATCATGAAAGAAAGTTCTGAGATGACTCTAGAGATTAAATTTAAAGCAGATGAGAGTGAGAAAGAACTTAGTCATATTTACTCTGGGCAATTGACTGCTTCATCGCTTAAAGGATTTCATGGTCTATATATGTTCCCCCTGAAGAAGAAGTTACCAGATCTATTTCAGAAAGCAGGCATTTATCTGTTTCGATTTTCTCTTGTAAGTTGTATGATCTGCATAACTCCATTTTAATATATACTGAATAGTGTATTTCATTTGATTTTCCTTGCTGTTGGATATCTTTTTTCAGATGGAAAGTCGTACAATTTCTGTAAAGGAAGTGCATGTGAAAGCATTGTCTGAGGCTGCTAGTTGGGAACTTCTAAGTGATGGGAAGAGTACGCACAGTGTAAGGTGTGGCTCTCATGTCCAAATGAACTTCTTGGATAAGTTGTGCAAAATGATTAAATTTCCTGCACCGAGTCATAAGATTGTCATACAAATCTGTGATATCTTTGATGTTGTTAATTTTCATACAATTCTTAAGCTTGAAATTATAAGGAAACATCAGAAGGACAGAGAAAGTAATTAATCACCTGCCATAAATCAATAAATATGCTATGTTCTGCAGACAGAGAAATGTCAAGACAAGATACAGCAAAAGAGAGGTGAAAAGATAGAGGAGAACTGCCTTATCTTAACGCTAATACTGTTAAAGAGATGTCTCCTTTGTTTGTTTGTCTTAGTTCAACATGCTTCCTTGGCTGATTCTTTTCCTTGGGCTAAGCACATAGAAATATTTTTCTTGAAGGTTTGCAGTGAGAATAGAGCACAAGACCTCTTCATATACTGAGCTTCTGAATTGCTTCATCTAATGTTTTAGCTATTAGAGAGGAGACTTTTGTTTAACTTTAGGACTTCAACAATATTGAATGCTCATTTTCTCTTAATTCTTATGCATTCAGTCTATGAATTAATGGATTTTGATTTATTCCGTTGAGAACTTTATCAAGTTGTGAGATGTTTAGGAAATAGAAAATAATCTTTTTCCTGTAATAGTTAAATCATAAATGAGTTTCATAATCATCAGTTTGATGTTTGAGCTGTTTCCTTAATTATACCTCCTTCCAATATTTGTGAAGCTATTTTAGATAAACCTATACACCAATTATTCAATATAACTTGAGAATGTCGTGCAACATTTTGTTTCTTTCTCCATTTGCTTTAAGTATCCTAGTTATCAGAAATTGAGAATCAGCATCTGGTTTCTAAGACAAACTGGCAATTTCTTTCACCTGTTTATAAGCAAGTCTTGCTAACTTTCATCAAAGTTATGTTTGATTTTGTCTAAATGTGTATCTTTGGCAGGATTGGTTCTTGTTTTCCAGAGGTTTTGAGTGTTGCGTGTTGTGATAGATTCTCCAATCGTATACCATTCAAGTCTCACACAGAGATAGAGATGAAGTTAAATTCTAGCGGTAGTGCTATTTTATCCGAATTCAGTTATGATCAATGTATTACACATGACCGATTTACCATGAAGTTTAAGGTGACGTTATATGTTACGGCTTCATGTCCTCTTCAATACACCTAGCGAGTCTTCTTGTATAAATAACCGTTTCAGAAATTACCACTCTGCAGAATGTAGCCATTGAAAGTAGTGAATTGGATATGATTCGGCCAAGTTATGAAGCTACATTACATATATATTCAAAGGAGGACCCATTTTCTGTAGCTATTCCATGTGCAGGTAGTTGATGTATTATCTTGTCGTCCATGATTTTTGAGAATATATAACATTCTGTTATTTCTTAGTTATTTTCCTCTGTTCACAGTCATTCCAGGACCATTGCAACGTGTCCTTCTGCATCCTGTAGATTTTGGCAAGAAATTGGTTCCCGGGATGATAATTAAGGAGCTTGCTCTTGAGGTCTGTGTAATGGCATTTTAATTCAATATCCTACTATCACCATAAGTTGTCTTGAGTGTCCACATGAAGCAAATTTCCGCATTCCTATCAAGACACGGAATAGTTCTTTAATATCCTTTCATGCTTGATGAGAAAAGTATAATATGATTGATTGCTTTTATTTTGCATCTCTATGTCGAGCTTAAATAAAAGAGTGCAAGTTCCTTTCTCCTTCTTTAAAGGATGAGATATTTGTGCTAGTGGTTTTATACAAAAAGCAACCACATGTGGACCAATGCTGCTCAAGGCATGCTCTAATGAGTCCACTTTTTGCTTCCCTGTATGAAAGTTTGACATAAGTTCATTGTGACCGGTAAGCATTCCTTGATAGTGCATATATTCATCCTTGCCTTTTTTCCTAAAAGGTAAATAGAGTCTTCCTTTTTAAAAAAAAAAAATGTACATACAGTAATCCTTGATTTTAATCTACGGATTATAGTGTCCCATATGTCTGTCAATGAGCACTGCTATACCTGCTTCTAATTATTACTACAGGATTGATATAAACTGTAACTAATGGGACCTGAAAATGGTCAGGAATTTGCAAGAATAGGATTGATCAGTTAAGTTTCAAACTTAGTCTTCTGCTCGCTGGAATCAGTGTGACCGTGTTAGTCATCTTGCTCATTACTTGCCTGTTTGCCTTCCTTGACAGAGTTTATAAAGTATAATTCTTTAAGCAAATGTGTACAATAGACCACTTATAATATTCTGCATCAGCATACTAAATTTTTTCTTAATTCATCAATGTTGATGGAAACAATGGCAACCCCTTGCATCACAAGGATCAATGAATGACTGTGTACGACATGAGGAAGAGGAAATGCTAGTTTGCTGCTGAAAGCAACAAATAGCAAATTTAATAGCTGCTTGATAAACAATAAAATCTTGTTCACTTTTTTGCTGAAGCAAAAAAAAGCTCTCATATCCACTTGTTTATTCTTCTTTTCTGGATTATTAGTGCATGTAGCTCCAATTGGTTTTCCTGGTAGCTCTTTTTTTGCTTGCATTTTGTCTGGTTGCATATAATTTATTTTGTTTTTGATACAGACATTTGACAAATATGGTAACCATATGAGAAAAGATGAGCACATCAAGCTGACTCTGGAAGGATTACATTTACTAGATAAAGGAGATTCTTTTTCTAAGGTGGTTTTCTTTTTTCTCTTGGGTTGTCACATCCAGTGTTCTAGTTTGTTAGAGGGAAAATTACATTTATGAAGATAGTTTATGCTTTCTTTTCTTCATTTTACCCTATTTTTAGCAATTTGAAGAGCGAGAAATATTGCCTTTCCTGCACCCAAGGGTGTGGCCTAGTGGTCAATGACGTGGGTTGAGCACCAGGTGATTTCTTCCCATCTGTTAACCTTGGTGGACAGAGTTACCTGATACCTGTTGTTGGTGGGAGGTGACAGGTATCTCGTGGAATAAGTCGAGGTGCGTGAAAGCTGGCCCGGACACCACGGTTTTCAAAAAAATAAAAAATAGTCTTTCCTATTTGACTTGTTCGATCTGATTATGTACGACGATATTTGTATTTTTTGAGTCATTTCAAAGTGTCTCATACTTCTGAGCTGACAAGAAGTTTCAAAGTATCAGATGTATTAAGAAATAAAATTACAGATGATAAGCATAATAATGTTTTCTCTTCCTAACTTATGCTTTAATTGGATTAATTATTGCCAGTCAAATCCCATTGGAGGCCATGTATCCGAGATCTTGTTTACTTGGTAATTTATCAATGTTCAAATGCCTACTGATAAGCGAAGACCTTACATGATGATACTTGGATATGGTTTGAAAATGACCAGTGTATTGATCTTTTATTGTCTAAAACAGTCCGAAAATCACAAATCACTCTTTTCAAGTTTGACCTATCACAATATACTTGTTTTAAGACCAATCAAGGTGTCATTGGGTTTGGTATGGTTCCTTTATCCATTTATTTTTGGGGCTTAGCTAAAATTTAAGAAAGTAGGTGTTTTCATAGAGGTCTGAGCCAATTAGGAGTAATCCTAGTTTTACCATCTGTTGTTCTATGTAACTTGTATACTTGTTCATGTGTACATAGACACACAAAAGTTTTTTGAATATTACAACTTCAGCCACGTGGGTTAGTTAATGCCCCTTTATTTGTGTTTGTGGCTTGTTGCATGCCGATTGATTGTGATGGCTTAGTCCTTTTAAACTTGTTTGTTTCCATATTCTTTTGCTATTTTCCAGCTTTCAAGTTGTTAACCTTCATCAGATTTCGTGATATAGGTCGATGATCATGGGTGTGTAAACCTTAGTGGAACCTTGAAAGTCGCAGCAGGATACGGTAAACCTGGTATGTACTACAATATAACGTCAAAGTTGTTGCAATAATAAAGGTTTTGTGTTCATTATCTACTTTCATGTACAAAGATTCATCACCTGCCTAACTTTTTTGCGGTGGCATAAGTATATCAGGCTAACAGTATTACTGCATGGCAATGTGCTGAGTGCTGGTAATCTTGCTTCTGCAGTAACCATTTATCTATTTTTACTTAGACTTCTTTGTGGAACTGTTAATATTGACTTTGGGTCTAACTCAACCCTAAAATCTAGTCCATGAGGTGAGGATTATCCAAGACCTTATAAAGTGACAACAAATCATTTTCTCTACCAATTTAGGCCACTTAACACGCACACACACTGGCGGCAGGACATCGAGCATAGACAACATAACATGGCTCTGTTACCATGTTTAGAAATTGGACCTTGGGCCTTAACCCTAAAAACTAGCTGAGGTTGAAGATTGCCCAAGAACTTATAAGGGACCATAGCCAATGTGTTTTGGGAATAACTTTTGAAAAGGAAGACCTTCAATCCTCTTGCATTATGTACTCCGCAGAACCAACATGGAGTTATCTTTAAGGATCCACAACAGTTTAGTTTATTTTTTTCCATAGCTGTGTTTAGTCTTTCTATAGTGGTGGCAAACTGGCAAATGATGGTGTGGAGAAAGTGGTGTTTGAAGAATAGCTAGATTGTATGGTCTCCAGTCGTTTAACCAATAACTTTTTAAAAGGTGGACTTTTTACCCTCTTGAATTATGTACTTTGTAGAACCAACATGGTGTTATCATTAAGGATCCACAGTTTAACCATATCTGTGTTATGGTCGCTTTATTTTGATGGCAATGAAGGTGTGGAGAAAGTGGTTCTGAAGAAAAGCTAGATTATATGGTCCCCAGTCCTTTAACCAATTATTATTTCTGCCCACAGTTTCCCTTTCTGTTTTGTCTGGCGATGAAGTAGTTTTCAAGAAGGAGTTCCAAACTGAAAGGAGATCGTTGCGAGTTGCAACCAAGGTTTGTCAGTACTCCTCAAATCCCATAATTTATGCTAATAGTTCAACTTTTCTGTGTCACAAACAGAAGAGTGGGGCCTTAATCTTCCCTACTCTTCTTGCCATTCTGAATCATGTCTCTTTAAGAATTTGAAGTCTCAAAGATGGACCAAAATGATAGGATAGAGAACTGTTCGTTCGTTATGGAAATGATAAAATGGAATAACTATTAAAGTGCACCCAACCTACATCAGGTACCTGAAGTTTGTGCTGCTGGTTCTCATTTGGAAGATGTTGTCTTTGAGGTTATAAATTCTGCTGGTGAAGTGGATGAAAATATCGATGGTGAAGAGGAAGATGGACACTCCCATACCCTTCTGATAAGGCAGGACTCGCTGAGGGAAGAAGACAATGTGAGATACAGCTTCCATCGTGGACGCTGCATTGTCCGCTCCATTCCTCTTCCTAATAACGAAGGGATTTTCTGCTTTGTAGCCAGGCACTCTCGTTTCCACGAGCTGCAGACATGCATAGAGGTTGTATGCTAGGTGATTTACTATTTTCTATCTTGCTGGTATCGCCGCCTCATACTTTGATCTGCAGGTGCATGTCGAAAAGGCAGTAATCAGTACACATGAAGTAACCACACCTAGAAGTCCAAGGAAAGAGATTCTGCTTCTTGAGGATTCATATTCTTTAAAAGTCCCAGGAACGGTGTATGATAACACCTATGATGGAAGTATAATGCTTTTCAAGGATTCATGTGCTTCCATGGATCTGGAAAACAGACTACAAGTATGTGTTTTTGGATCATGAATGATACTCTCATGAGACAATTAATATTATTTTCTTTGGTGGAGGGAAGAATGGCCTTTTTGAATGTGAAGTTTGAGTCACATCTTTTAATGGATATGGTTCGATCATTTTAATGTATGTCTTGTCAATTGTTCCACATAGTAGTAGTAGTTGTTGTTGTAGTAATAGTAGTAGTAGAAGGATTAGAAGCAGCGGCAGGTCCTGCATGGATGACGCATATCTACCATCTTTCTTTTTTTGGCTTCTTCACAATCTTACGTTGCTGCATTGTTGCTATGTATACTTTCACTAAACTTGAGGTGTGTTTCTCGACAGAAACTTGGGGATGATATTTGCAGATATGGCCTACGCATCAGACAATGTGAAGGAAATTTCGAGTCACTTAATATTAAGCAGTCAAATATTGAGCTTGAGATGTCCAATGTGGGAGGTATTAATTCAGCTGATGCTTGTATGCTAAATTACTGTCTACACCTCATGGCTTCAACTCTCTGTAAATGTTATCACGACTCTGCCGACTGCCATGCTACTGTGTTGCTGCAATTGTTTGGCTTTATGTAGTCTGGAAATTTTTAAACTGGCACATGGAATCAAAACAATCTTTTGTTATGTGCATCATGAACCATGCCTATTTTATACCATCCTTGGCATGTTCGCGTTAGATGCCATGAATCCAAACCGTGTTATATGAGGGATACCTTGACATGTGACCATCTCTTAACTTATTGTCTTTGTTTTATGTTTAATATTCTGCAAGTTTCAGGGATGCATGCAAATGACAGTGGTAACTTCTTCTTTGAATTATCACATTCTTTTAGTTAATGATAAATATGATCTTGAACCTTGTAGCTTAAAGTCTAAAGATTACTATTTGCGGAGATTCCATATATTTTATATATTCTGCAATATTTTCTTGCTCTTAGTTTGTCTCTAAAAATTAATATGGTGTTAATGCAGCATTGTGAAATAATTCACCGAAAAATCTATGGAACTGACTGCGTCACTTTCCTTTAAGTGAAATTAAAATGATTTCAATATTGATCTTCTTTGTACTGGAAATTAAAAACGATATTTGAAGGGAAGTTTCATAGCATCTCGAAATTGTAGATACTCTTGTTCTTACACGTTGTCTTCTTTATTTTACGTATGATTAAAATTCTGCACAAATTTGCATAAGAGTACCATAATATTTAAGGGATTGCTAAATCATCCTGGTTTGATTGTCATTTGAAGGCTCTTTCTGTGATCCCGTGTCAGTTTTTGTTATTAAATAGAAGAGCAACATGTGTATAATTTCTAAAGCTTATCCTTTTAGGTTTTACAGAGTATGCTGCATTTTCTTTTTAAACTATCTTCTGGACTGAACACCAACTCTCCATGATTGTTTAGGACAATAATAGGGGTGAGGTATTTGAAGTTGTGTTTTTTTCTGATTTCACTCTGCATATTTATTCTATGGCTGTAGAATTTCTTAGTGTGAATGTGAGTGAAAGAAGTGAACCAAAGAGTAGGAATATTTAATGGTGGCACCAGGGTCATGTTGTCATCTCTCTGGCAATTTCATGTTGAAGAGCTCCGGTGGTTACTTGTAGTAGAGTGATACCTAATTAGCAACAGACTGTTTTAACTTCTGTTTAGGCATATTAAATGCATCTTAGAAATTGTAACATAAAGTGCTCATGGATGCAGCTTATATCGGTCTTGATTCTTTTCACGACTTGGGCTATGACAAAGACGTGGTTGTGGAGAAGATTGAAGGGAAGGCGGACAGTGCAGCTTCTGTTATCCACAAGCTGCTCAGATCACCACAATCTGGACACCTAAATCTCAAATATGCAAATGACATACTTGGCGCGGTTGCACTTCTTGGAGAGGTTCGGACCCATAAGCTTAGCAGGTTGGTGCTGGTATCCTTTTCTTTAAAACGATAGAGTATAAGAACTTCCTAGGCAGTATGGATGTAATTGAGTGTGTTTTCTTGCCTTAGCATGCTTTCAACATATCTTGAAAACGATCAGATGCTTGCTGTAGTATGCAAATCCCGTGCAGCTGCCAGAGCTCTTGAAAATTATCAAATGGATGGTACTGTGAATCGTGCCAGTGCTCTTGGCATATTAGCAGCTAAGCTTGGAACTTCCATCAAGGGTCGATATTTGGTTATATGCCTTGAGGATATAAGGTAAAAGCCTTTCTTTCTCTGATTTACTTCATACGAACTGTTTTCAATTATTATGATTTTAGGTTCTCGATCCAGTTAACACGTCATGTTTCAGCCGTGTCTGGTCAATGCTCTCTGGAAAGAAAAACAATGTGTAAGGTCCTTGCTTTTATTTCAGGCCATATATGCGAGGAGTCGGCAGAGATCCCCAAAGAGAACTAGCTTTTCCACACCCTACTTTATCAAACGGAAAAACTCCACCAGGCTTTTTGGGCTATGCGGTTAATATGATATTCCCTCCTGCAGAGCATTTGCAGTTTAGAACTGCTTCAGGTCATGGTCTCCGGGAGACATTATTTTATCGTCTGGTCGGTAAGCTTCAAGTCTACGAGTCTAGAGAGCACCTTTACATGGCAAGTTCCTGCATAGAAGATGGTGCTGTTTCCTTGGATGGTGGAATGATGAGAGGAAATGGAGTTGTATCTGTATCTGTTGGAGCTGAGTATGTACTTTCTTTTTCCTACTTCTCTATCATTTATTTGTTTCTCTCAATGATGAGGAGATTTTGCATAACAATTAACGCCTGTCTTTATTTTTCTTCAGGGTTCCATACATTCTATTTCCAGTCAACTGTATGGAAAGACAGTTGCTCCTCTCACCTGAGAAAGTGGAAAGATTGAAGAGAATGGAAGAATTGAAGCTGGAACTAAATCAAACACAAGATCAGATACAGGAAGAGATTAGGACTAGGGAAAAGTACAAGAAGAAATTGGCCAAAAAGCTCCAGTATAAAAAGCAGATAGATGAACAGTTGGAAACTTCGCCTTGAATGTACAACTCTGATATGGATATTAGCCAGAGCTAGTGGTTGACTCTGGTTTGCTTCTTCTGAGGCTTGTACATGTAAATTGTAATTACCTAAAACAAAGCCTCTATGTTTATTTATGCTGGAGACTTTCCTTTTTTGGAACATATTTTTGTGAAGAAACACAGGGTAGTATACTGTACAAATCAACACCAACTGCCGTCCAAGAAAATGAATGATCAAAGTGCACCTACTCTTCTCAGCTTTGTGGGCGGAGTTTCTCAGTTGTCTTATGTAAAGTCATAGGAATCATTTATTGATCTATGTTTGGAATGGAATTAAAAGTGAAGCGTCTGGTTTCCTTTGAAGATATGCTTGTATACGACAGTAAGAATTAATACTGATTATATGCTTTTTGCCACGTCGCAAACAGTTACAGTAATATATAGTTACATATTACTAATTCGGAAAAGATGCAAAATGGCATTGCTTGTATGTTGAGTTGAACAAGTATTGTATTTCACGCATATAAGGAGTGTAAAAATGAAGCTTTCGAACGAACGACTAAACAAGAAGAAAAAAACAGACAAATTTTGTTTTTCTGCCTCCCCATTTCCGGTTCTCCTCCCTTCTAGTTTTTCTCCACTAAACACTGCCATTGCTCGTGTCATGCCCCGAACCTTGGCTTGGGCGGACCAGTATTCTGTGCCCTTAACTTGCCCAAGCGAACTAGCTTTACGTGACATATACTAAAAATATATATGGAACAAGATGAGATAAATTCATAATGTAAATCGTTAAAAGAGTTTATATTCTTAAAATATAGTCTTTAAGTTCAGAGTGTTAAATCATAAGAATTCAATAAATCGGAATAACTAACAGCATATGAATAGTTGAATATCTAGATTAGTCTATCTGAGAAGCCTCTAAACATAACATGAATATCAATGTTAACTGGGACATGACCCCGACCTACCCATAAACTAGCAAAGCTGATTAAATAAAGACTACGCCTCATGAGCAAGTGGGGCTCACCAATAGCTGAATGTGCAGAACCTAGTGAGTAGCCCTGTCGTCCTGAGTTTCTAAACATGCATCGTGAAATGCAGCGACCCCGACAAAAGGGACGTAAGCACATATAGAATAGTACTCGCATGTAATACAACATAGAATGAAACATAATGAAATACGTGAAATGAAAGGACAACCAAGGAAATGTGAATAAGACATGAGAAGGAATCAAGTGACTCTATCATTAGGTTGACCTCAACGTTTACATCATTAATCATAAGGTATTTCTTTTATGGGAGATTCTTAGTTTAACCGACATATCCACCATGTGAGTATATGGAGTTCGATCCCGGGCCAATCTGCTAAACCATCCCATTACCTTGTTGGGGTAATGAAAGATACATATCATAAGCTTGTATTCATCCCATTACCTTGTTGGGGTAATGAAAGATACATATCATAAGCTTGTATTTGGATCCAGAAGATACCCACATCGGGGATAACATAGAGGTATCTTCAAAATAACGGTACGATTCTTATTCTATGTTGGCTTACATAGTTTTGAATGTTTGTCATGAGATTCACGTCTTCTCGGTTAACAATAATCCTTCCAATATTTACATGGTAAAAGTTAGCCCAATGGTTTATAATCATAATTCGTGTTTCATCATCTTGTGCATCATATACCAAAATCATAAAGTTTATAGTTTTAAAAAAATCATAAATCGTTGTTTATCATATTTTCATGGTGAGAACGATGAAATTCATGGAATAAACATATAATGGAAACTAAAGAAAACATTGAAAGTTCATGACATTCGTGGTGAGGTACATGAACAAATCATAGTAATTTCATAATTTAAACCCTAACTCCTCTCATAGAGGAAAATTGCATAGGTAAACGCAACATGAAAAATAACAATAATGTTCCCATGTGAAGAGAGTCAGTGTTACATACCTTAATCTCTCCAAATTACTCGAAGGAATTTTTTAATATTTTGACGAAGAACTCCAAAAAATCTTCGTCTAATCCTTTGAGAGGGGTTTTCTTGAAAACCCTATGATTGTAGAGAATAATCGCATTAAAAATTCATATACTAATTTTAGAAAAACTTAGAATTACTTAGTCGTAGACTTACATTGATGTGAGGAGATGAGAAAATGAGAGAAATAATCGTCCTAGAGTATGGAGCAAACGAAGAACAAAATTGAATTTTGGAGAAACTTGTATTGAATATATTTATAAGTTGCTGACCAATCTTGGACTTTGATGTGTCGCATGCTCCATCATGTCGAACATCATCGCGATCAACAGCTAGAAATTTTTTCCTCTTCATTCATTTTGGTCACGATGTGACCTCCACCCATCCAGTTTGGTTGTGATGGTTGTCGTGTCAAGTCGTGTATAACGTAGAAATGGATGATATATTACATTTCCTATCACATAGAATACTTAAAATTTCGTGACTTTGGTAAATTATACGTAACTTTCTATACCAAGCTTAAATTGACAAACAGTTTGAAATATTGGAGCTAGACACGAACATGGTGTCGGATATGACTGTAAATGCTTATGCTTATCAACACCACACAGCCCATCCAAATTGGACCTTAATTAAGTCCAAAGAACATCTATATTCTCTGGGTTTGAATTGAATTACTCATTTTCAATGGTCTACCCTTAGTTCGAAAGTACAAGGTGTTACATTATCACCCCTTTAGGATTATTTTGTCCTTGAATGAGGGTCATCTCTCTTCTTTAACCTTTCAATGCATGAAAAATAATTCTCCTAAAAACTTACCTTTCTTTTTTCATCATCAACAACATCATTATCGTGAGTAGTTAGGATCTAAAGAAAATAGATCATAGGCACGAATCATATGAGACATTAAGGTTGAATATAGACATGACATGAGTACATTGAACGTGAACGACATAACGTAGGATATGAGTTCATAAAACGTAGAATTAGGATAAAGCCTTTTCCTTAGGTATTCTTTTCTTGTTCAAGGAATAGATGTGGATATCTCATCTTCATATCCTATTCGACTTTCACATAGCTTCTTAAATATTTTGATCCCTGCACAATATTCTATGGATGCTACTTTCTTTGTCTTAAATTTGTGAACTTAACGATCAATGATGGCCACAAGAACTTCTTCATAAGTCATGCTTTCTTTAACACCTATGTTCTTGATAGGAACAAAAAAGGATGGATCTCCCATATATTTCCTCATCATGAACACGTGAAATACTGGATGGACTAAAGTCAACTCTGTAGGCAACTCTAGCCCGTAGGCTACTTGCCTAATTTTTTGCAAAATTAAGTATGGACCAATGTTTCTATGACTAAGTTTTCCCTTCTTCCACATTGTCTTACGCCTTTCATAGGCGAGACCTTCAAGAACACGCAATCATCGACATCAAATTCCAAATCTTTAAGTCGCACATCTGAGTAGTACTCTTGGCGACTATGAGTCATTTTCAACTGCTTGTGAATTAACTTAACCTTCTCCCATAGCCTGGCGGATTAAGTCTGGTCCTATTTAGTTCTTTCTCGTTAACCTCTAACCATGCAATAAGATATCTACACATTCACCCCTGCATGCTTCAAATGGTGCCATCTTAATACTGTGTGGTAACTATCGTTGTAAGAAAATTAAATCATAGGCAAATTATCATCCTAATCACCTTTAAAGTCCAAGGTGCAAGTCCTGAACATATCCTCGAACGTCTAAATCATGCGCTCGAACTGTCCGAGTGTCTGAGAATGAAAAATGGTACTAAGATTAACTCGGGTACTCAATCCTTTCTGAAATGACTTCCAAAAGTTTGTTGTGAACTAAGCACCTCGATTAGATAAACAGAAACAAGATTCCAATACAGTCGTACCTTCTTCTGAATATACAACTTAACATACTTGTCCGTTGAATCTGTAGTTTTACCAGGCAAAAAATATGTTGACTTAGTAAGTCGATCTATAATCACCCAGATCAAATTATGTTTCTAAGACGAGTGAGATAAACTCGTCACAAAATTCATATTTATCATTTTTCATTTTCACGTGGGAAGTTCTATATTTGGCACTAATCCATCGGGCTTTTAATACTCTTCTTTAACCTACTAATAATTCTCATATGTTACTAAGCCACAAATAACATGTGTAACAAGGGAGCAGATAATAAGGTGATCAATGGCTAGTAAAGAATTAAAAAGATTATAATTGTTTTTAGAGAAGATATCTAAAATCCATCCTAAACTTGTTCGCTAAACTTAGTTTAGGACTATAACTTTACGAGCGTTTATATAACCTCATAATTTTATTCTTAGTGAATTAAATACCACCCTAAAAGTGTTGGGTGTTTGCCCTAATTTTTTAATCATAATTACTTATTCCTTTTTTGTAAAAAGAAAGCACAAATCTTTCATAATTGGCTAGTCCTTTTCCTTGTAGGAAAAAGTTTATGACTTGGTAGCATCAACAATGCAGTCCTATGGGCTAAGAGAGTTTTGTTTAGGGGGATAATTTGTGAGACACAAGTGTTACAGTGTCACTTGTGTGCACCTCCTTTTTATTCTGAGTGAATTTTGTGAGGTTGTTTCTCTTGATATTGTGTACTCTCTTTTATATAGTGGATTGCTCATCTCCTGTTGTGGATGTAGGTCGATTGACCGAATCACGTTGAATTATTGAGTCTCTTTTGGTGTATTTCTCATTTGTCTTCTTATTAAGCGACTTTTGAGGTTTGCTTTGTTAGATTCTTTCACGCCCCGAGGTTACCCCCTAGACGTAACACGGGACTTGGGACCACAAGTACCCCAAACTAACCCTTGGTCATAGCATTCTCAAGCATAACAAAAGATAAGCGGAAGCATAATAGATAAATTCGGAATCACATAAATGGATAATCAAGTCAAATAGGAATACAAAATCCAGAAAGAGACTCAAAAGTTGTCTATGTCTGAAAAGCCTCTACTCATGACATAAAGAGTTGCTAGGATAAGACCCTAGCTAACTCAAAGTGCGGAAAATAAAATAGCTAACACTGACTAAGAACATAACTAGTCCTCAACCTAAGAGGACTCACCAACAACTGACAGAGAGTGGCCTGTGAGCTCTAGCCACGGGTCTGAGAAGGGACACCTGAATCTGCATCATCAAAAGATACAGCGTAAGATATGCGTCAGTACTATGGAATGTACCAAATACGCGAGAGATGCATGATCATGATAAAACATACTTAAAACATACTTAAAGTGAACCTTTTCATAAAGAAATAACATAAGAGAATTATCAAGATATAAGACATAAAAACATGAAGTACGGTAAAAGTTCAAAGTATGATATCATATAACTTCATAGCTTGAAAATAATCATTTGGGAATTTCTCTTAACCGACATAAACCATGTTGAGCAGCATGGAGTCCAGTGTCATTCACCCACACTAAAAAAGTTTGTCCTAACCGGCCAAAGTTAGAACCATGTTCATAAGGATCTGTCATAAGCCACGGAGGGCAACCTACGGTGGCAACGTAGTTTTGGATTTGGGTTGTCTAGAACCCTCATTGCTCGGTGCTAAATACTACTCCCAAAACATATAACATAAGGCTCACATTCATGTTACATACTTAGATATCAAGCTTGTTCATAAACATGTTCATACCCCGAATCTTCATACTACTCATGAATCTTGGTTTAGAAATTAATTCATGAGCATTGATGGCACATCGGTTGTCTTGCATTGCATAATAATTCATAACTTGAAAACTTGTATGGTCTTAGTTCAATTTCATAATAACATATATTTTTATAAAACATAGGAACTAGGCATGCACTTGCTTGAAATTCATGAAATTATGCTATCATTTTCCCCAACTTGCTTAAATCAATTCATGCATTTAGAATTTACCATAATTGACCTTCAACTCATGAAATAGGAACTCATATATAAAAAACCCATGCAAAATCATGCAATTTAATAAAATTTCATAGTAAAATCATGAGAAGGTAATTTATAGCAAAACCCATAAGAATTGGGTAAGAACCCTAATTTGAAAGTTCACGAAATCACAAATTGAAATTTGGGGTTTTGGGCACAAAGGTGAAAGGAACCCATTGTTGAATACCTATATACCTTGATTAGAGTTAACCCACTTGAAATTGAAAAGATTAGGAGACTTGGACTTGGAGCTTGAGACCTTGAGCTTGAGAGAGTTCTTTTCCTTTTTGGGAGATGAATGAGGTAATGACAAGGGACTTAGGCTAATGAGGGTGAAAACCCTTCTAGAAATAGCCAAAACGACATCATTTAGGAGTTAAAAGGGTGGGTAATGACTAAAATACCCCTGGGATTTAATTAAGAAAAAGCTAGAAAATGGGTCGGCTTCAGGAATCATGGGTCGGTTCTATGGGTCGTCATTTGAACCACGACCCGTGGTTCTAACTCATGGTTCCTGGCCATCCATTCAGGTTGCAAAAGGCAATCCTACGGGTCAACAGGACGGACCCATAGAATGGATGACGGGTCGTCAAACCAAGTCGTGAAACCTGGGGAACTTGTCATCCCCCTGATCTGGTTCCACGAGTTGACAGGATGTACCCGTGGTTTGAACCACGGTCCGTAGAACCAACTCGTGGTCTCATACCAGAGGCTGAACTAATAAAAAGGAATCATGGTTCCATTCCACGACCCGTAGTTTGGACCCGTCATTCCTGGAACATGAAAATTTTCTGAGTTTCAGACTTAGATAGCTGGTTCAATTTCCGAGGTTTTACAATATCTCCCCCTTGGGATCATTCTTCCTCGAATGAAAACTAAGCAAGGGAAACAGAAGAGAAAATAGCCCAACCAGGAACAAAACATGGAAATCAAGGAATAAACATAAGAACTGAACTTTTCAACTTAAAACATGGTAAAATCAACTTCGAAAACATGAATGCATGCTAGGATCATGAGGGTAACTGATGGAATAGGATCGGAGGAACATACTAAGGATGAAACTATTACCTCAAGCTTGAACGAAATCGGAAGGAAAGAGATGGGGATATTTGGCCTGCATGGCCTCTTCTGCTTCCCAAGTAGCTCCTTCAACAACCTGATTTCTCCAAAGAACTTTTACCGAAGCGACTTCTTTGTTTCTCAACCTCCGAATCTGACGATCAAGGATTTCTACGGGGACCTCCTCATAGGTGAGACTATCCTTCACACCTACATCCTCCAAATGAACAATCAAGGTCGGATCACCAACACACTTTTTTAATAAGGAAACATGGAAAACTGGATGAACCCCTTCCAAATCCGATGGAAAATCCAACTCATAAGCAACCTTACCAACCTGCCTCAGAATCCGATAAGGACCTACAAAATGGGGACTAAGCTTCCCTTTATTGCCAAATCTCATCACACCCTTCATGGGTGACGCCTTTAGAAAACCCCAATCATAAACTTCAAATTCTAATTCCTTTCTCCTCACATCCGCGTATGATTTCTGTCGACTCTCAGCGGTCTTCAACCTCTCCCTAATAAGCTGAACCTTCTTCATGGCTCATGCACTGAATCTAGGTCAATCAAAGCTTCATCACCTACCTCAAACCAACCAATAGGAAATCTACATCTTCGACCATAAAGTGCCTCATACGGATCCATCTGGATTCTAAAGTGAAAGTTGTTACTGTAAGCAAACTCGATAAGAGGTAAGTGATCATCCCAACTACCTTTGAAATCAATCACACAAGCTCTCAATATATCCTCCAAAGTCTGAATAATACGTGATGACTGGCCATCTGTCTGAGGGTGAAAAGTTGTACTAAGCTTCACTTGAGTACCAAGAACTCTCTGAAACGATCTCCAAAACTGAGAAGTAAACTGAGTACCCTTATCTGAAATGATGGACAAAGGAACACCATGCAATCGAACTACCTCCCGGATGTAGAGTCTGGCATAGTCGTCTGCTGAATTTGTAGTCTTAACAACCAAGAAATAGGATGATTTAGTCATCCGATCGATAATCACCCAAATCGAATCATATTGCCTTCGAGTACGAGGCAAACCTGTAATGAAGTCCATATTGATCGCTTCCCATTTCCAAGTAGGAAAGCCAATATCCTGAATCATGCCACTCGATCGCTGGTGCTCTACCTTCACTTGCTGACAGTTGGGACACTTAGCCACAAAACCAGCTATCCCTCTTCATACCATTCCACCAATAGACTTCCCATAGATCACGGTACATCTTAGTGGCACCGGGGTGGATGGAATATCTGGAACTATGAGCCTCAGTCAAAATCTGTTGGCGCAACCCATCTACATCTGGCACACATAGTCGACCCTTATAATGAAGTACACCATCTCCCCCTTGGGAGAACACCTCAACCCTTTGTTGATGGAATGCACCCTTAAGCTGAAGTAAAATGGGATCACTGTCTTGCTTTGACTTCACTTCTGCTACCAAGGATGATTCGGAACCATTCTGAACAATAACACCACCTTCTGTCGAGCCCATAAGGTGAACTCCCAACTGAGCTAGCCTATGAACCTCCTTAACCAGTTCTTTCTTTCCTTCTTCGACTGAAGACACACTACCCATCAACAATCTTTTAAGTGCATCCGCCACAACATTGGCCTCACTCGAATGGTAAAACACACTCATGTCATAATCCTTAAGAAGCTTAAGTCATCTCCTTTGTCGCAAATTCAATTCCTTCTGAGTGAACACATACTGAAGACTCTTATGATTGGTGAATACATCCACATGCACCCCATACAAGTAATGTCTCCAAATCTTCAAAGCAAATACCACGGCTGCTAACTCAAGATCATGAGTAGGGTAGTTCTTCTCATGAGTCTTAAGCTGTCTCGAAGCATAAGCAATCACTTTACCATGCTGCATTAAAACACAACCCAAACTAATCCTAGAAGCATCACAATACACAACAAAATCATCTAGGTCCTCGGGTAGAGCTAACACTGGAGCTGTGGTCAATCTAGTCTTCCATTCCTGAAACTTCTTCTCACATAAATCAGACCACTGAAATTTTACCTTCTTCTGAGTCAATCAGGTCAAAGGGGCAGCAATGAAAGAAAATCCTTCCACAAACCTCCTGTAGTAACCAGCCAAACCCAAAAAGCTTCTAATATCAGATGGGGAAGTGGGTCTAGGCTAGTTCTTTACTGCCTCTATCTTTTGAGAATCAACCTGAATACCATCTTTAGTCACAATATGACCCAGAAAAGCAACAGACTGCATCTAAAACTCACACTTTCTAAACTTAGCAAATAACTATCGGTCCTTGAGAGTTTGCAACACAACTCTCAAATAGTCTGCATGCTCCTCCTCACTCCGAGAGTAGCTGAGGATATCATCAATGAAAACAATCACAAACATATCTAGATACTGCTTGAATACGCGGTTCATCAAATTCATAAAAGCTGCAGGAGCATTTGTTAGACCAAAAGAGATCACAACAAATTCATAATGACCATACCAAGTCCTGAAGGCCGTCTTCAGAATATCACACTCTCTAACATGAATCTGATGATAATCGGATCTAAGGTCAATCCTGGAGAAGAAACTATCACCCTGAAGCTGATCGAACAAGTCATCAATCCTAGAAATAGGATACTTATTCTTGATTGTGATCTTGTTCAACTGACGGTAGTCAATACACATTCTGAGGGAACCATCTTTCTTTCGCACGAATAAGACTGGAGCACCCCATGGAGAAATGTTAGGCCTGATGAAACCCTTATCAAGAAGATCCTTCAACTGATCCTTTAACTCCTTAAGTTCTGCAGGGGCCATTCTATAGGAAGGGATAGAGATAAGATTCGTATCTGGAAGAAGATCTATCCCAAAGTCGATTTCCCGCTCGGGAGGGACTCCAGGTAAATCCTCGGGGAACACTTCTGGGAATTCATTCACAACGGGAACAGACTGAAGGGTTTTGAACTCTGCGTCCATAACCCGCACTATGTGATAAACATACCCTTTGAAATTATCTTCCTATCCTTAAGATAAGATATGAAATGACCTTTCGAGGAAGGGGGACTACCTTGCCATTCTAAGACGGGTTCATTTGCAAACTTGAAACTGACAACCCGAGTACGACAATCAACAAAAGCATAAAAAGCATGCAACCAATCCATACCAAGAATAACATCAAAATCAGTCATCTCCAACTCTACTAAATCCGCTGAAGTGACTCTATGAAGGACTGAGATAGAGAAATTTTGGTAGATTCTTTTGGCTAAGACTAACTCACCAACAGGGTTAGAAACATAAAAGGGTTCTAAAAGCAATTCAGGACAAATTTCAAATTTGCATGCTACATAAGGAGTCACAAAGTTTAAAGAGGCACCGGGGTCTAACAAAGCATACACATCGAAAGAGAAGACTTTCAACATATCAGTGACAACATCTGGGGAACCCTCCTAGTCCTGATGAGAGGACATAGCATAAAGGCGGTTTCGTCGCTGACCACCGGAACTAGAAGTTGTGCCCTGCTGGGCTGGCCGACCTTCTGGGCTGTTGGAGAAGACTGAGACCTACTACCTCTCTGCTGATGTGACGCTAATTTACGTTACTTTCGACTCTTTTTTACTAAGAACAATCGTACGTTTTCAAGCAACCATTGTTGTTTTTGATGTTTTTATGTTGTATTTGTAGGAAATGGAAACAAACACGGAAACGGAAGGAAATACGCAAAAAAAGACATTCTGCTTAAGGGTGACGGCCTGAGTGACGGCCCGTCACACATGTGACGGTCCGTCACAAGGGACCGTCACTCCAAGGCAGTAAAGGAGGCAGTGCCACTGCCTAAGCTGACGGCCCAGGCGACGGTCCGTCAAGGCAGTGACGGTCCGTCAGCCTAAACGTCACGCTAAGGCAGTAGCTTTAGTCGGCGACCCGCGTTTTGGGGATTCCTAGCCCGTTTTGGATTTGGTTTCTTTGACTCCTATAAATACCCTATGATAGGTTTATGTAATTAGAATTCACCCAATAGTTTTAGAATAGTTTTTAGTCATTTTTTGAGAGCAACAACACGTTTTCGGATTCGTGAATTCGTGTTCTTGAGTTCTTGGTTGTTCTTGTTCTTGGATTATTGAAGAGTATTTTCATCATATTGTAAGAATCTTCTTTCCTTTATAATGAATTACTTCTTTTCTTCTTCGAGCATGAGTAACTAAAACTCCCGCAACTAGGGTTGTGGGAGCCATGGCAAACGTAGCAATATAGATTCCGGGTAGCGTTGGGTTCGATTTATGTATTGTCACGTTGTTAATCATACATTATGTCACGTTTTCTAGTGGGTTGCAAACATTAGAACATGCCTAGGTTTAATTTGCTTGAGAAAGAGATTAAAACCGGGAAACTTGATTAACAACAAGGATTCGAGACTACCAACTCTCGTCTTAAAGATTAATGCCGTAACTGGATTAATCTACTTGATGTTAGGATTGAGAGCTAAAAAGCACATCTTTTTGAGATCGAGAGAAGATAAAAGGAAATTTGTTTATTTGGTCGAGAGACGTTTAGACGATACAATTGACGCAATCACATCGTGACACGCATATAGAAAGAACCCTGTTAAGCCTAGAATCGATTGTTACAACGCCATGGTGAACACGTCCCTAGTTCGCATTCTCTCCTACTGATTATTCTCTTACATTATTATTGCTTTTGTTCACGATTTGTTCACAACACCCCCCTTTTTATTTATCGGAAATAATTGATCACTAGTCATCTACTTCACTAAAGTCTTAATCTTCACCATATTCTCTGTGGGATTCGACCCCAACCTTGTTGGGTTCTTTACTTGACAACGATCGCTTACGCTTCATTAATTTGAGGTGTAGTTTGAGCGTTATCATCTGCCCCTTCTTAGCTGAAGGGCAGTCCCTAATCATATGTCCAACCTGTCCACACCCAAAGTATGCACTTGTACCCAAATGACACTCTCCCGGGTGAATCTTCCCACACTTGCTGCAAATGGGGTGGGAAGATCCCTTAGCAACACTTCCCTGAGACTGTGAATAGGAACCAGAACCTCTACCAGTCTGATCATTATGAGGCCTCTGGGCCTGGGTAGGAGCACTAGCACAAGAATAAACGGGTCCTGATGACTTCTTCTGGAACGACGAGCGATATCTGCCACCAGAACTCTAATGACCAAAACATGATCCCTCGGATCTATGAAATGTATTGAATACACGAGAGATGCATGATCATGATAAAACATACTTAAAGTGAACCTTTTCATAAAGAAATAACATACGATTATCAAGATATAAGACATAAAAACATGGAGTATGGTAAAAGTTCAAAGTATGATATCATATAACTTCATAGCTTGAAAATAATCATGTGGGAGTTTCTCTTAACCGACATAAACTCATACATGGAGTCCAGTGTCATTCACCCACACTGAAAAAGGTTATCCTAACCGGCTAAAGTTAGAACCATGTTCATAAGGATTCTGTCATAAGCCACGGAGGGCAACCTATGGTGGCAACGTAGTTTTGGATTTGGGTTGTCTAGAACCCTCATCGCTCGGTGCTAAATACTACTCCCAAAACATATAACATAAGGCTCACATTCATGTGACATACTTAGATGTCAATCTTGTTCATAAACATGTTCATACCCCGGATCTTCATACTACTCACGAATCTTGGTTTAGAAATGAATTCATGAGCATTGATGGAACATCGGGTGTCTTGCATTGCATAATAATTCATAACTTGAAAACTTGCATGACCTTAGTTCAATTTCATAATAACATATATTTTCATAAAACATAGGAACTAGGTATGCACTTGCTTGAAATTCATGAAATCATGCTATCATTTTCCCCAATTTGCTTAAATCAATTCATGCATATAGGATTTACCATAATTGACCTTCAACTCATGAAATAGGAACTCATATATAAAAACCCATGCAAAATCATACAATTTAATGAAATTTCATAATAAAATCATGAGAAGGTAATTTATAGCAAAACCCATAAGAATCGGGTAAGAACCTTAATTTGAAAGTTCATGAAATCACAAATTGAAATTTGGGGTTTTGGGCACAAGGGTGAAAGGAACCAATTGTTGAATACCCACATACCTTGATTAGAGTTAACCCACTTGAAATTGAAAAGATTAGGAGACTTGGACTTGGATCTTGAGACCTTGAGCTTGAGAGAGTTCTTTTCCTTTTTGGGAGATGAATGAGGTAATGAGAAGGGACTTAGGCTAATGAGGGTGAAAACCATTCTAGAAATATCCAAAATGACATCATTTAGGAGTTAAAAGGGTCGGCAATGACTAAAATACCCCTGGGATTTAATTAAGAAAATCTGGAAAATACGTCGACTTCAGGAATTACGGGTTAGTTCTACGGGTCATCGTTCTAACCACGACCTGTGGTTCCAACTCATGGTTCCTGAACAACCATTCAGGCTGCAGAAGGCAATCCTACGGGTCAACAGGATGGACCTGTTGAATGGATGACGGGTCGTCAAACCAAGTCGTGAAACTTGGGGAACTTGTCATCTCCCTGATCTGGTTCCACGAGTCGACAGGACGGACCCATGGTTTGAACCACGATCCGTAGAACTAACTCGTGGTCCCAGACCAGAGTCTAAATCAACAGAAGGGAATCACGGTTCCATTCCATGACCCGTGGTTCAAACCATGGCCCGTGGTTTAGACCCGTCATTCCTGGAACATGAAAATTTTCTGAGTTTCAGACTTTGATAGTTGGTTCAATTTCCGAGGTGTTACAGCTTCCGCATGACACCTGATTATTTCGGTCTTAACAAGTGGTATCAGAGCGAGGTTAAAAATGGGTGTTCATCTTGGCGGGTTCAGTTCTAGCCGCAACCTATTTTGACGATAATGAAGAATTTTATTTGAGAAATTTTATCACAGTGTTACTCTGTGTAGAGACAAAAATTTAATGAAGGAGATTTAGTGATGGAGACTCAATCTGTTGAAGATTATGTGAAGAGGGTGGAGCGAATTTATTGTGTCAGAAATTCAGGCCAAGGGAAGAATTGTTGGGTGTTTGTCCTGATTTTCTAATCATAATTGGTTATTTCTTTTTGTAAAATGAAAGCACAAATCTTTTATAATTAGTTAGTTCTTCTCGTTGTAGGAAAGGTTTATAACTCTATAAATAGTGGCTCATTCTTTCTAACTTGACAACACCCACAATGTAGTCCTACGGGCTTAGAGAGTTTTATTTAGGGGGATAATTTGTGAGACATAAGTGTTACAGTGTCACTTGTGTGCACCTCCTTTTTATTCTGAGCGAATTTTGTGAGGTTACTTCTCTCGATATTGTGTACTCTCTTTTATATAGTGGATTGCTCATCTCCTATTGTGGATGTAGGTCGATTAACCGAACCACGTTAAATTATTGTGTCTCTTTTGGTGTATTTCTCGTTTATGTTCTTACTAAGTGTCTTTCAAGGTTTGCTTTGTTAGCTTTCGCATGACACCTGATTATTTCGGTCCTAACATAAAGTATAATACCAAATTCATAGGTGAAGTGCGTTACACCCGCATGCCACAACAGCTCCATGACAATAATGCAATTCACTAAAAAATTAATCTTTTATTTTTTTGTCACTTTTTTTTTTGTTATTATTGTTTTTACACTAATTAATTCTTAAAACCCCACATAACCTCATCTATATTACACGCATCTAAACAAGAACATTAAGATTACCACCACTAATTTTTTTAATTTTTTTTCTAAGTAGCTTTTTAATTCAAATTTTCATTTGCATTGGAGATTTATCTTTCATAATGAACAAATTAAAATTAGCTATATTTTTCACCATAAATCCATCATCTTTCTCTTCTACTTTCATCTTTCACTTGCTATCATAGCTTCGTCAATGATATTCTCACCAAACACCTCTTCTGAAATTAGCATTACAATACTCCGAAGCTTCGATTATTCAAGCGTTTGACGTATAAAATAGGATCTGCAGTTTATTCTCGTGCTAAATTGATTTGAATATTGTAATAATTTTTTTCTCTGATACTTTTTAAAAAAATATATTTATTGATCGGTGACAAAAAAACTGAAATATATGGTTGAAAATAATGAAAGCAAGGGAGAAGAAAGGGTGAAAAGGTGAGGGTGGGACGAAGAAAATGAGGGAATAGGAAGGTGAGGGCTAAAAATTAAAGGTGGGATCCACTTGTTAATTTTAAAAAAAAATGAAGATGGGCCTATGTTTGCAGTTTTAAAAAATTTAATGGAATAATTTCAAATATGTACAATAAAATAATTAGTTTAAATAAATATAATCATATTTTCTTTATAAAAAAAATAGCTCAAAAATGAACTAGCCACAAAAAAAGTAGCCGCATGTATATGTAATGTATTGATATTGTATAAAAATTATATAACGTATCAGTATTTTATAAATAATATATATACATGTATCGATATTGTATAAATGATGTATAAACGTGCATTGATATTATATAAATAGTGTATAAATATGTATCAATATTGTATAAATGATGTTTAAACGCGTATCGATATTATATAAATATATATATAATGTATTGATATCCGAAATCACCCCCTCAAGATACGAATCGTAAAACTTTTGTCTTATCATAATAAATGTATATGTAATTTATAAACTTTTGGTGGTTACTTGATTTTGTCGCACTTTGATGAACTTTGTTGGATAAACTCAGCAACAATAACTTACCTTGTTTATTTGAGAAGACTGTGGATTTAATTTCTGCATATCATCTGGCTGGACTTGGCTTTTTTTATTTTATTTTTTTAGATAAATGCTATTCCTTTCTCTCCATATAAGAAAAATGACCATAGCAAAATCAATGCTTGTAATTGCCTCTTTACCTATTCTACTCTTGGCGACATTGTTTGCGCATTGTAGTTCTTCACGCCAGCGGCCAATGGTTCTATTATACCCCATTTATACTAGGAACCTTCTCCATAGTTGACATGACAAAGCTCTCCATTAATGGAGGAAAGAGGGAGAGCAGTAGGGAGAAGAGGAGAGAGAGAGGGAGAGAGGAGATGGAGCTCCTCGCCAGAGCTTCCGCCGGAGAACCGAACTTTGGCTACCATATTAAAGGGGGAAAGCAACGAGTATATGGCCAAATGGCTAATTAAGATAATAAATGTGTGATAATTTTAAAGTAGATGAGCTGAAATTTTGCCTAATTTTCTCAATTTTAAACGCGCTTTTTCTTTTAGATTTAATTTTTGGATAAATAATTATACATCCCTATCATAACTAATAAATTTCTCTATGCTTTAAATTAATTACATAATCTCATACCACTATCAGATCTGATGTATTCAGATGTGATAAATAATTACATAATCTCATACCACTATCAGATCTGATGTATTCAGATGTGATAAATAATCCAAAACTCTCTATTACCCTAATCCTATCCATTTTTTCTTTAATCATAGCCGTCACACCTCTCCTCATCTCCTCCATCAGAAAAATCACTCTGATGAAACCTTTCCCACAACTCCGGCTACAATCAATCGCCACTCTCTCCATTTTCTTTTCTCCCTCCATGTTTTTGACACCGCTGGCCAACGAGAACCACCGGTAGACTGCCACAAACTTCACCACATCCATCGACGACCCTCTTTAATTATCTATCTTCTCTCAACTTCTCCTCTTCTCTCCCCTTTTTCGCCAGAAAACTTTCACACCACTCCGATCAGCCACCAGTAAATCACCACTACATTGCTATTATTAACTTTTTTAAGCTTGGTTTTTTAATATTTTGATATTTTACGGCCTCATTGTTGCTTGCTTCGATGATTATTTAGTCAAAAAAACTCAGATTCACAAATACATAAAACTATACATGAAATTATGAAACTCAGGTACACATATATATGAAATTATGAAACTCATATACATGAAAATATACATGAATTTATGAAATCATATGCACATATACATGAAATTATGAAATATAGATTCCCAAATACATGAAAATATACATGAAATTATGAAACTCAAATACATGAAAATATACATGAAATTATGAAACTTAGATACATAAAAATATACATGAAATTGTGAAATTCAAATACATGAAATTATGAAACTCATATACATGAAAATATACATGGAATTATGAAACTCAGATGTACAAATACATAAAATTATAAAATTCAAATACACAGATAGATAAAATATGGATAAAAAATATAATTTGAAAAATTAGTGTTTGAGGGAGTAATTAACTCCTATACAGTGTATTTTCTGTTGTTTACTCTTAATTTTTTTATCCACCTCAACATTTGGATGGTATTTAATTCACTAAGGATAAGATTAGAGAGGTAAATAAAATGCCCGTAAAATTACAGTGCTAAACTACGTTTAGCGAACAGGTTTAGGAAGATTTCATTTTTTCAAATGAATAAGAACTATTTTTTAAACATTCCCCCATAAATCTCAAAAATAATATAGCGGAATACAATGAAATAAGGAATTTTGCTTAATTTTTCACATATGAGTAGAATGTGTTTGTCACGCTCCGAGGTTACCTCCTAGACGTAACACGGGATTCAGGACCACAAGGATCCCAAGCTAACCCTTGGTCATAGCATTCTCAAGCATAACAAAAGATAAGCGGAAGCATAATACGGAAACCCAATAAGGAAACATCAATAAAGGTCTAAGGGCCACATAACAATAATATCAAATGGGGAACTCGAATACAAACTATGTCTGAAAGCCTCTAGTCATAACATAAGAGTTGCTAGGACAAGACCCTAGCTAACTTGGAGTATAAAAGTAAAGCCAACATAAGGGAAAAACATAACTAGTCCTCGAACCATGAGGACTCACCACAGCTGACTAAGGAAGTGGCCTGAGACTCTAGCCACGAAGCTGAGAAGGGGTACCTGAGTCTGCATCATAAAAGGATGCAGCGCAATATGCGTTAGTACTATGGAATGTACTAAGTATTTGAGCAAAGCATAAGTAAGGAAAACATGCTTAAAAGGGGTACTTAAACATAATTCATACGTAGTAAAGTATCATGAAAAGATATCAACATGAAAAGCTAAGTCATAAGGTAAAAGCCAACTTCAAGATGATGTTTCATAAGAAAGTTCATAAAGCTTAGAAAACTTGAAAACATAACCTACGGGAGTTTCTTATAACCGACATGAGACCACGTGAGCTACATGGAATCTAACTATATAACTCCAGTTAGCAAAGCTGACTTTGAACCCTGCCAAGGAACAAGTCACCATATCCAACTATATAACCCTAGTTGGCAAAGATGTCCTATGCCCCGCTAAGGCAAGAACGCCATACATAAAGACGTGGATCCACTCTCATAAGCCTTTAAGGCACATATCATATCATATCATGACCTACGCTGGCAACGTAGTTTATGAGACTAAGGGTACTCTCACCCCGTCCTCTCGGTGCTAAATACTACTCCCAAAACATGCACGTGTAACTCATAATCATAAAGGCATACTCTCATGCCAAATCTTATTCATAAGGACATACTCTCATGCCAAATCTTATACATAAAGCATGAAAATACATCGGGTATCATGCAACTTTCATATCATAGTTCATAAGCTTAGCATAGCTATAATTCAAAAACATGCTTTTCTTTCTAAATTCATACTTGAAAAATTTGGCATGCAATTTCATAAATACATAAAGGCCATGATATCTAATCATGCCAAGTTTCTCTTGAAACATGCAATTTCATAGTTTCATGCTATAAATCAACTTTCATGCTTGGGCTTTTAAAACCAACAAGAGAATCATACTTAAATCATGAGTAATCAAGAGGAAACCAAGAATTTAAACATAGAAATTGATTTCATAAACTTTCCCCAATTTTTTGGATCAAAACCCTAATTTCATATCTTCATAATTCAAAGTAAGAATTGGGGAATTTGGGCACAAGGGTGAAAAGAACCCATTATTAGAAACCCACATACCTTAGATGAAGATTACCCACTTGATTGGAAAAGATTTAGTAGACTTGACTTGGAGCTTGAACCTTGAGTTTGAGAGGAAGAACTTTCCCTTTTGAGTGAAGAATGAGAAGCTTAGGATAGACTTAGGATAGTATGGGTGAAAACCTTTCTAAAAGAGGTCAAAACGACTTCACTTAATACATAATAGGGTGGAAAATAACCAAAATGCCCTTGGGAAATAAATAGAAGAAAGCTGGAAAATAGATGATTGTCAGTGACCACGACTCCATCTATGGGTCATGGTCTGAAAGACGGATCGTGATCCTGAGTCGTACAACTTAGGCTGGAAAATTAACCTGCGGATTCATTTCTACGGGTCAACAGAACGGACCCGTAGAATGAATTACGGACAGTAGAATCGAGTCGTAGAACTCAAGATGGCTCAGCTGACTAGGTCAAACCACGAGTCAAACTACGATCCGTCATTCAAATGACGAGTCGTAGACTTGACCCATAATCTCTGGAAAGGACTTGGAAATTTTTATCCCTCTGAAGACTTTCCACGAGTCAACAGGACGGATTCGTCGTTTGAACAATGGGTCGTCGTTGGACTCGTGGTTGCTGGAAATACTTGGCAGCCTCCACCAGTGATTCCACGAGTGCCTTTCACAGACCGTTGTTTGAACCACGACTCGTGGTTAGACTCGTAGACTCTGGGACATGGAAACATTTTCTGAGTTTTTAACTTAGATAGTTGGATACGTGTACAGAGTGTTACAATATCTTCCCCTTAGGATCATTCATCCTCAAATGAAGACTAAATAAGGGAAACTGAGGAGAAAATAGCCCAACCAAACATCATAATATAGAAACCAAGGGGTAACCATGAAAACTAAACTTCTTAACTTGAAAACATGATAAACTAACTTCGTAAAACATGGATGCATGCTAAAATCATGAGAGGGACTGATAGAGTAGAATCGGAGGGACATACTAAGGAGGAAACTAGTGCCTCAAGCTGGAACTGAATCGGAAGGAAAGAGATGAGGATATTTGGCCATCATGGCCTCTTCCGCTTCCCAAGTAGCACCCTCAACAAGCTGATTCCTCCAAAGGACTTTTACCGAAGTGACTTTCTTGTTTGGCAACCTCCGAATCTGATAACCAAGGATCTCCATGGGAACCTCCTCATAGGTGAGACTATCCTTCACACCTACCTCTTCCAAAGAAACAATCAAGCTCGGATCGCCAACACATTTCTTCAACAAGGAAACATGGAAAACTGGATGAACCGCTTCCAACTCTGTCGGCAACTCTAACTCATAAGCAACACTACCAACTATCTTCGAAATTCGATAAGGACCTATAAAATGGGGACTAAGCTTTCCTTTCTTGCCAAATCTCATCACACCCTTCATGGGTGACACCTTAAGGAAAACCCAATCACCAACTTCAAATTCCAACTTCCTTCTCCTCACATCCGCATAAGATTTCGGTCGACTTTGAGTGGTTTTCAACCTCTCCCGAATAAGTTGAACATTCTCCATAGTTTCATGAACCGAGTCTGGACCAATCAAGGCAGCCTCACCTACTTCAAACCAACCAATAGGAGATCTACATCTCCGACCATAAAGAGCCTCATAAGGAGCAATCTGTATGCTAGAGTGGAAACTGTTGTTGTAGGCAAACTCGATAAGAGGTAAGTGATCATCCCAATTTCCTTTGAAGTCAATAACACAAGCCCTCAATATATCCTCCAAAGTCTGAATAGTACGCTCGGCCTGGCCATCCGTCTGAGGGTGAAAAATTGTGCTAAGCTTCACCTTAGTACCAAGACCCTTCTGAAACAATCTCCAAAATTGAGATGTAAACTGAGGACCCCTATCAGAAATGATAGACAAAGGAACACCATGCAATCGGACTATCTCCCGAATGTAGAGTCTGGAATAATCATCTGTTGTATATGTAGTCTTAACAGCCAATAAATGGGATGAATTGGTCAACCGGTCAACGATCACCCAAATAGAATTATGTTGCCTTAGAGTACGAGGCAAACCCGTAATAAAGTCCATATTGATTGCTTCCCATTTCCAAGTGGGAAGGTCAATATCCTGAAGCATACCACCTGGTCTTTGATGTTCCACATTTACCTGTTGACAGTTGGAACACTTAGCCACAAACCCGGCTATGTCCTTCTTCATACCATTCCATCAAAAGACTTCCCGTAGATCACGATACATCTTAGTGGCACCCGGATGAATGGAGTATCTAGAACTGTGAGCCTCGGACAAAATCTGATATCTCAACCCATCAACATCTAGCACACATAAGCGACTCTGATAACGAAGCACACCATCTCTCCCTTGGGAGAAAATCTCGACCCTTTGCTAACGAACTGCACCCTTGAGCTGAAGTAAAACGGGATCTTGGTCTTGCTTGGCTTTTACCTCAGCCACCAAGGATGATTCCGCACCATTAGTCATAATCACACTACCTTCGGTCGAGTCCAAAAGGCAAACTCCCAACCGAGCAAGCCTATGAACTTCTTTAACCAATTCCTTCTTTCCATCTTCAATAGAAGCTACACTTCTCATGGACAACCTACTCAAATCATCCGCCACAACATTGGTCTTACCCGGATGGTAAAGCGCACTCATATCATAATCCTTAAGGAGCTCAAGCCATCTCCTTTGTCGCAAATTCAATTCCTTTTGAGTGAACACATATTGAAGACTCTTGTGATCGGTGAAAACATCCACATGCACACCATACAAGTAGTGCCTCCAAATCTTCAAAGAAAAAACCACGGCCGCTAGCTCAAGATCATGAGTAAGGCAGTTCTTCTCATGTACCTTAAGTTGTCTCGAGGCATAAGCAATCACCTTACCCCGTTGCATTAAAACGCAACCCAAACCAATTCTAGAGGTATCACAATACACAATAAAATCATCATGGCCCTCGAGTAGGGCCAATACTGGAGTTGTAGTCAATCGAGTCTTCAATTCCTGAAAACTTTTCTCACAAGAATCGGACCACTGAAACTTAACCTTTTTCTGAGTCAATTGGGTCAAAGGAGAGGCAAGGGAGGAAAACCCCTCCACAAATCTCCTATAGTAACCAACCAAACCCAAGAAGCTTCTAATATCAGACGGAGAAGTGGGTCTAAGCCAGTTCTTTACCGCCTCAAACTTTTGAGAATCAACCCGAATACCATCTTTAGTCACAATATGACCCAGAAAAGCAACAGACTGCATCCAAAACTCGCACTTGCTAAATTAGCAAACAATTGTATATCCTTGAGAGTTTGCAACACAACTCTCAAGTGATCCGCATGCTCCCCTTCACTTCGATAGTAGATGGGGATATCATTAATGAAAATAATCACAAATATATCCAAATACTGTTTGAACACACGGTTCATCAAATCCATAAAAGCTACAGGAGCATTCGTTAGACCAAAAGACATAACAACAAACTCATAATGACCATACCAAGTCCTGAAGGTTGTCTTCGGGATATCATATTCCCAAACCCGAAGCTGATGATAATCGGATCTAAGGTAGATTTTGGAGAAGAAACTAGCACCCTGAAGCTGATCGAATAAGTCATCAATCCTAGGAATGGGATACTTATTCTTGATTGTGACCTTGTTCAATTGACGGTAATCAATAAACATTCTAAGAGATCCATCATTCTTCCGAACAAACAAAAATGGGGCACCCCAAGGAGAAATACTAGGCCTGATGAAACCCTTATCAGGCAAGTCTTTCAATTGATCTTTCAACTCCTTGAGTTCCGCGGGGGCCATTCTATAGGGAGGAATAGAGATAGGATTCATATCCGGAAGAAGATCTATCCCAAAGTCAATTTTCCGCTCGGGAGGGACTCCGGGCAAATCATCGGGGAATACTTCTAGGAATTCATTCACAACAGAAGCAGACTGAATAGTCGGGTTCTCGGACTCCGTATCCATAACCCGAACTATATGATAGACATAACCATTAGAAATCATCTTCCTAGCCTTAAGATAAGATATGAAATGACCCTTCGAAGAAGATGAACTACCTTGCCATTCTAGGACAGGTTCATTAGGAAACTTGAAACTAACCACACGGGTGCGGCAATCAACTGAGGCATAACATGCATACAACCAATTCATACCAAGAATGACATCAAAATCAGTCATCTCCAACTCTACTAAATATGCTGAAGTGACTCTATGAAGGACTGAGATAGGGAAATTTCGATAGACTCTTTCGTCTAGGACTGACTCACCAATAGGAGTAGAAACATGAAAGGGTTCTAAAAGCAATTCAAGACGGATCTCGAACTTACAAGCCACATAAAGGGTTATAAAAGATAAGGATGCACCGGGATCCAACAAGGAATACACATCAAGAGAGAAGACTTTTAACATACTGGTAACCACATCTGGTGAACTCTCCTGATCTTGACGGGAGGACATAGCATAAAGACAGTTCTGGCGCTGGCCACCAGAACTAGAAGCTGCGCCCTGCGGGGCTAGTCTACCACCTGAAGCTGTTGGGGTAGACTGAGCCCTACCACCTCCCTGCCCCTTCCTAGCTGAAGGGCAATCCTTGATACGATGTCCAGCCTGACCATAACCAAAGCAACCACCTGAACCGTCCAAACACTCGCCAATATGATTCTTCTCACACTTGGCACAAGATGGGTAAGAGGGTCCCTTAGTAACACTACCCTACGACTGGAATAAGAACCACACCCTCTACCACCCTGATCATGACGAGGCTTCTGAGCTTGGGTAGGAGCACTAGCAGAAGAGTAAACCGAACCTGATGACTTCTTCTGGAAAGAAGAGCGATGTCCACTTCCGGACCTATGATGACCAAAACATGATCCCTCGGATCTAACCCTCTTATTCTCCCTAGCCTTCTTCTTAAGCTTATCACCCTCAATCTGATGGGCATGAGTCATAAGACGAGAGATGTCATGTCACTCAAAAACAAAGCAGACCTACACTTATTCTTCACCGCATCTGAAACCCCATATATGAACTTGCTCATTTGATCGCGCGAGTCCGCTACCATGCAAGGAGCATATCTAGACAACTGAGTGAACTTCAAACTATACTCTTGCACCGACATCGAACCCTGTCTCAAGTTCACAAATTCTTCCACCTTCGCCTGCCTCAACTTACAGGGAAAGAACATATCAAGAAAGGCTCTCTCAAAATCCTCCCAAGTCGTGGGGATCGCATCCCTCACTCTAGCCTCCTTCCATTGCGTGAACCAAAAATGAGCCACATCTTTGAGTTGATAGGATGCAAACTCAACACAATCAACCCCAACCACTTGCATAACTTCAAAGATCTTCTTTACTTCGTCAATAAAGTTAAGTGGGTCCTCACTCACTTTCGAACCCCAAAACTCTGATGGGTTCATACGAATAAAGTTACGAACTCGGGCCGCTACCCCACCTTGAGTATGAATGGGGGTGGGAGCTGGCTGATTGGCCCGAGTGGCCAAAGTCTGGGTTAGCAAATAAATAGCATTCCTAAACTCATCATTCGTGACGTCGGGAACTAGAACTTGAGGAACAACATTCTGAGCGACTCAAGTAGGCATATTCTGAAACATATAATATAAAGATTAGAGGAACATTAGACTTAAGCTCTATCGCATGATGTGATCATGAAAGAAGTGAAGTTTTTCTAAGACATCTCATAGCTTCTCTCTCATATGTGTGGCGCGCTTCCCACGCATGAAAAAGACTCTACTCGATACGGCTTTTAGACATCCTAGGACCCTTGAACCTGAGGCTCTGATACCAGTTTGTCACGCCCCGAGGTTACCCCCTAGACATAATACGGGACTCGGGACCACAAGGATCCCAAGCTAACCCTTGGTCATAGCATTTTCAAGCATAACAAAAGATAAGCGGAAGCATAATACGGAAACCCAATAAGGAAACATCAATAAGGGTCTAAGGGACACATAACATACAATATCAAAAGGGGAACTCGAATACAAACTATGTCTGAAAGCCTCTAGTCATAACATAAGAGTTGCTAACCCTAGCTAACTTGGAGTATAAAAGTAAAGCCAACATAAGGAAAAAAACATAACTAGTCCTCGAACCATGAGGACTCACCACAGCTGACTAAGGAAGTGGCCTGAGACTCTAGCCACGAAGCTGAGAAGGGGTACCTGAGTCTGCATCATAAAAGGATGCAGCGCAATATGCGTTAGTACTATAGAATGTACTAAGTATGTGAGCAATGCATAAGTAAGGAAAACATTCTTAAAAGGGGTACTTAAACATAATTCATACGTAGTAAAGTATCATGAAAAGATATCAACATGAAAAGCTAAGTCATAAGGCAAAAGCCAACTTCAAGATGATGTTTCATAAGAAAGTTCATAAAGCTTAGAAAACTTGAAAACATAACCTACGGGAGTTTCTTATAACCGACATGAGACCACGTGAGCTACATGGAATCTAACTATATAACTCCAGTTAGCAAAGCTGACTTTGAACCCTGCCAAGGAACAAGTCACCATATCCAACTATATAACCCTAGTTGGCAAAGCTGTCCTATGCCCCGCTAAGGCAAGGACACCATACATAAAGACGTGGATCCACTCTCATAAGCCTTTAAGGCACATATCATATCATATCATGACCTACGCTGGCAACGTAGTTTATAATACTAAGGGTACTCTCACCCCGTCCTCTCGGTGCTAAATACTAATCCCAAAACATGCACGTGTAGCTCATAATCATAAAGGCATACTCTCATGTCAAATCTTATTCATAAGGACATACTCTCATGCCAAATCTTATACATAAAGCATGAAAATACATCGGGTATCATGCAACTTTCATATCATAGTTCATAAGCTTAGCATAGCCATAATTCAAAAACATGCTTTTCTTTCTAAATTCATACTTGAAGAATTTGGCATGCAATTTCATAAATACATAAAGGCCATGATATCTAATCATGCCAAGTTTCTCTTGAAAACATGCAATTTCATAGTTTCATGCTATAAATCAACTTTCATGCTTGGGCTTTTAAAACCAACAAGAGAATCATACTTAAATCATGAGTAATCAAGAGGAAAACAAGAATTTAAACATAGAAACTGATTTCATAAACTTTCCCCAATTTTTTGGATCAAAACCCTATATTCATATCTTCATAATTCAAAGTAAGAATTGGGGAATTTGGGCACAAGGGTGAAAGGAACCCATTGTTAGAAACCCACATACCTTAGATGAAGATTACCCACTTGATTGGAAAAGATTTAGGAGACTTGACTTGGAGCTTGAACCTTGAGTTTGAGAGGAAGAACTTTCCCTTTTGAGTGAGGAATGAGAAGCTTAGGATAGAATTAGGATAATATGGGTGAAAACCCTTCTAAAAGAGGTCAAAATGATTTCACTTAATACATAATTGGGTGGGAAATAACCAAAATGCCCTTGGGAAATAAATAGAAGAAAGCTGGAAAATAGGTGACTGTCAGTGACCACGACTCCATCTATGGGTCTTGGTCTGAAAGATGGATCGTGATCCTGAGTCGTAGAACTCATGCTGGAAAATCAACCTGCGGATTCATTTCTACGGGTCAACAGGACGGACCCGTAGAATGAATCACGGACCGTAGAATTGAGTCGTAGAACTCAGGATGGCTCAGCTGACTTGGTCAAACCACGAGTCAAACTACAATCCATCGTTCAAATGATGAGTCATAGACTTGACCCGTAATCTCTGGAAAGGACTTGGAAATTTTCATCCCTCTCAAGACTTTTCACGAGTCAACAGGACGGATCTGTCGTTTGAACGACGGGTCGTCGTTGGACTCGTGGTTGCTGGAAATACTTGGCAGCCTCCACCAGTGATTCCACGAGTGCCTTCCACGGAGCGTGGTTTGTACCACGACTCGTGGTTGGACTCGTAGACTCTGGGACATGAAAACATTTTCTGAGTTTTTAACTTAGATAGCTGGATACGTGTACGGGGTGTTACAGTGTTGAATCTGATATCTCGTAGAGTATTAACCAGACCTAAATGATACATGATTAAACTTACAAAAAAATTGATAAAGTTTAGGACTTTTATGAATTAAGAAATTCTTTTGTATGTCATGGATCTTGTTCTACCACATTATACTCTCATAATCTTTATCGTAATCGCGATTTGCGCTAATAGGTCATGTGTGTGTCCTGATATTCGTGAGTTTTGATACTCAATTTTGGCTCCACTTTTCAAATTAATTAGTTAAGCTTCCAAAATTTTGAACAACATAAAATAGATTAACCTTATACATACGTGTGTTGAATATATTTTCTAATTATTTCTGATAATACTTTACCATTTTATTAAGTATATATTTTAAAATAATATTTTTTGATAATTATAGCTTCAACTATAATTAGTCTGTTTTTATAATTAAATATTTTACTTTATTTAAGTCAAGAAGCTTAATTGATTAATAATTCATCTTAATTTTCTCTCAATTTTATTCCCAATGACAAAAATGAGTATCTTATAAGATTTCATTCAGGAAAATGGACAGAGGCCCAGAAAAAATATGCTACTGTGGCCCATTAAATACTTACTATTGTTAAGTGTGTTCTTAAATTCCAAGATGATTTACATAATCAAAAGTTTGTAATAAAAACTGATGCTTAGTCGGTCAAATATATGTTTGACAAAGATTTTAAGCATGATGCCTCTAAGCTTATATTTGCAAGATGGCAGGCTCAACTAGCCCCATTTGATTTTGATATTCATTATAAGAAGGGAGTTGATAATTCCTTACCTGATTTTCTATCAAGAGAATATATTCAATAAAATGTTGTACAAAGATTTTTTTGAAGAGAAAACCTTGATTTCCATTACAAAGGTGATTATATTACCTAGAGATCTTAAATAAACCATTGTTAAAATCATTATTAATGATTTAATTAAAGAAGATTTCTCAATTCATGACTACTCTGAAGTAGTCCGAGAGGATATAACAGATTATTATTCAGAATGATCAATCTCTTTGATATATGCAAGATGGACCCGCCATGGATACATGGTAGAGGGAAAGGAAGAGGAAAGGGAAGGTCCACATCTTCCCAATCCAACTCTCAAGGATCATCTTATCGAACAAACTTCCCGGTTATATCCATGGGAAAGAAAAGTTTGATCATGCTTGAAAAAACTCAGACAGGTGAATCTTCATCTACTGGCTCTCAGCAAACTATTAATCTGGAAGATATTCCGGTGAATAGCCCATTATACGAGCATATGCATGCATTTATACCTGCACAAAAGCCAAAGGGTGATACCTTTGCTTTAGTTACTAAAGAGGATAATGATGATATCAAATCCTACGAAAAACTCCAAAAAAGAGAAATTATATTTCTTTTAGAGAACTCTGATATTCAGAGGAAAAATGAATAATGAAAGATATTCCAACGGTATTTGATTAAAGGGTTATACTATCCGGGTGAATCATACAAAACTCGGTCATATTGTGAAACGATTCTAATAAGCACCGGAAGTGCAGAAATCCAACACTTCACGAGTGCTGGTTACGGTCCTGAAGAGAATGTTTATAACTTCTCAAAAATTATTATCAAACAGATTATATCTGTCGAAGATTGGGGAATATCGGCAATGAGGGAAAGACAAATAAGCCTCAAACAAAATTGTCATAAACTTTACTTATTGGGATTATATCCAAGATTTTGATAAAGTTTTCTATTATAATAACGATAAACACAAGCACACTTGGTTTATAAAAATTTGTGCAAAGATATTTGCAGATTCAATCCCTAATTGGTTCATTAACTGGTGGTCATACCACGGTCCTACAATCCAAATTCTACCCGCAAGATTCCTTCAGTTATACAAAGAATGGGCAAAAGTATCCCCAGACCTAAATGAATTATATCACGCAGATCATATCTGTTGGTTGGAAAAAATCGACCAAATATATTTCTTTATTGAATTCTCTATACCATGGATTCATAAATGGACTCCTGAGGTAGGATTCACAGAGGAAAATATTCTTGTTCTTTATCGGGTCTTCTACAATAATTTTTGGGAAAATTGCTCAGAAAAGATCCCAGGTCCAAGCAATTAATTGGACAAGAACTAATAGACACTATTGAAAAAACAATTGAAGATTATAAGAAGCTCCCCCAGAAGGGAATTAGTGTCAATGATCCTTCAGTCATGCTAATTCAGTGATGTGACACATGAGGCTGATGTGATATGTGGAAGGATAATCCACATTAGTTATTAGTTAAGTTTAAGAAAGAGTAATTTTGAATTATTTCGATATATCCGAAGGAACATATCAAATTTGAAAATTTGTACACATACATGTTTCAAATAGTGCCATCTTGATAATGTGTGGTAACTATTGCCGTAAGAAAATTCAATCATAGGCAAATTATCATTCCAATTACTTTTGAAGTCCAAGATGCAGGCTCTGAACATATCCTCGAACGTCTAAATCATGCGCTTGGAATCGACTGTTTGAGAATGAAAAGTGATACTAAAATTAACTCAGGTATCCAATCCTTTCTGAAATGACTTTAAAATTCTTACAGCAAACTAAGCACCTCGACTAGATACAATAGAGACAGGAATCCCATATAGTATAACAATCTTCTGAATATACAACTTAGCCCTCTGAATCAATAGTTTTAGCAGGCGAGAAATATGCTGGCTTAGTGAGTCGATTTACAATCACTCAGATCGAATTATGTTTCTAAGAAAAGTGAAGTAAACTTGTCACAAGATTCATATTTATTATTTTACATTTTCACACATGAATTATGTTTCATTTTGCACTAATTCACCAGGCCTTCGATGCTTTGCTTTAACCTGCTAACAATTCGGACACTTTACCACATAATCTGCTACGTTCTTCTTTATGTCATTCCATCAACAAAATCTCTTTACAGTCGTGATACATTTTTTTAGAACCTGAAATAGATGGAATATCTCGAATTATGCGCCTCTACTATAATTCTCTTTCAAAGTCTATCTAGATAGTTCGATTATATAGAAAGTATTATTTTAGTGTAGTATTGTTCTGCTACTACTATTTGTTATTTTTGTTACTATTTATTGTTTCTTGTACTTTCAATACTTTTTTTTTCTAGACTGTTTTTGACTTGAGCCGAGGGTCTATCGGAAACAACCTCTCCATTTCTAAAGTAAAGATAAGGTCTGCGTATACTCCATCTTTTTCATATTATACTTTATGTGACTACACTGAGTATGTCATTATTGTTTTTTTTATACAAGAGGCAGACACAAGATGATATTCCCTTTGTTCATTTTTACTTTTCACTGTTTCGCTTCTTAAAGTCAAAATGCATGAACTTTGATCAATATTTTGAGATGTATTTTTTCATCATATTAATATGAGAAAAATTATAATTTATAATATTTTTTCGTTATAATTTTCGACCATCTAAATTTAATATTTAAAATATTAAATTACTCTATTCACTTTGCTGTTAGAACTCACTTCACTCTTCCCCAACGGCGCCAGTCTCCCTCTGTTGGGAATATCCCTCAACCCAACGAGAAGGTACAGGTTCTTCGTTTCCCTCTCTTTTATGTTCGATTGTTTAGTCTACTCAATTGATAAACCACATACAATTAATTAATCACCGATAGTTTAATTCTGTTACACATACAATTCTTCGTCAATTTCGATGCTCCTTTGGCTGCTAGTTTAAGGTATTAGGGAATCTAGGGTTCTAGGTACAGGGTTTTACGTAGGAAGGAGGATTGTAGGATCTAGTGGAAAATGGGAATTTTACCAAGCAAGAGCGGGCGGGTGAGGACTCAGGGGTGGATCTTGGGCTCCGTGATGTTGTTCACCGGAACCCGTGTGTAATCGGAAGGGATTGAAATCCCCATTTCCCCCTAGCATAAAATGGGAATGTTACAAAGCGAGAGCGGGCGGGTGAGGACTCAGGGGTGGATCTAGGGCTCCATGGCGTTGTTCACCGGAACCCATGTGTAATCTGGAAGGGATTGAAATCCCCATTTCCTCCTAGCATAAAATGGTAATGTTACAAAGCGAGAGCGGGCGGGTGAGGACTCAGGGGTGGATCTAGGGCTCCGTGACGTTGTTCACCGGAACCCATGTGTAATCGGAAGGGATTGAAATCCCCATTTCCTCCTAGCATTAAATGGGAATGTTACAAAGCGAGAGCGGGCGGGTGAGGACTCAGGGGTGGATCTTGGGCTCCGCCACGTTGTTCACCGGAACCCATGTGTAATCTGGAAGGGATTGAATCCCCATCTCCTCCTAACATCATCTAAAGGAAATTTGTATTTCCGGAATCAATCTCCACTGAAGGAAAGAAATCTTAACTGGTAGCCCTTTAATCCACATTTTCTTATATCATATGCTTGTTTTTTTTTTTTTTGGAAATTGGTAACATTACTCTATATATCCACAGGTATACTACAACCAAAAGTGTAGTTCCCCTTCAAAAGTATTACAATCTAACAAAGCTTAAAGCTAATGGACTCATTCGGAATCTCATAGTATGTGCTCGGATTCGATCCAAGTCTAAATTAGTAGCCATGTATCAATAACCCTCATCAAGGGTGCCTGAAGCATATCTGGGTCAAAAGAAGTAGTCATATCTCAATAACCCTCATCGAGGGTGCCCAGAGCGTATCCGGGTCTTAAACAGAAATCAAGTATCAAAAATCCCTAAACAGGGTGCTCGGCTCGTATCCGGGTCTAAATCCATAGAAAACTATGTCTAGCGCTACGGTCCAGCCGAGCCTAGTATCAGGATGAAAACCAGTAATCAAGTCATCATAGTATCCTCCCTACTCCGAGAAGCTCATAAAAGTCAGTTTCAAAACCCTTTCAAAGTCATATTACCAAAAAGGGGCCCTCGGGGCTATGGAAAGTTTAGAGAATCAATTATAGTAGGCCCGATGCCAAATCTATAGTAAAACATGCAGGGAAAAACCTTTTCATGTATGATATGCTCGCAAACAAATAGAGTAGCCCGAAATGGCTCACAATCATTTCCTATCGGCCATGCACAGGCTAAATAGTTCTACAACAGTCATAGCCAGCCTAAAAGGATATCTCTATGTCCGGGACTCGCGTACATTCCCAAATAACCCACCATCTATGTTCCAAAGTCAAAACAAGGCCACACAAGACAACAAGGGCCTTTGAAGAAATTTTCTGAAGTTTTTAAATTCTTTTCCCAGGAGTATTTTGGTAATTTCCCACTCTTTTAACTCCCAAGTTCCCAAGTTAAGTCATTTTGGGCAAATTAGAAGGGGTTTTATTCCCACTTAGCCTAGGTTCTCTTCCATTCTCTCAATTAAGTTCCAAGAGAAGAAAAGGGTCTCCATTCTCCAAGCTTCAAGCTAAGGATTCCATCTTCAAGTCTCCATCCTCAAGTCCCAAGTTAGGAAAGCTTCAACCAAGGTATGTGAGTTTTCAACAATGGGTTTTTTCCACCCTTGTGCCTAAAATCCCCAATTCTTATTTTGATTTATGAAGTTATGAAACTAGGGTTTTGACCTAAAATTGGGGAAAGTTTATGAAATGAGTTTCTATGTTTAAATTCATGGTTTCTTATTGATTTCTCATGATTTGATTATGATTTCCTTATTGGTTTTGAAAACCCAAGCATGAAAGTTGATTTCTAGCATGAAACTATGAATTTGCATGTTTTCAAGAGAAAGTTGGCATGATTAGATATCATGGCCCTTATGTATTTATGAAATTGCATGCCTAATTCTTCAAGTATGAATTTAGAAAGAAAAGCATGTTTGAATTATGGCTATGCTAAGCTTTATGAACCATGATATGAAAGTTGCATGGTACCCGATGTGTTTTCATGCTTTATGAATAAGATTTGGCATGAGAGTATGCCCTTATTATGAACAAGATTTGGCATGAGAGTATGCCTTCATGATTATGAGCTATATGTATGCATGTTTTGGGAGTAGTATTTAGCACCGAGAGGACGGGGTGAGAGTACCCTTAGTCCCATAAACTACGTTGTCAGCGTAGGTCATGATATGATATGATATGTGCCTTAAAGGCTTATGAGAGTGGATCCACGTTTTTATGTATGGTGTCCTTGCCTTAGCAGGGCATAGGACAACTTTGCCAACTAGGGTTATATAGTTGGGTATGGTGACTTGTTCCTTGGCAGGGTTCAAAGTCAGCTTTGCTAACTGGGGTTATACAGTTAGATTCCATGTAGCTCACGTGGTCTCATGTCGGTTATAAGAAACTCCCGTAAGAAAGTTTTATGCATCAAGTTATCTATTTCATGACTTAAGCTTTACTTATGGTATTTTCCCACAGAAGCTAGTTTTCATGAAAAGATTGTATTGACTCTTTGCTTTTAGATTTCAGACTTACTACTTATGACTTATGATTTGATTATGTTTCCAGCTAACGATATTGCATTGAGTCATTACATTACAGATTTTACTATTATCATATGATTTCAGCTTCAAGGATATTTTAAGCATGTTTTATCACAAATTATGCATGATCTCAGTTTTAAGCATGCTTTCAAGTATACTTTATCAAAACATATGCATATCTCGCATACTCAGTACATTCCATAGTACTGATCGCATACTTCTTTGTGCTGCATCCTATTATGATGTAGATTCTGTAGTCGCTCCCAGATCCGTGGCTAGTAGATCAGCAGCACATCCAGCCAGCTTAGTTGGTCCTCTTCCTTCGAGGACTTGGAGTTAGCTTTATTTCAAGTATTTAGTTTGTTTTCTTCCGTTCTTAGTATTTAGAGTTAGCTGGGGACTTGTCCCAGCAACTCATCAGTAGTAGAGGCTTTCAGACATAGAGACAGATATCCAGCTGTATTCAAATTGTCGTTTTTAGACTTATATGTTTATAATAAGATTAAGTTAATCATTACTTCAGTTAAGCTTCCGTTTTTATGTTTTGTTCAGTTTATAAGTCATGCTAATGCCAGAGGGTTATCTTGAGATCACTTGTGATCTTGGGTCCCGTGTTACGTCCAGAGGGTAGGCTCGGGGCGTGACATATAGTATGTCGCCTGCATAAACTTTGGCATCCTGTAGTGGAAATCTTGATGGTCAACCTTCATTATGTATTTTCAGAAGAAAAGTATGTTTTATGTTCCTCCTAAATGAAACAAAGATAAAAAAATGGCAAGTACGATTTGCGGGTTACTATTACTTGTTACACTGTAGTGTGGTGGGCACTCTAGGACCTTGTATTGACACTTGTTGAATCTTTTCTTAATAAGCAACTCTAACAAACTGATGTTTGCTTTTACATTTCTTTTCCAGGTTTTTGCTGGCAATTGTGACAAAATGCAAAGCAGAAATGTTGAGGCTGTTATCTTCTATTCCAAGGTTGTTATGAATATGGAAGACATCTGCATTGTTTATTTTATTTTAGCATTCATGGATGCAATATGCACAATAATCTTGATAATAGGTATAGATATATCTGCGTACAGCCATTATTTGAGATGATAGTGCATATGATAATATGTTGTGAAGTAGATGCGTCATTATTCATGACTATATCATTTAATTACTGCAGAAATTAGAGGATGCAATGAAGGAGGTTGGTCTAAAAAATTAAACACAATGAAGATAATATCAAATTCTTAACGGCTCAGAAGAACATGTTGGATGATTCAATTTCGGATATACAAGGTAATGTTTCCTTCTTTTCAAGTTAATTAGGTGTGCTGTAAAATGCATGTGCAAAATTTTAATGCTTTTTCTCTGTCTTTATGGGAAGGAAACAATCAAACATGGTAAGATTTTCATATAAAGGGATGTCTTTCACATTTCAAGTAAATATGGATTTCGTGATTACCTGTAGGGAAAAATATCAGCCATCAGCTTGTTTGAGTGAGCTGACAAAGGCCTAAATATTGTTCATGGGTTTAATGCTGTGTATTGCCTATTTAAAAGTACTCCATGTAGAATATCACATTCAGTTTAATTTTTTTTTCTTTCCCTTTTTGCATATGCCTTTTCACTGTTTCTCAACTTTAATTCCTTGTGCTTGTGGGGGTATTGTAGTTGCTCTTGGCGAGATTCATTCAGCAAGTGGAACTGGTTCTGAGAATAAGGAATCTTCCAATGAGCGGAATGAGGAGGAGACCATTCAACAAATCTTAAAATATGGTAATTCTGCAGCTGGCATCTGTTGCCAGCTGAAACCTCAGATTACTCATCTTCCATTGATGAAGGACGTGATGGGAATTGTTGCTTTGCTTGGGAAGGTTGACGATGATATCTCAGCAGGTATACTTAGAGTGATAAGTGGATATTTCTAAGACTAAGATAATATATAATTATCTATGTTAGTTTAAATTCTTGGAGATTGAACTTTAATTTCAAGGGAAAAAAGTCAAGTGAATCGAAACAGACGAAAATGGTAGTAGGCTATGTATATTGATATTGAGGGACTAGTGTTTTTTCCATGTCTCTTCATTGAGTCTTTTGTATCCAAAAAGATATATTTTTCCACTCCAGAAATTTTAGATGTGTTTGCACTAATTTTCTTCTGATTTATTAAATGTGTTTGTATAATAATAACAAGACAAGATATTATTATCATTATTATTATTTTTTCCCTTGTAAAAAAAAAATATTATTATTATTTTTATTACTATTATTAATATTCTTATTATACAATGATGTAGGCTGATAGTGGAAGTTCCTTGTAAAATAAAATGGAAGTTCAGTGTACTTATCAAAAAAATGGAAGTTCACTGTATTATATTGACATCTGTATCTTAATCTCTGAAATCCAGGATGCTCTCAGATTATCTTGGGCTAGAGACAATGTTAGCAATTGTTTGCAAGACGCATGATGGATTTAAAGCACTGGAAAAATATGATATGGAAGGTTTTATAAATAAAAGTTCTGGTCTTCATGGACTTGGAGCTTCAATGGGGAGACATTTGAATGACTGATTTCTTGTAATTTTTCTTGAGAACTTAAGGTTTGAGGTTATGATGATCTCTTCTTACAAATGCTGCTCATATTCTTTAACACTTCTTTACTCTCTTTTCTTTTTCCTTTTTGGGTTATCATTTTAGTCCATTCGCTGGTGAATTTATTGCCGATGACCCTCAGAAGAGGATTGCTATAAAGAAGCCAAGATATCTCAACGAGGAAACTCCTTCTGGTTTTCTTGGTTTTGCTGTCAATATGATCAATGTTGACACTGCGAACTTATATTGTGTTACAAGCACTGGTCATGGCCTGAGAGAGACCCTCTTCTATAAACTCTTCTCAGTTGCAAGTATACAAAACAAGGGCAGACATGCTGCAGGCACTACCTCTTATAACTGATGGAGCCATATCTTTGGACGGTGGGATAATAAAGAGTGCTGGTGTATCTGCCCTAGGCGAGAGGTAAACTGTGTCTTTATTTCATTCATATATTTTCTTCTTTCATAGTTCAACTTGTTTGTAAAGACACCCTAAAGAATTAATTGCCTATTAACTTGTTCCTTTTTGAGTATCAAGTAATATACTTGATCTCGAACTTTGCGCCTTGACTGGGAAGCTGGTGTTATTTAGTGACCATGTTGCTTGACCTTTGTGGAGTTCAGTTTTTCCACCTTTCACGAACTTCCTCTTTCAATCTGTATAGAATGGTGTATGAAAGAGTGTTCTTCCATTCCTTTCACTACATCTACAACAAAGCTTCTGCAGCTAGCCTTTGTTGCATTTGTTTGTATTGCATATTCATTTCAAAATGATTAACAGACCATTGGCATCTTTAATGAATCATATCCTAAAAGGGGGAAAAAAGAAGTCTACCGCACATTTTAGAAGTTAATCAGGATAATAATCTATCATATAATATTTTGGGGAGGAGTTCTCGGAGTTTATCAAATTCAGAGTCTACAACATATTTTAGATTTACCTGATTGGCTTCTGTCAATTTTTTGTATCTTAATCTCACTGTCTCCTAGGAGTTGTTTTTAATCCTATGTTTTTATATCAGATTATTTGAGTTCGTATATTTGTTTATTAGATGTATTTGAATTTGCAGCAATTTTTTTTTTTCTTGTTGATTGCATCACTGAATCATTATCCTCTCTACCTTCCCAAGGTAGGAGTAAGGCTGCAGACACACCACCCTCCCTAGACCCCACTTGTGGGATTACACTGGTATGTTGTTGTTTGTTTGTTTGTATTGCATCACTGAATCATTTGGCTTCTTTCTTTCTCGTGTACATTTTGTGTAAAGGGAAGTAGAGATCAAATTTCCGAAGAGTTCTGGAAGGTCGAATCTACCTGAAAACTATTTTGACACTGAGAGCCGGATGAAGGAACTGAAGTGGAAAAGGGCAAGATTTGTCGAAGATTTACTGAGAGAACAAACATTGCTGGTCAATGCAAAGCTCAACTTTGAAATAAAAAACAAGAGTTTGTCAAGTTGCTTACACATTTGTCTATCCATTTGTCTTCCCAAATGAAAGAGGTCCTGCAGCCTATCCTGCTCTATCCATTTGTCTTCCCAAAAATCAGTCTTCAGACCATTGCCCACCTTTTCGCTATATGTTAAATATCCTAGTAATACCGGTAAGAATTTAGGAGAGAGAAAATATTGAAAAAATGAGTGGAATATATGTTAAGGTACCAAAGGAAGACTACTAGTAGATTAAGGATGTAATTTAGAAAGATCTGGAGAACAGGTCCCTTGTATTTCATTTGGATTGTTTGTAAAGAAGAAATCGGAGTTGTTTCAAATGAAGAATCGGAGTTGTTTCGAATGAAAAGCATAGTGGTAATATATAGTATAAAATGTACATGTTTGTGAAATCTAGCTTTTTACCGTAAAACACAAATGCTGAATCTGTAGAATCTATTGGGGAATCCCCATCGCACCCGAATTGGTTAAATCTAGTATAGTGGATCTTGTTCAGATGCGGGAAAAAAATCCTTTTAGAAGGCATCTCAGTTAAAGAGGACTGGGAACCATAAGGCAAGTGCCAAAATGCTAGCACAACCTGCATACACATACACACATGATAAAGAGGTGTGGGGACAACTAGGCCACCCTTTTACCAGATATGGGTCCGGATGACCCAAGAGCCCGCGATTAGAACCCAACCCTTAAGAAGCTAAGTTCCAAGAGGCTACCGCAGGAAGTAAGCTTCACATGTAACGTTAAGGAATATACAAAGTTACTCGAAATTCCTAGAAAGAACTTTGCATGCTATTCATTCCTAAATTCCTTTCACCCTTGACTATCTAACTCGAAAAAATTGAGTGTAGCCATGGATTCTTTTTTAAGACTTCTAGAATTTTTTATCGAAATCTCGAGAATAGAAGAGGAGAAGTTCCAATCGAAAAAAGGTTGGGTCTGTTTTGGGAGCATTTGTCTTCTCTCGACGCTGAGGTCGTTACAAATATGATGCAACAAATATGGAAGCACGTTCGCGGTCTGGATGAGAGGAAGGAGGCCCTGCTTCATGAACGAAGGAAACTAACTGCGCCTCTCCCCCGCATAGCTTCTGATTGCCTGAAAGAAAAGAATAGAAGAATCCGGCGACTCTTTTTTGTTTTAGAAGGTTTAGATAAGTGTAGACGCAAAGTAATGTGTTTTAGTTTAGGGTGTTCTTTGTCTTTTTTAGTGGAGATCTACTACTATGCCTTCTGGAGATAGACTCCCATCTATTTCAGTGTTATCAAAACCAAGAAGCGCAAAAAAGCTAAGGTTCTTTGGGATTTTAAGCGCGGCGTGAACTTTAATGAAAAGGCTCAAAGGGAGGTAAAAAATACAATTGTATATATGTTTAGACCAAGACTAATAATTATAAGCATGAATGACAAATATAAGAACAAAGAAATTGAAAAAAAATACAATAATGTGAATTGTTTAGTGTCGCTTCTTCATAAGAGGTTCATTGACAAGGAAAACATGTCTTAGAACCTTGTTGACGACACTGAAGCGCACATTAAGCGAGGCGAAGCGCTCAACATGTTCTGAGCCTCGCTTCAGGGTTTAAACGCACTATGCTAACTATCTTTGTTTGGTTTTATTTATTATTTTTGCTTGTATGGCAAAAACACTAGTTGAAAATGTTAACTACTTATGCTAATATAAGAAGAAAGATTTATTCGTATAGATGTGCTGAAATGTTATTCTTTCCTTTTTGAGAAAATACATATAAACCACCCTGAACTATGACCTTTTTTGAAAGAGACACACAAACTTTGTGGGGGTCCTAATACCCCCTTGAACTAGTTTGAAGTTAAATTATTGGACTCTATTGAGGCACCTGACATAGAGAGTGTATTATCACTTTCCTAAAGAGCGTGAAAAGCATAAAAAAAGATTTTTTTTTTGACATTTTAAAAAATAAATATTTTATAGCCTTTTCTTTTTTTAGTTTAATTTTTTTCCTTTTTCTTTCTCTTTTCTTTTTCTTCCTCTCCTTCCTCAACTTCCGTTGCAACTTTTTTCTTTTCCAATCAAATTTTAGAGCTTTGGTGGCAGCTCACTTCAACTTTTTTTCCCGCTCTTTTTCTGTCTCTTTGTTTATTCCTCTCATCTTTTTTGCTCTTTGTAAGTTCTTCTCTTTGAATTGGTCAAATAAATGCTTTCTCTCTTCTCTTTTCCTCCATAAATCAGCCACCTCCCTTCAAATACACCACAATATCATATTCTCTTTTTCTTTAATTTTCTGATACAAAAAGAAAAAGATGGAGGAAGAGTCAAAAACGGTGATGTTTTTGAAATGGATTTCTATTATATTTGTGATGTGGTATAAAAATGGAGGAGAGTGGTGATGGTAAAGATGACAGGTGGAAGAAAGAGAAATAAAAAAAGAGAAAATATTTATAAAAGGAACAAGAATGAAAAATGTTTTTAATGAAATTGACATGTGACACGTAATGATTTGTGCGTGACAACACTTTCTTTTTTAAAATTGGGGTTGACCGAAAAAAGGTCCAATAATTCAACTTCAAACTGGTTCAGGGAGTATTCGGACCCCTGCAAAGTTTGAGTGTGTCGTTTAAAAAAGGGCCATAGTTCAGGGGGTTTCTATGTATTTTCTTTTCCTTTTTTTCTTTTTATAGTGGAGATAGTCGCACGTGACATACATATTATTAATTACCCTACCTTTGCTTCCTTATCCTTGCTAACTAGAAATAAACCTTCACGAGTTGAGTAAAAGCACCTAGCCTATCTTACCCCCCCATGCAGATCAGATGTATAATAAGATTTTGACTCTGATGGACCTTATAGATTCCATTGCACTGTAGTAAGCTTTTTGGCATAAAAGGCAAGATGATTTAACCCTTTGTAGAATCCGTTACATAGTTGTAAGAAAGGTAGTCGATACTCTACCTAGTGTGAATGTGAGTGAAAGAAGTGAACCAAAGAGTAGGAATATTGATTGGCGGCACCAGGTCCATGTTGCCATCTCTCTGGCAATATCAAGTAAATGTTGCAACTTTCAAGGAGAAAAACTAGTTATTTTAGGAAGAGGATCAAAGAAAGAAAAAAGAAAAATTGATGATGGAGAAACTCTTGCAAGTTTCTTTTACATCAGTATGGATGGTTTTGAAGGTGGTCCTGACATTTCTTTTCTGTTCCTTGTGTCTCTGGAGTTCTCCCTGAACTTCTCCTTACTTTCTTGTTCTGGTGCTATCAGTAGTCTTGCAATTTAACAGTCTTGTTAAACGGGAAGAGATCCTGTAGTTACTTGTGATAGAGTGATACCTAATTAGCAACAGACCGTCTTAACTTCCTTTCATAGACATATTAAATGCATCTTAGAAATTGCAACATAAAATGCTCATGGATGCAGCTTATATCGGTCTTGATTCTTTTCACTACTTGGGCTATGATAAAGATGTGGTTGTGGAGAAGATCGAAGGAAACGCGGACTGTGCAGCTGCTGTTATCCACAAGCTGCTCAGATCACCAAAATCTGAACAGCTATATCTCAAATTTGCTCATGACATACTTGGCGCGGTTGCACTTCTTGGAGAGGTTCGAACCCATAAGCTTAGCAGGTTGGTGCTGGTATCCTTTCTTTAAAACAAGTATAAGAACTTTCCTTGGCAGTATGGATGTAATTGAGAGTGTATTCTTGCCTTAGCATGCTTTCAACATATCTTGGAGAAGATCAGATAGTTGCTGTAGTATGCAAATCCTGTGCAGCTGCCAGAGCTCTTGAAAATTATCAAATGGATGGAAATGTGAATTGCGCCAGTGCTCTTGACATATTAGCAGCTAAGCTTGGAATTTCCATCAAGGGTCGACATTTGGTTATATGCCTTGAGGATATAAGGTAAAAGCCTTTCTTTCTCTGGTTTACTTTATACCAACTGTTTTCAATTGTTATGATTTTAGGTTTCTCGATCCAGTTAACACATCATGTTTCAGCCATGTCTGGTCAATGCGCTCTGGAAAAAAAACAATGTGTAAGGTCGTTGCTTTCTATTTTAGGCCATATACGCGAGGAGTCAGCAGTGATCCCCAAGAGAACTTGCTTTTCTGCACCCTACTTTAGCAAATGGAGGAACTCCCCCAGGATTTTTGGGATATGCAGTTAATATGATATTCCTACCTGCAGAGCAGTTGCAGTTTAAAACTGCCAGGTCATGGTCTCCGCGAGACATTATTTTATCGTCTGCTCGGTAAGCTTCAAGTCTACAAGTCTATAGAGCACCCTTACATGACAAGTTCCTGCATCGAAGATGGTGTGGTTTCCTTGGATGGTGTGGTCCCATATTTTTCATATTAAATTTTATATATATATATAACAATTCCTAATATTAAAAGCATGAAGACCGTTATAAATATGATTGAACATTTTTTCCTTCATTAAAAGACTCTAGAATAGATAAAATTATCATTTACTATTTTTCGCAACTAATTGTCATTTAACTTTAATCCTAACATTTAGGACTTTGAAATTAAGTAAAATTATATCTATTAAATTTTTACTTATTTGGCGTATGTACGAACTCCTAATACTTAGTATTTTAAAATTGACTAAAATTTCGGTTCTTAAATCTTTTCGTATTTGGACTATATTAAAAGTCCTAATATTTAAAACTTTAAAATCAATTAAAATTTTGTAACTTATAGCAATCCTTTCCTTACTAAACTAACTAATTATCCATCACAAATTTTCAATTCATGACGGTACAAGAAAATAAATTAAAGCGTGTAACTTCATTTTACATTAATGCCTCTTTCCATCTATATAGTATATCACCTGCATAAACTTTGGGATCCTGTAGTGCAAATCTTGATGTTCAACCTTCATTATGTATTTTCAGAAGAAAAGTATGAAGTGAAACAAAGATAAAATAAAATGGCAAGTACGATTTGCGCATTACTATTACTTGTTACACTGTAGTGTGGTGGGCACTCTAGGACCTTGTAATAGACACTTGTTGAATCTTTTTTAATAAGCAACTCTAATAAACTGGTGTTTGCGTACACTCTATGCTTTTTACACCACACTTTTTGCGACTACATTGCGTATATCATTGTTGTTGTTCTTTTTAATACAAAGGACACGCACAAGATGAGTACACTAAGGGGTCGTTTGGTAGGGTCTATAAGAATAATGCAGAATGTGGTGTATTAGTAATGCTTTTATTAGTAATGTTTGTATTAGTTATGCTGAGATTTTTCTTTTGCAGTGTTTGGTTTGGTGTATTAAAAATAACATGCATTACATAATTTCTAAAGTAAAATATTTATTTACAAAAATACCCTCCACGAATATGATAGAAAAGATGTGGAAAAGGCTTTGAGGGGCAATTGTGGCTTTAACCATGCTGATACATGCATTAGAACCTATTGCATTACGAATACCATGGATTCCATGTATTAGTTATATACTCCTTAATACCAAACAATGTGTATAACTAGTGCCTGCATTAAAGGTTGAAAAAGTGTATCAAACAAGGTAGTAGTAATACACAAAGCTAATGCATGCATTATTATTTCTAATGCATGCATTATTATTTCTAATGCACTCTACCAAACAACCCCTAAAAAATTGATGTAATAGCTGGAAGGAAAATCCACTTCAGATTTTATATTTAAAAAATAGTAGTAATTTTGAATTATTTCGATACATTCCGCGGGACATTTTTGAGCATCAAATTTGAAAATTTGTACACGTGTAGAGTGTGAGTCAGTTTTACGCACCAAATAAGTGTCTTCACTCCCAAACCCTATATTCACTTTGTTGTCAGAACACACACCCTTTTTTCTTCACTCTCCCCCAACGGCGCCAGTCTCAAGCTGTTCGGAATCTCCCTCAACCCAACGAAAAGGTGCAGGTTCTTCATTTCCCTCTATATCCCCTCTCTTTTATGTTCGATTGTTTAGTGAATTAAATGACTTTTCTACTCATTTGAAAATGCTCCATCCTGGCAATAGAGTTTCATATAATTAATCAATTTCGATGCTCCTTTGGCTGCTAGTTTAAGGTATCAGGAATCTAGGGTTCTAGTTACAGGATTTTTCGATAGCAATAGATATCATTATTATGTAGGAAGGAGGATTGTAGGATCTAGTGGAAATGGAAATCTTACAAAGCAAGAGCGGGCGGGTGGGTGACGACTCACGGGCGGATCTAGGGCTCCGCTACGTTGTTCACCCCAACCCGTGTGTAATCTGGAAGGGATTGAAATTCCCATTTCCTCCTAACATCATAAAAAGGAAATTTGTATTTCCAGAATCAATCTCCACAGAAGGAAAGAAATCTAACTGGTAGCCCTTTAATCCACATTTTCTATCATATGCTTGTTTTCTTTCTTTGCCTTATCAACTGATATGCAGACCCACTGTAAATTTTCCTCTTGCTTCTAGCTTCCAAAAAGGTTTATCATTTGTTTCATGTTCACTTGGAGGTGGTATGTTACTCAAAATATGCTCCACTATATCATTAGGAATCAACTCCCTCAGTTTTGTTGCATTTCATCTCCCCAGCTCCACTGCCTCATGTACACAGTGCTCCTAATCCAGTACCTACACCAATAACATGATATAGTGTTCCTAATCCAGTGCAATTATCCGGCCAGAAATGAGATTGCCCTTGTTTTTGTTGCCACCATATTTCCTATTCTATCTGATCTCTCATTTGTAACATCTTCTTCCGCACATATGTTACCCTCTTCCCTTCAGCCAACACAACATGCTCCTACTTTAAGTATTTCTTGCTTAGAAACATCCTCCACAAAGATTGCTTGGTTCTAAAGTTCCACCACAATTTAGTAAATAAAGCCTTTGAGACATCCTGTAGGTTGAAGCGGAGCCTTGGAGTAACTGGTAAAGTTGCTGCCATGTGACCAGGAGATCACGGGTTCAAGCCTTGGAAACAGCCTCTGGCAGAAATGCAAGGTAAGGCTGCGTACAATAGACCCTTGTGGTCGGGCCCTTCCCCGGACCCTGCGCATAGCGGGAGCTTTAGTGCACCGGGCTGCCCTTTTAGACATCCTGTAGGATTTTAAATCCCATTCCCCTTTCATCACAAGGATGACATAGCACAGTCCAAGAAGTCCAATGTTTGCTAGAATTTCCTATTGAATTACACCAGAAAAACTTAGCAAACATCATGTGAAGGTTGGTTATAACCCATGCAAGAGGAGGGTCACATCACAGGCTGACGGACATGTTTTGTAAGACATGTTTAATGAGAGTGATCCTCCCACCAATAAATAACAATTTTCCTGTCCAAGAAAAAAGTATGTTACACACTTTATCAGTGATTTCTTTGTAATGTGCATTCTTCCTCCTGCTATAGTAGATTGACACTGCTAAGTATGTAAAGGGGAACTCTTTTCTTGAAATTGTTGTAGTTGTGTTCACCAATATCACCACCTCTGCCTTTGTATTTTCATGCATATACACTGCACTGCACTCTTTCCTTTGTTAATCAGCTGTCCACTCACTTTCTCATATGTAGCCAATGTTTCCATCACCAATTTTTAATCAGGTGTCCACTCACTTTCTCATATGTAGCCAATGTTTCCACCGCCAGTTTTAAGAAATATTCATATATAGAAGTGAAAATTATAGTGTCATCAGCCTATTAGCCTATGCTAACTGGTTGATGTATGGGCTCCACTTTGGCAATCCAAATCCCCTGAACTTCTCATCCTCGTGTAAGGCATTCAAGGCTCTTGACATGCATGCTGGGGAGATAATTGTTGGCAGTAAGTGTACCGGTCTTTCATATATGATCTTGGAGAAAATCTTGCTTGTAAAATTGCTCAAACTGATCAGAAAAGGTCATGATCTCCTCCTTTTTGGGCAGTAACACTATATTTGTGCATGTGACATATCTAGGTAATTCATGTCCACAGAAGAAAGATTGCACCAATGTTACCACATCTGTTGCAATTATGTCCCAGCAGTATTGGTAGAACTTCCTAGCAAAACCTTCACTTTTCTGGACCACCTGCAGTCCTGCACTATCTACATTCAGACCAAACACAGCTCTTTTCACTTCTTCTATCTCTGGAATTTCATGAATCAAATTATTCTGTTCTGCATTAATCAACTGAGGTATATGATTCAGTATCTCAAAGTTTGTTGGAATGTGATCCTCAGCAAATTGATCTGTGTGAAACCTTATAGCCTCCTGTATGATAGCCTCCTCCTAATCCCGCCAGTTCCATTAGGGTCTTGAATCTTCTTGAGTTGTAGTCTTTCTCTTACTAGTTACATGAGAATGAAAGAACTTAGGGGTCGTTTGGTTGGGAACAAGTTATCCCGGGATAATTAATCCCGGGATTAGTTATCCCACCATGTTATGGGATAACTTATCCCATCACTATGGTATAAATGGTGGGATAAATAATCGTAGGACTAACTAATGTCTCCAACCAAACGCAGGATAAAATAATCCTTCATTTTGTCCCAGGACTATTATACCTTATACCTCACACCAAACAACCCCTTAGTGTTCCTATCACCATTTTTAAACCACTGCATTCCAGCCTTTTGCTTCCAAAACTTCTCCTCCACGGTATAAAATTTGATAAGTTCTGCTTGTACTTTTTTCTAGCCTCTCCTGGTTTCCAATGGTAGGATTTTGTTCAAATTCCAGCTCATGGACTTTAACTACTTCTTTTAGAGTTGCAATCTGTTTGAATATGTCACTATATCTATCTCTACTCCATTTAGACAATGCCTTACTGACCTTCTTCAAATTATTATGTACATTAAAGAAAGGGGTCCAAAGTAAATGTCTGACACCCTCCAAGAATTTCTCCTGTTCCACCCTAAATAAGATTTCTTAATTGCTCTGCTACCCTCTTTGTAATTTATTAAGAGAGGTGCATGGTCAGATTCTTGTTTAATTAAATGCTCCACTTCCAGGTTAGGAAACATATTCACCGGGACCTAATTACCCAAACATCTATCGGTCTTTTAGAAATGCAAACTTATGCAAGCTTCATATGATCTACCATTCCACCAAATGTACATGCTACCAGTGAATCCCATACCTAATAATTGACATACATTTAGGTAGCGCAAGAAGTCTTCAGTTTCAGCAAAAGATTGAGGCAATCCACCAAACTTCTCAGTTTCATCCAGAATCACATTTCGCCCTACTAAGGAGTTTGTATTTGAGTAGACAGATCATAAAGACCATCCCAAAGTTCTATTCTAGTATCTCTGGCATATTCCTGTAACCTGTCAACTGTCGTGTTAATACCTGGTCTGTATCCATCATTATTTCAACTTGAAATTCATCTATCACAAACACCCAGTTTTTCCCATTGATATTATACCATGTTGCACCCATTCTCAACCACTGTCGGTACATGTCTATCTGTCTAACATGTTGAAAAGGCTCCATCAGAGCTATAAAGTTGAAGTGTTTTTTTCTATTCATCATGACAACTCTTTCAAAGGCCTGTTGAGTGTTTACCGACCTTATATTCCATATTAGTTAATTATTTATTGATGAGTAGCTTTGGCACTAGCTAACCTTGTTTGCACACTCCTTGCTGGCTTAGGAGGCACACTCTTATCTTTGGTTGCTTTTGTTTGTCTGTTTTCTTTCCTTTCTTTTGAGGTGTGTCTAGGTGATAAATCTCCCCTGTTGTTTCAGGTTTCCTCCTCCTCCTTCTGTATGCTTGTATTGCTTTTCACTTCATCATCATCTTCAATATCTATTTGATCCTCCTTATTATCTTCCCCATTTAACTCCCTTGTTTCAAAATTCTTAGCAGCTATCTGGCGCCTGTCTGTATTTGTTTCTGGATCAGAGTTTTGTGATCTCTCCTGTGTCTCCTTCTCTCTGTCTTGACTATGTGATGTGTCTGTTGTATGTGATTGTGTCTCTTCATTCTCCCGTTCTTGCTGTTCTTCTGTTCTACTCACGCCTTCCTTTTACTCTTCTGCCAGTTTAGTTTCATCAGGTGGTTTCTCCTCTGGTGATTCAGGATCAGGATGGTTATCATTGATACCATCCTCAAATTTATCCTCCTCCTCATCATGTATTAGTTTCCCATCGTGATCCTGGATTTCTGCCTTGTCTTGTTTCTCTTGTAGGCTCTTTATCATTTTGCTTTAGCTCACTATCAATGGATTTGATTTCCTCTGGCTTTAAACTGTCACTATCAGTGACATCATTGATATCTTTGTTATCTTCCATGGTGATCTGCTTGCCTGAAAGGCTGAAACTGTGCTCTTCTCCCCTTGGTCCTGCCCCCTTTTTTTAATCTCATTTTGTTTCTCCTTATATTTGTTAACTGTCTGCACCTTGTCTTTTGTCTTGCTGCTTACCAAAAGAGGCCCCCACCAATGGTTTAGATGATTCAATATTCTTCTTCTCTTGCTCCTGTTTCTTTTGTTTATTGTTACTCTCTTCTGATTGATCTTCTTCTTCCAAATCCACCAGCGAATCAAATGTTTATGTTTTCTGCCTTTTTATTGTTATCAAGGTTGTTGGTGCTCTTCTTTTCTGCCTGACCTCCCTCTCCCTGGGCAACTCTATCGTTACTATCTCTATTCTTCTTATGTTGCACCCCATGCCATTGTCTCTGTTCATTTAACTGCCCTCGAGCTTTACCTTGTTTGATGTTCTTTGTTGTTACATTCTGTGGTTCCTCAACCTCCTTTCCTTTCCGCTTATTTTCTTGTGTTAGTTTTTGTTGTTTCCCAATTGAATTATTATTATGCACCCAAGGGTGTGTCCTAGTGGTCAAGGAAGTGGGTTAAAGAGTCTTGAGGCCTGAGGTCTCTGGTTCAAATCCCAGTGGAGACAAAAAACACTAGGTGATTCTTCCCATATGTTCTAGCCTTGGTGGACAGAGTTACCTGGTACCTGTTGCTTGTGGGAGGTGGCAGGTATCCCGTGGATTTAGTCGAGGTGCGCGAAAGCTGGCCCGGACACCGCGGTCATCAAAAAAAAAAAAACTGAATTATTATTATCTCTTTCTTCTCAGCATTTTCCTTCTCCTCTTCACTCTCCTTCTTTGGTCTGAACTCTGGATGAATACTCCAACGTGCTGCCACACCATGTTTTGTAGTCGACAATGAGTACAGTATTTTGGTAAATAATTGTATTGAATCTTCTGCCACTTTGATGTAACTTCCCCAGTTTCCTCATCCAGACAGTTAATCTGAATTCTGGCTGGATGTTCTTTCATCGGATCAACTTCAACTTTCACCCTTGCACAGCTTGGTCTAGTTATGTTATTGGTAGCCTTCTTTTTTTTTTTTTGAAATAGTTTTTTTTTGTTTTTTGAAATAGAGTTTGGTTATTCGTAGCCTTATCAATCACAAGTGGTTCCTGCACAGCTTTAGCCATTGAGAACATGGATTCTTTATGAAACAAGTTCGTAGGGAGGCCTGGGAATGATATCCATGCTATAGCAATCGTGGTCACTTTCTCAGGATTAAACCACGGATGCCACTTCAAGAATTTTATTAGAAAATATCGATTTCGAAACTGTAACTGTCATGCTCTCGAAATTAAGGCAGCATACCCTTCCAATAATGATAATCTAATCAAAACATTAGAATACGGGGTGATACAGGAAACATGGATATAACTAACAGGCAAAACTTTGTCAAGTTTTAAGCTAGTCAGCTTGATCTATGGGAGCAAGCATGCTCTTTTTAACTTTGGATCTGATTACATAATTGAAGGCCCTTAATTTAGTTTTTATGTATTAGTATTCGTTAAGCCTAGTAATAGCAAGTAAATCGAGGTTACTTATTAAATGTCATGTAAAATGGGGTTGATCTTGGGGTTGAGGAATAAATGAGGACTATATTCAAGAACTGAGATTACTATTTAGTCCCTGTCTTTTTTTTTGGTTTTCTTAATCCATTTAACTGCTCGCACTTCGGATATGGGAGAGTCATCTTCTTCGCAAGATATGTTGCGATGGTGAGGTTGGATGAGGGATAGCTGACTTGCCTGGATGTTTCTAGGTAGGGTCTTGGCGGTGGATTTTGGTCTGCTTGTATTCATCTGCATGCCAATTGACTGTGGAAAACCTGAGAGTCCTACTATTGTTTTTTGATCTGTATAGGATAAGTAGATTGATACTTGATACTGGAGAAATGTACAATTAGCGAACTTGTAAGGAAGTTCTACTATGATTTCAATTTTCACTTTATATTTATACTGCAGATGCACTTGTGAGTAGTTTTTTCTTTCTGAACACAATAATATCAATCCCTTTGCGGTTCCCCTTTACCAAATTTATTTTATATCTGCAACCTTAAGGGACTTAACTTCAAACACTTCCATTAATTTAAGTTGATGCCAGTATTTGAACTAGTACCTTAAATTTTCGAGTTTGTCTTCCATTGCCCAATAGTTGGTCACACATTCTAATTTACTAAAAATGAGGGTTGTTAGATTAAAACCTCAGCCTCAGCTTTGGCCTCTTTCCATCTATATAGTATGTCGCCTGCATAAACTTTGGCATCCTGTAGTGGAAATCTTGATGTTCAACCTTCATTATGTATTTTCAGAAGAAAAGTATGTTTTATGTTCCTCCTGAATGAAACAAAGATGAAAAAAAATGGCAAGTACGATTAGCGGGTTACTGTACTTGTTACACTGTAGTGTGGTGGGCACTCTAGGACCTTGTAATAGACACTTGTTGAATCTTTTCTTAATAAGCAACTCTAACAAACTGATGTTTGCTTTTACGTTTCTTTTCCAGGTTTTTGCTGGCAATCGTTACAGAATGCAAAGTGGAAATGTTGAGGCATTTGTCTTCCATTCCAAGGTTGTTAAGAATATGAAAGACATCTGCATAGTTTATTTTATTTTAGCAATCACTGATGCAATATGCACAATAATCTTGATAATAGGTATAGATATATCTGCGGACAGACATTATTTGAGATGATAATGCCCATGATAACATGTTGTGAAGTAGATGGGTCATTATTCATGACTATATCATTTTATTACTGCAGAAATTAGAGGATGCAATGGAGGAGATTGGTCTAAAAATTAAACACCATGAACATAATATCAAATTCTTAACGGCTCAGAAGAACATGTTGGATGATTCAATTTCGGATATACACGGTAATGTTTCCTTCTTTTCCTGTTAATTAGGTGTGCTGTAAAATGCATGTGCAAAATTTTAATGCTTTTTCTCTGTCTTTATGGGAAGGAAACAATCAAACATGGTAAGATTTTCATATCAAGGGTTGTCTTTCACATTTCAAGTAATTATGGATTTCGTGATTACCTGTAGGGCAAAGTATCAGCCATCAGCTTGTTCTGAGCTGACAGAGGCCTAATATATTGTTCTTGGGTTTAATGCTGTGTATTGCCTATTTACACTTGTATCTTTTGTTTTTAAAAAAAAATGTTGTGTATTGCCTATTTAAAAGTACTCCATGTAGACTATCGCATAGAGTTTAATTTTTTTTCTTTCCCTTTTTGCATATGACTTTTCACTGTTTCTCAACTTTAATTCCTTGTGCCTTGTGGGTTATTGTAGTTTCTCTTTGCGAGATTCATTCAGCATGTGGAACTGGTTCTGAAAATAAGGAATCTTCCTATAGCCGGAATGAGGAGGAGACCGTTCAACAAATCTTAGGATTTGATAAATCTGCAGCTGGCATCTGTTGCCAGCTGAAACGTCAGATTACTCATCCTTCGATGCTGAAGGACGTGATGGGAATTGTTGCTTTGCTTGGGACAGTTGACGACGATAATCTCAGCAGGTATACGTATGAGTGATAAGTGAATATTTGTACGACTAAGATAATATATAATATCATTTATGTTAGTTTAAATTTTTGAAGATTGAACTTTACCTTCAAGGGAAAAGAGTCAAGTGAATCGAAACAGACGAAAATGGTAGTAGGCTATGCAAATTGATATTTAGTTTCATTTCTTGAAGATTGAACTTTACCTTCAAAGGAACAGAGTCAAGTGAATCGAAATAGATGAAAATGGTAGTAGGCTATGCAAATTGATATTTAGGGACTAGTGTTTTTTCCATGTCTCTTCATTGAGTATAATTAATATTTTTATTATACTTTTCATCCTTTACTTTGTACAAATTGACCTGGGAATAGCCCCTTGTTCAGAAAACTACCTTAAGTTGATGCGGTGAAGTTAAATAAGATACAATTTTTTGCTTCTGCCAACTATAAAAAGAGTGTTCAAGATTTTGTTTGGATTTAGAAGTAGGAGATGGTGAAACAGGACTATTTCAAGTTCTAGACGGACTTCTCTTCTACCATTAGTTGTTGGTCATCCCTGTTCCTCTTTCTCTCTCTTTTCTTTCCTTTTATTTCTTGTCGTTCATTTTCTTCCTCCTCGTCCTCCTCCTGCTTTGCCGTTGGTGAAAGGGGCCTTCTGGATTTCCTGTGTTGAGTCACCAGAAGGCACTGGTCCAAATCTGACCTATCTCCCTTAAAGGAATGTTTTGCATGTCATATGTGTACATTATTATATGAGCTTTCGTTAGATTTGATCAGAAAACGTGTAGGACATTGGTGGTGATACTCGGAGATTAGAGTGGCTTTGAATTCTAATTAAATTCTCTCGTGCACCATCTTATTTTTTGGCCTTTTGTTTTATAGCCGGAAAATAGCTATCAAGTCATGCATGGTTTGAGATCATGGAACAGATTAGTGTTCGTGCATCTCATGGCTTAGTCCATCAACTCTTCTTTGTTATGAGACGATTCAGTTTCTTCTTCTTTTGATAGATGAAGATGTATTTGTGCTTGTTGCACACGTTCTGTTTCACGTTTATGTAGGGTCAAAGCAATAAGCATATACCAAAACATCATTATGTTCCTTTCTAAGGGAAAAAGGGAAACATTTTTTTTGATAATGGTAAGAATTAAGGGAAAAGGGGAAACAAATGGTTCTAGTTGCCAACAAGCCCTTAGCATGGGGAGACTCTTTTGTGTACTAAAATGAGCATCTCTTTGCTTAAAGTAGGTCTTGTTTGGGACGTAGGAGTTAGAATATAAATAGTTCTCTGCATTTTGTGAAAAGAAGATGACAGAAGCATGATGTTTAAAGAATGTTAGAGTGGGTTAGAGTCCCACATTGGTTGAGGAATTGATGGGTAGTTTGCGTATATGGACTGGGCGAATCCTCCCCTTATAGCTAGCTTTTGGGGTTGAGTTAGGCCGAGGTGTCATATCTTTACATGGTCTCAGAGCCAGGTCCATCCCTGTTTGGGCTGCCGGCCCACGCTCCAGTTAGGCCTGCGCGTGAAGGGGCTGTTAGAGTCCGACATTTGTTGGGGAATGGACGGGTGATATGCTTTTATAGACTTAGGAAATCCTCCCCTCATGAGCTAGCTTTTGGGATTGAGTTAGGTCCAAGTGCAATATCTTTACAATGAAGTAGGCAGATAGTGGAAGTTCCTTACTTGTCAAAAAAAAAAAGGAAGTTCACTGTACTTATAAAAAATGGAAGTTCGCTGGACTTATAAAAAATATTATTATTAACATTTGTATCTTAATCTCTGAAATCCAGGATACTCTCAGATTATCTTGGGCTAGAAACAATGTTAGCAGTTGTTTGCAAGACGCATGATGGACTTAAAGCACTGGAAACATATGATAAGGAAGGTTTTATAAATAAAAGGTCTGGTCTTCATGGACTTGGAGCTTCAATTGGGAGACCTTTGGATGACCGATTTCTTGTAATCTGTCTTGAGAACTTAAGGTTTGAGATTATGATGATTTCTTCTTGTGAATACTGCTCATATTCTTTAATACTTCTTTACTCTATTTTCTCTTTCCTTTTTGGGTTATCATTCTAGTCCATTCGCTGGTGAATTTATTGCTGATGATCCTCAGAAGAGGCTTGCTATAATGAAACCAAGATATCTCAATGAGGAAAGTCCTCCTGGTTTTCTTGGTTTTGCTGTCAATATGATCAATATTGACACTGCGAACTTATATTGTGTTACAAGCACTGGTCATGGCCTGAGAGAGACCCTCTTCTATAAACTCTTCTCACGGTTGCAAGTATACAAAACAAGGGCAGACATGCTGCAGGCACTACCTCTTATAACTGATGGAGCCATATCTTTGGACGGTGGGATAATAAAGAGTGGTGGTATATCTGCCCTGGGCGAGAGGTAAAGAGGCTTGTCTTAAACGGTGTCATTATTTCATTCATATATTTTTCTTCTTTCATAGTTCAACTTGTTTGTGAAGACACCCTAAAGAATGAATTGCCTATTAACTTGTTCCTTTTTGAGTATCAAGTAATATACTTGATCTCGAACTTTGCGCCTTAACTGGGAAGCTGGTGTTATTTAGTGAGCATGTTGCTTGACCTTTGTGGAGTTTAGTAGTTTCACGAACTTCCTCTTTCAATCTGTATAGAATGGTGTATGAAAGAGTGTTCTTCCATTCCTTTCACTACATCTACAACAAAGCTTCTGCAGATAGCCTTTGTTACATTTGTTTGTATTGCATATTGACCATTGGCATCGTTGATGAATCATTATCCTAAAAGGGGGAAAAAGAAGTCTACAACACATATGAAGTTAATCCGGAAAGAGAATCTATCATATAATTTTTTGGGGAGGAGTTCTCAGGGTTTTTTTCATTCAGAGTCTACAACACATTTTAGATTTACCTGGATGGCTTCTTTCAATTATTTATATCTTAATCTCACTGTCTCCTAGGAGTTGTTTTCAATCCTATGTTTATATATCAGATTATTTGAGTTCATATGTTTATATATTAGATGTATTTGAATTTGCAGCACACTTAATTTTTCTTGTTGATTGCATCACTGAATCATTATCCTCTCTACCTTCCCAAGGTAGGGGTAAGGCTGCATATACACCACCCTCCCCAGACCCCACTTGTGGGGTTAAACTGGTATGGTGTTGTTGTTTGTTTGTATTGCATCACTGAATCATTTGGCTTCTTTCTTTCTCGTGTACATTTTGTGTAAAGGGAAGTAGAGATCAAATTTCCGAAGAGTTCTGGAAGGTCGAATCTACCTGAAAACTATTTTGACACTCAGAGCCGGATGAAGGAGCTGAAGTGGAAAAGGGCAAGATTTGTGGAAGATTTACTGAGTGAACAAACATTGCTGGCCCATGCAAAGCTCAACTTTGAAATAAAGAAACAAGAGTTTGTCAAGTTTCTTGCACAGTCAGAGCGGTAACTACTTGAGTGTGTCTAGTTAGACTGTGCATGCTAGTCAATGGTTTTTTCCTAATACTTTGTGTTGTTGATGCCAAGCAGCTATAAAAATTAAGTCATCTCTAAGTTGGTTTAGGTAAAAGCTTGAGCATTGTCCTTACATCCTGCTTTAGTTGATTGACAATGTCATTTGATAACTGTAAACTGTGCTTACATTTTATCATGCTAGCGGAGAACTCTGCATGGAATGAGATGCTATTTTTTTCCCTGGGAACTTTTAAGCTTGTACTTGCTTTAGTATGCCAGTTATAGATGTTTTCTTTGAGCAGTCTAAAGATGTAAAGATATAGGAAGTGAGATGCTGAAACATTGGTAATTTTGGCTACAGCGATTTCATGAGAAATGGACGAAATGGGTTTTTCTAGGATGCAGTAAAACTGTCCTTTTTCAATTGAATATGTTCATATTCTAACCTCATTACAGATGAGAGAGAACACATTTGCTTAAAGTTTGTATTGGAATATTTAAATAACAAGTAAAGTTTTGGCATCTGGAACCCTAGAGCCGCGACTAGAACCCTCCTTAAGAGGCTAAGGTCCAAGAGGCTACCGCAGGAAGTAAGCTTCACATGTAACCTTGAGGAATTTAGAATGTTATTCGACATTCCTAGGAAGAATTTTGCATACTATTCATTCCTAAATTCCTCACCCTTAACTAGCTAACTCGAAAAAATTGAGCGTAGCCATGGATTCTTTTTTAAGACTTCTAGAAACTTTTATCGAAATCTCGAGAATAGAAGAGGAGAAGTTCCAATCAAAAAAAGGTTGGGTCTATTCTGGGAGCATTTGCCTTCTCTCGACGCTGAGGTCGTTACAAATATGATGCAACAGATATGGAAGCACGTTCGCGGTTTGGATGAGAAGAAGGAGGCCCTGCTTCATGAACGAAGGAAACTAATTGCTCCTGTTGCCCACATAGCTTTGGATTCCCAGAGAGAGTAGAATTGAAGAGTCCGTCGACTCTTTTTTGTTTTAGAAGGTTTAGACTTTAGATACGGGTTGACGCAAAGTAATGTGTTTTAATTTAAGGGTGTTCTTTGTCTATTTTAGTGGAGATCTACAACTACGCCTATTGGAGATAGACTCTCATCTATGATCAGTGTTATCAAAAGCAAAAAGCGCAAAAAAGCACTAAGGTTCGTTGGGTTCTTAAGCGCAAAGCGCAAATAAGTCGTGGACTTTAATGAAAAAGGGTCAAAGGAGGTAAAAAATACAATTGTATATATGTTTAGACCAAGACTAATAATTATAAGCATGAATGACAAATATAAGAACAAAGAAATTGAAAAAAAATACAATAATATGAATTGTTTAGTGTCGCTTCTTCATAAGAGGTTCATTGACAAGGAAAAGCATGTCTTAGAACCTTGTTGACGACATTGAAGCTCACATTAAGCGAGGCGAAGCGCTCAACATGTTCTGAGCCTCGCTTCAGGGTTTAAACGCACTATGCTAACTATCTTTGTTTGGTTTTATTTATTATTTTTGCTTGTATTGCAAAAACACTAGTTGCAAATGTTAACTACTTATGCTAATATAATAATAAAGATTTATTCGTATAGATGTGCTGAAATGTTATTCTTTTCTTTTTGAGAAAATACATAAAAATCACCTTGAACTATGACCCTTTTTTTAAAAGAGACACACAAACTTTGTGGGGGTCCCCCCTCCCCCCCCCCTCTCCCCGGGAACTAGTTTGAAGTTACATTATTGGACTCTTTTGAGGCACCTGACATAGCGAGATATCATTTTCCTAAAGATCGTGAAAAGCAAAAAAATAAGGTTTACGTTTCTTTTTGCAACTTTTTTAAAAATATATTTTATAACCTTTTTCTTTTTTAGTTTAATTTTTTCCTGTTTTCTTCTTTTCCTTCCTCGGCTTTCGTTGCAGCTTTTATTTTGTCATCAATTTTTAGAGCTTTGGTTGCAGCTCATTTCAACTTTTTTTTTCTCTCTTTGTTTATCCCTCTCATCTTTTTTTCTCTTTGTAAACTCTTCTCTTTGAATTTGTCAAATTAATTCTCTTTTTCTTTAATTTTCTGATACAAAAATAAAAAGATGGAGAAAGAGTCAAAATCGGTGATGTTTTTGAGAGTTTTGGGCTAAAATTATCCCTCATCTATTAGAGTAGGTTCATTTTGGTCCTTCAAATATAATCCTGAGCATATTTAGCCCCTTAACTTTACTAAAGTGAAGCACTTTTGGTCTTCCTAACATAATAATGTTAAAAATTAACGGAAAGGATAATTTTCTAACGGTGTAAATTTGACAGTGTTATCTCTTTCTTAATTGATATACATTTTCTTTCTTTCTTGTCTTCTTAATTTTTTAGGATTAATATAGTAGTAGCTATTTATATTTGAAGACAATACTTTAGAACACAATAATCTGCCCACTCGAAAAAAATAACCATTTTCTTAATTGCAATAACAAAATGGTCTTAAAGTCAGTGCGTAGCTAGTAATTTGGTGAAGGGTGTGCGGATTTCTTCTTAATTGTGTTTAAGAGCGTGTAAAATTAAATATATACTCATAATAGCTAACACTTAACCTCTGTGAGTTTGTATTTTACAAGTCACGTGGGTTGCCACATGGGTTTAACACTATTATTTTTAAACGGATTTTGTTAGGGAGATCAAAAGTGCTCCACTTTAGTAAAGTTAATGGACTAAATATGCTCAGAGTTATATTTGAAGGACCAAAATGAACCTACTCTAATAGTTAAGGGACTATTTTAGCCCCAAACTCATGTTTTTGAAATGGATTCCTATTATTTTTGTGATGTGGTATAAAAATGAAGGAGAGTGGTGATGGTAAAGGTGACAGGTGGATGAAAGAGAAAAAGAAAGAAAAAAATATATAAAAGGAACAAAAATAAAAAATGTTTTTAATGAATTGGCATGTGTCACGTAATGATTTGTGTGTGACAACACTTCCCTTTTTAAATTGGGGTTGACCGAAAAAAGGGTCCAATAATTCAACTTCAAACTGGTTCAGTGTCTCTTTTAAAAAAGAGTCATAGTTCAAGTGGGTTTCTATGTATTTTCTCTTCCTTTTTTTCTTTATGTAGTGGAGATAGCCGCACGTAACGACAGATGTAATATTAAAGGACTCTAACTTTGCTTCCTTATCGTTGCTAACTAGAAATAAACCTTCACGAGTTGAGTAAAAGTACCTAGCCTATCTTACTCCCCCTGTGCAAAACAGATGTATAGTATGATTTTGACTCTGATGGACCTTATAGATTCCATTGCACTGTAGTAAGCTTTTTGGCATAAAATGCAAGATGATTTTAACTCTTTATAGAATCCATTACATAGTTGTAAGAAAGGTAGTGGATACTCTAACTAGTGTGAATGTGAGTGAAAGAAGTGAATCAAAGTGTAGGAATATTGATTGGTCACACCAGATCCATGTTGTCATCTCTCTGGCAATTTCAAGTCAATGTTTCAACTTTCACGGAGAAAAACTAGTTATTTTAGGAAGAGGAGCGAAGAAAGAACCAAGAAAAATTGATGATGGAGAAACTCTTGCAAGTTTCTGTTACTTCAGTATGGATGGTTTAAAGGTGGTCCTGACATTTCTTTTCTGTTCCTTGTATCTCTGGAGTTCTCCCTGAACTCCTCCTTAATTTCTTGTCCTGGTGCTATAAGTAGTCTTGCAATTTAAGAGCCCGTTTGGATTGGCTTATTTTAAGTGTTTTTTAAGTTAAAATAGCTTTTAAGCTGTTTATAGTGTTTGGGTAAGGCAAAAAAGTGCTTCTGAACACTTAATTTTAAGCCAAAATAGGAAAAAAAAGCTAAAAGCTAAAAGCTGGAATTTTCAACTCAAAAAAAGCAGCTTAAAATAAGCTTATCCAAACAGGCTCTAAGTCTATTATATGGGAAGAGATCCTGTGGTTATTTGTGATAGAGTGATACCTAATTAGCAACAGACCGTCGTTAACTTCCTTTTTGGATATATTAAATGCATCTTGGAAATTGTAACATAAAATGCTCATGGATGCAACTTATATCGGTCTTGATTCTTTTCACTACTTGGGCTATGATAAAGATGTGGTTGTGGAGAAGATTTTAAGGAAACACGGACTGTGCAGCTGCTGTTATCCACAAGCTGCTCAGATCACCAAAATCTGAACAGCTATATCTCAAATATGCTCATGACATACTTGGCGTGGTTGCACTTCTTGGAGAGGTTCGGACCCATAAGCTTAGCAGGTTGGTGCTGGTATCCTTTCTTTAAAACGATAGTTTAAGAACTTCCTTGGCAGTATGGATGTAATTGAGAGTGTTTTCTTGCCTTAGCATGCTTTCAACATATCTTGGAGAAGATCAGATGGTTGCTGTAGTATGCAGTTAATATGATATTCCCTCCTGCAGAGCTTTTGCAGTTTAGAACTGTTTCAGGTCATGATCTCCGGGAGACATTATTTTATCGTCTGCTCAGTAAGCTTCAAGTCTACAAGTCTAGAGAGCACCTTTACATGGCAAGTTCCTGCATAGAAGATGGTGTGGATTCCTTGGATGGTGGAATGATGAGGGGAAATGGAGTTGTATCTGTTGGATCCGAGTATGTACTTTCTTTTTTCCTACTTCTTGTTCCTCACAAAGATGAGGAGATTTTGCATGACATCCATGGGCCTTAAACGATTAACGCCTGTCTTTATTTTTCTTCAGGGAACCATACATTCTATTTCCAGTCATCTGTTTGGAAAGACGGTTGCCCCTCTCACCTGAGACAGTAGAATGATTGAAGAAAATCGTAGACTTGAAGCTGGAACTAAATCAATTGCAAGATCGGACATAGGAAGAGATTAGAACTGGGGTAAAGTACAAGAAGAAGTTGGCTAAAAAGCTCAAGTATAAAAAGCAGATGGATGATCAGTTGGATTGATGCTGGTTTGCTTCTTCCGAGGATTGTACCTGTAATTACCTAAAACAGAGCCTCTATGCTTATTTATGTTGGAGACTTCCCTTTTTTGGAACATATTTTTGTGAAGAAATACAGGGTAGTATACTGTATACATCAACACCAACAACTGTCTATGAAAATGAATAATCGAGGTGCAACTTCCACCTACTTGTTTTGTTATTATATCCCTGCTCTTTTATTATGTCGAGTTTCATCTGAAACCTCTAGTAATTAATACACTATTTTAGCCACTCTGACCACATGCTGAGTTGAACAAAATATTGTATTTCACGCATATATATAGTGTGAAAATAAAGATTTAGAACAACTAAATAAGAAGAAAAAGAGACTGATTTTGTTTCTCTCCCCTGCTAGTTTTCTGCACAATGCCGGTGTCACGGCCTGAACCTTAACCTGGGCAGATAGGCACTCAGTGCCTTTAAAGTTTATACTTTTAAAGAAAAAATCATAATTCATTGTTTATCATATTTTCATGGTGAAAACAATGAAATTCATAAAATACATATAACAGAAAACTAAAAACAACATAAGGAGTTCATGATATTCATAACGAGGTACATGAACAAATCATAGTGTTTCCATAATTTAAACCTTAACTTGTCTTATAGAGGAAAATTTTGTAGGTATGAAGAATGTAATGTGGGGAAGAACAATAATATTCTCGCACGAAGAAAATTTGTGTTACATATCTTATTTGCTCCTAATTACGCAAAGGAAAAATATGAAATTTTGTCGAAGATCTCCAAGAATTTATGTCAATTCTTTGAGTGGGGAATTGTTGAAATCATATGATCATAAAATAGAATTGAGTTAAGAATTCATGTGCTAATGTTAGAATAACCTAGAATTACTTAGAGTAGACTTACCTTGATGTAGGAAGATAAGGAGAAAAGAGAAAAGTCATCCTAGGGTTTGGAGCAACGAAGTATGAAATAAAATTTTAGAAGAACTCATATTGGGTCATATTTATAAGTTATTGACCGGGTGTAATACCCCGTGCACATATCCAGCTATCTAAGTTAAAATTTTAGAAAATTCTCATATTTCCAGGGATGACGGCTCAGACAACGGTTCGTGGTTTGGAACCACGGTCCGTCCTGTGCGCACGTCGTCCAAGTCTCAGAGGATCCCTAAGTTGGTCCCAGAAATGACGAGTCGAGGAACGGTCTGTCCTTCTGGATGACGGACCGTTGTTCCCAACTATCCTGATGCTCGTCCTTCGAAGTTCAGAAGTCCCTCTTCCAGTACCCAGGATCGACGGGTTGAAGGACGGTCCGTCCTTCTGGACGACGGGTCCGTCGTTCCACCTGTTATCCCTAAGATCCAGAAGCCCCTTTTCAAGTGCCCAGAAACGACGGCTCCCAGGACGGTCCGTCTTCCCAAAGTACGGACCGTCGACCAAACCGTGGTCACTGAAGGTTGACTGTTTTTCAGCCTTTTCTTATTTAATTTCCAGGGGTATTTTGGTCATTTCTCACCCTATTATGTATTAAGTGAAATCGTTTTGACTACTTTTAGAAGGGTTTTCACCCATATTATCCTAAGTTCCTCATTCTCCTCCCAAAAAGGAAAAATCCTCCTTCAAGCTCAAGTCTCCAAGCTCCAAGTCAAGTCTCCAAATCTTTTTCATTGAAGTGGGTAATCTTCATCCAAGGTATGTGGGTCTTTAACAATGGGTTCCTTTCACTCTTGTGCCCAAATTCCCCAATTCTTATTTTGAATTATGAAGATATGAAATTAGGGTTTTGATCCAAAATTGGGAAAGTTTATGAAATCAGTTTCTATGTTTAAATTCATGGTTTCCTCTTGATTACCCATGATTTGATTATGATCCTCTTGTTTATTTTAAAAGTCCAAGCATGAAAGTTGATTTCTAGCATAAACCCATGAATTTGCATGTTTTCAAGAGAATGTAGGCATGATTAGATATCATGGCCATTATGTAATTATGAAGTTGCATGCCTAGTTCTTATGATTCTATGAAAATATATGTTTTATGAAAATTGAACTAGAGCTATGCAAATTTTACAAGTCATGAAGTATGCAAGTTTTTCCACGATATGAAATATGATGCAAGATAAGACACCTGATGTTCCATCAATGCTCATGGGCCATTTTCTAAACTAAACTCATGAGTAGTATGACGATCCGGGGTATGAACAAGTCATGAATAAGTATGATCAAATTTGGCATTAGATATGTCACATGTATATGAGCTCATGTTATTATTATGTTTTGGGAGTAGTAGTTAGCACCGAGAGACGAGGGTTCAGATAACCCAAGTCCAAAACTACGTTGCCACCGTAGGTTGCCCGTGTTGAGCCTTATTATGACAGGATCCTGGTATGACATGGTTCTAACCTTGGCCAGTTAGGACAACTCTTTCAGTGTGGGTGCAAGACACTGAACTCCATGTAGCTCAGCATGGTTTAATGTCGGTTAAGAGAAACTCCCACATGTTTATTCTCAAGCTATGAAGTTATGTGTAAATCTATACTATGAAACCTAAGCTTTACTCCATGTCTTATGTTTATACCTTGATATTTGTTTATGGTCTTCTTTATGTAATAAGTTCATTTCAAGCATGTTTTAAACTGATTTTATCATGATTCATGCATTGCTCACATACTTAGTACATTCCATAGTACTAACACATATTGTGCTGCATCCTCTTATGATGCAAACTCAGGTACCCCTTCTCAGCTTCGTGGCTAGAGCCTCAGGCCACTTCCTTAGTCAGCCGTGGTGAGTCCTCATGGTTCGAGGACTAGTTATGTTTTTCCTTATGTTAGCTTTACTTTTATGCTCCGAGTTAGCTAGGGTCTTGTCCTAGCAACTCTTTATGTCGTGACTAGAGGCTTTCAGACATAATTTGTATTCGAGTGCCCTTTTTGGATATTGTATGTCATATGGCTCTTAGATCCTTATTGATGTTCCTTATCGAATTTCCGTATTATGCTTTCACTTTATCTTTTGTTATGCTTGAGAATGCTATGACCAAGGGTTAGCTCAGGATTCTTGTGGTCCCGAGTCCCGTGTTACGTCTAGGGGTAACCTCGGGGCGTGACAAACTTGCTGGGCCTGGACTTCGATGCGTCGCATGCTCCATCACGCGTAATGGGCGTCGTGTCGCGAGCTCCATCACGTCAAACTTCATCATGATGGGCGTCGAGCCTTGTCGTCCATCGCATTCAACACTTTGGCATTTTCTTCTCCTCATTCCCTTTTGATCGTGACACGACATCCATCCCGTCCAATTTAGGTGTGATGGTTATTGCATCACAGGTGTATCACGTGAAAATGAGTAATGCGTCGTGACCTCCACCTCATCCAGCTTAGACGTGATGGAGTTGCGCTGTATTTTTCATCGCATTCAATACTTAGAATTAAAAAGCTTGTAACTTTTTGTACCGTGCTCAGATTGATTGAAGTTTTAAAACTAGACATGATCACAATGTCATGTACGATTATAATTTTTTTTTAACACCACACAACCCATCAATATCAGACCTTAACTCGCGAGCACAATCATATTCTCCAAGTCCAAATCGAATTATTCATTTTCACTGAGCCTACCCTTAATCCGGAAGTATGAGATGTTATATCCAATTTCTAACTCAACACTTTTACAAAGCTCACAAATTTTTTAAATTTTTTTTTTACTACCCCATTTATTTGTTTGGGGTTTAAATTAATTTAAAGATTTTCATCTTATCAGTAGTTCTTTTGGAAGGATACCAATAAGAACATTTGAAAATTGATTTGAGGAAAAAAAAGTGACATGTCAACGCAAAAATAATTTTTGCAGAAGAAAATCAGAAGTGAATTAGGGATGGGGAGAAATGATCTTACATAAAAAAAAAAGTTTTGGTACAAGTTGGGGTAGAGGAAAGACTATGTATTAAGGTTAAAAAAATGTAAACTTGTGGGTTAATATGCCATCACAATTTGTGTGGTTATAAAAACCTCTCAGTAAAATTAATGATTTTCAAATATTAAAATGTGCCTTTTCTTATAACAAATTAATAAGAAAATAATGTCACACTGATAGGAAGTCGAATCGAGCAAGATTTCTTATAACAAATTAATAAGAAAATAATGTCACACTGATAGGAAGTCGAATCGAGCAAGATTGATGACCAAAAAAGTAAAATAAAATCATGATTTGACTGAATAAAAGCAAGACTACATAAAAAAAAAAATCAAATTTTGATGGGCTAAAATGAGTGAGCTAATAAATAAGCACGTTAATAATCAACCCAAATTTGAGAGGATTGGACGGGTTTATGATTTGCTAATTTTGCCAACTCTAAGGGCTCGTTTGGACATGCGATATGGAATCATGAATTAAAATCAGATTGATTTGTCGTTGAAGTTTTATTTGAACATGCAATTTTAATTTTTTAAGTTGTATTTTTTTGGCCATAAACATGAAAATTTCGCAAGTTGTGAAAACTATCAAAAAAAAATTCAATTCTTATACAATCTTACCAAATGAGCAAACTATGATTCATAAACAAGATATTAAATATCCTAAGACGACATATTGATAAATTGCATATCTTCATATTTATTTTATAAATAAATATTTATGATTACAAACTTTCAAACACACACAATTTTATAAAGATTCACTAGTCAACAATAATAATAACTAATTATACTTTTATATAATTCTTTCACATGATACGAAAAAACACTTTACACCGAGCATGAGCCTTTTTTTTAGGAAATTACATGGAGTGTCCTCAAAAGTGAGTGGTCTTCAATTTATGCCCCTCATAAGAAAAGTCTTTAAAAAATACCCTTCCTTCCTTTTTATGTATAGAACATATACATTTTTGCCCCTCTACACCATAACTCTCCATGTTCATTTGTCTCTCAACTTTTAATTTTCATTTTTCTTTTTTTCTTTTATCTTTTTAATTTTTTTTCTTTTTTCTTCTTTTTTTCTTTTTTCTCAATTTTTTTTTTAATTCTCGTTTTCTTTTTTCTCAACCTTTATTTTCTTTTTTTTTCTTTTTTTCTCTTAACTTTTTCTTTTCTCAACTTTTATTTTTTTTCACTTTTTTTTATCTTTATTTTTTCCTTTTCTCTTTTTTTCTTCTCTTTTTTTCTTTTTTCTTAACCTCTATTATTTTTTGCTAATGAACAAAAAGTTGGATAATCCGCAAAGAAGAGTATCTTCTTTCTTTGAAATCGAAGTAAACTTAAGAGCGTGCTTTGTTGTTTGGAAGTCCTTTGGAACAAGTCTTGCCTCTAAGACAAATGTTATAGAACATCTCATAAATCAAGACACAATGAGGTAGTGTCAAGCTTTGCTCGTGGGGCATAACTTGTTGTTTGAAAAATTCTTGAGCTAAGTCTTACCTCTAAGGCAAGAGTTATAGAGCATCTCATAAATTAAGACACAATGAAGTAGTGTTAACTCTTGCCCATGAGGCATAACTTATTTTTTGGGAGGCCCTTGGGCTAAGTCTTGCCTCTAAGGCAAACATTATAGAGCATCTCATGATCAAGACATAATGTGCTAGTGTCAACTCTTGCCAATGAGGCGTAACTTGTTGTTTGAAAGTCTTTGAGCTAAGTTTTGCCTCTAAGGCAAGAGTTATAGGGCATCGCATAAATCAAGACACAATGTGGTAGTGTCAACTCTTGCCCATGGGGCGTAATTTGTTATTTGGAAGTCCTTGGGCTAAGTCTTGCCTCTTAGGCAAGCGTTATAGAGCATCTCATAAATCAAGCACAATATGATAGTGTCAACTCTTGCCCATAGGGCGTAACTTGTTGTTTGAAAGTCCTTGAGCTAAGTCTTGTCTCTAAGGCAATAGTTATAGAATGTCTCATAAATCAAGACACAATGAGGTAGTGTCAAGTCTTGCTCGTGGGGCATAACTTGTTGTTTGAAAATCCTTGAACTAAGTCTTGCCTCTAAGGCAAGAGTTATAGAGTATCTTATAAATTTAGACATAATGAAGTAGTGTGAACTCTTGCCTATAGAGCGGAACTTGTATTTTTTGAGAGGTCCTTGGGCTAAGTCTTGCCTCTGAGGCAAGTGTTATAAAACATCTCATAAATCAAGACACAATATACTAGTGTCAAGTCTTGCTCATGGGCGTAATTTGTTGTTTGGAAGTCTTTGGGCTAAGTCTTGCCTCTAAAGCAAGAGTTATAGAACATCTCATAAAAAAAATAAAGATCGAAAAAATTGATTAAACAAAAGAGAAAAGAAAAATAAAAAACCAAAGAAAAAATAAAAAAATAGAAGTTGAGAGAAAAAAAAAAATTGAGAAAAAAAGAAAAAAACGAAGAAAAAAAAGACAACAAAAAATAAAGGTTGAGAAAAATAAAAAATAAAAAATAAAAGGAGAAAAAAAATAGAATTGAGAGGAGAGAAAAAAAAAAGATTGAGAAAAAAGAAAAAAATGTAGAAGAAAGAATAAAACAAAAAATAAAAGAAAAATAAAGGTTGGGAAAAAAAGAAAAAAAAGAAAAATAAAGGTTGAGAAAAAAAGAAAAAAGAAAAAATAGAAATAAAAAAAAGAAAAAAGAAAAAATAAAATTAAAAAAAGAAAAGAAAAAAGAGAAAAAGAAATATATATAAAAGTTGAGAGACAAATGAGTATTGATAGTTATTTAAAAATATTTGAGGTGTAGAGGGAAAAAAAGGTAGTTGCTCTATACATAAAAACATGAAAAACTATTTTTGTAAGACCATTTTTATGAGGTCAAAAATACAAAAATCAAATTTTATATTTAAAAAAAATTAATTTAAAACCATAACTTCATATCGCGTAAATGCAAGCTTAAAGTTAAAAAACTAAAATAGGAGCATCAAATTTGAAAAGAATTGTACACGTGTATAGTGTGAGTCAGTTTTACGCACCAAATAAGTGCCCAAAAGGCTTTCATTCCCCTCAAGCCCTATATTCCATTTACTGTCAGAAACTCAACACTCATTGTTCTTCACTCCCTCGGAATCTCCGGCGACTCAACGATGGACGGCGGCGGCCAACGGAGAATGTCTATAGACAATGAGAAGGTACAGCTTCTCTCCGTTTCCCTCTTTCGTTTTCCTCTCTTTTTACCTTACGACTGTTTAGTGAATTAAAGGATTTTTTTACTCAATTGAAAACGCTCATTCTGTCAATAGAGTTCAACATATAAACCATAAAAACACTTAATTAATCATTGATAAAGCATTCATGCATGTGTTCTGATACAATTCTTCGTCAATTTCGATGCTCATTTGGCTGCTGGTTTAAGGTATCAGGGAATCTAGGGTTCTAGTTAGAGATTTTTATGATATCTAGCTGTATATCAATATGATGATTATGTAGGAAGGAGGATTGTAGGATCTAGTGGAAATGGGAGTTTTTTATAAAGCAAGAGTGGGCGGGTGAGGACAGTGAGGTGAAACCGTGAAATGCTAGGGTTCTAGTTAGAGATTTTTACGATATCTAACTGTATATCAATACATTGTGATTTCGTAGGAAGGAGGATAGTAGGATCTTGTGGAAATGGGAATTTTACAAAGCAAGAGTGGGCGGGTGAGGACAGTGAGGTGAAACCGTGAAATGCTAGGGTTCTAGTTAGAGATTTTTATGATATCTAGCTGTATATCAATATACATTGTGATTTCGTAGGAAGGAGTATTGTAGGATCTTGTGGAAATGGGAATTTTACAAAGCAAGAGTGGGCGGGTGAGGATAGTGAGGTGAAACCGTGAAATGCTTTTTCTTTAAAGGTTGAGCTTTGAAAAGTCTCTCATAAAATCTACCAGTTCCTTTCTAGCATGGGGTATATCGGCCCTCAAGCTACTTCAATATTTAGCTCCCCTTTCCTTTTAGATCCAGAGTTCTTTTTCTTTTCATTCACTAATAGTTAAAATGACTTAAAATATCCTCGATTGAAGAGGGTACGGGAAGCCTCCGGAAGAAGTAAATCTGAATACTTCACTGAGGTAGTAAATTGGAATATGGTGGAACACAGTGTCTGTGTGCATTTTAGTTGACTGTAGGGAAAGAAAGGAACTCTAGATGTTTTGAAGACAAAGCAAACTCCATACCACGGATCAAGTCTAGTTGTATGCTTTTGTTTTCTTTTTGGTGCAAGGAAGAATTTGTAAATGAAGCAGAATCAATACATAGCCTTTTAGAATACCTACAGGATTAGAAAGGGATTATTCTTTTGGTTTTTCCATACGTGTACATTTTTCAGCACTTGCTTAGTGCTGTTGTTATAATAAAATTACATTTTCTATAGAAAAGAATATGGAAGAGAAATATACTATGAAAGACAAAGCATTTCACATGGTTGGCCAATCAGACCAAGCAATTCACTATTTCAGTGATGGGTACAAAGAGTAAAGAAGAGATGCCACTCTATTAATCTCAGTAATCATTAGACGATAGAATAACCTCACATTGTGTCTCTTCATTCTCCTGTTCTTGTTGTTCTTCTGTTCTACTTGTGCCTTCCTTTAACTCTTCTGCCAGTTTAGTTTCATCAGGTGGTTTCTCCTCTGGTGGTTCAGCATCAGGATAGTTATCATTGATACCATCCTCCTTCTCAGGCTACAGAGCTTCTCATGCAAATCGACGCATGTAGACAAGCCAGGAGAATGGAGCCTTCATCAGATATTAAAAAGACTAGGTTCAAGGGTGCTAATGAACTAGAGAATTTAATCACCTTCGATGTTAAATTCAAAAATAATGATAGCAGGGATAAGGGGAAGGGAAAATCACAGTTTGGATCATGAAGCTCAAACTAGTATCGTGGAATGTCGGGGGAATAAATGATGTGGGGAAGAGAAGGGTGGTGAAGGGCTGTATAGACCAATGGAAGGCTGATATTATATGTTTGCAGGAGCCAAAATTACAGGGGGATATTCAAGATGTAGTAAAACAGATATGGGGTGGGAGATGGGTTAGATATGCTGTCTTGAGGCAAGTGGTACACGGGGAGGAATTATTATGCTATGGGATTGCAGAGTGTGGAAGGGAGAGATACTGCAAGTAGGGGCTTACACTTTGACCTGCAGTTTTGAGGCATTACTACAAAATTTCAAGTGCCATATTTCAGGAGTCTATGCACCAAACAATAAAGTGGAAAGGAGGGAGGTTTAGGATGAATTAGGAGGGGTCAGAGGTTTAATGGAGGGCCCTTGGACAGTATGTGGAGATTTCAATGTTTGTAGGTCCCCTTCTGAGAAAAGGGATTGCCTAAGGAGAAATTCTGCCATGGTAGAATTTTCAGATACTATTGAAGACCTGGAGCTTATTGATCTGCCACGGGAAGAAGGACAATTCACTTGGTTCAAAGGAGATACTCACATAACAGCATCCAGAATAGACAAGATTTTATTCACTTCTGATTGGAGTGAGCAGTTCAACAAGGTGAAGCAGACCACACTTCAAAATCATGTCCCAATAGCACTTTTTTGTGGACCTTGGGAGCACGGTAAGTCCTATTTTAAATTTGAGAAGTGGTGGTTAAACACTGAAGGTTTTGTTGAGAGGATTAGCTCTTGGTAGAATTCTTTCACTTTCTTTGGAAGGCCTGACTACATCTTAGCCTGTAAATTGAAAGCTTTGAAAGAGAAACTCAAAGAGTGGAGTAGAAATGAAAAAGGGAACCTTCATATTCAAAGAGCCAACCTGCTCAGTAGAATGGCAAGTTTGGATTCTTTGATTAACAATAGAGCTTTAACAGAGGCAGAGGCAACTATGAAGGCAGAAACATTTATGGAGTATGAAGAATTGCTCAAAAATGAAGAGATTGCTTGGAGACAAAGGTCAAGGACTTTATGGCTAAAGGAAGGAGATAACAACACAAAGTTCTTTCACAACTCACCAAATGCACACAAAAGAAGTAAAATCATATAGATCATCTGGAAGTACAGGGTGAGATTATCAAAGAACCAGGTAGAATAAAGGAAGAAATCATACAGTTCTACACAACACTGTATTCTGAAACAGAGAGGTGGAGACCTGATGGAAACTTGACAAATTGTCCCACAATATTAGAAGAAGAAAAGGCACAACTAGAGGCCAGTTTCCAAGGACAGGAAGTGTATAGTTGTCTCAAAATGTGTGCAATGGACAAAGCTCCTGGCCCTGATGGCTTCACAATGGGCTTCTTTATCAAATGTTGGGAGGTTCTGAAACATGATATCATGGAGGCATTCCATAATTTCTATGAGCAAGAGATGTTTGAAAAAAACTTCAATGCTACCTACATTGCCCTGATCCCAAAGAAGAAAGGAGCTAAGGAATTGAAAGATTTTAGACCAATAAGCCTAATAGGCAGTTTCTATAAGCTATTGTCTAAAGTATTGACTGAAAGAATTAAAAGGGTGATGCAAAAATTAGTTGACTCTCAACAGATGGCTTTCATCAGAGAAAGACAAATCATGGATGTTGTGCTAATAGCAAATGAAGCAGTTGACTCTAGACTAGCCCTAAAGAAGCCATGCATCCTATGCAAATTGGACATTGAGAAAGCTTATGATCATGTTAATTGGGGGTTCCTTCTCAATATTCTCAGAAAAATGGGGTTTGGGGAAAAATGGATTAGATGGATCAGGTTTTGTGTTTCCTCTGTGAAGTTCTCTGTCCTGATTAATGGAGCTCCTGAAGGTTTCTTTGAAGCTCAGAGGGGGATCAGACAAGGGTTCTTTGAAGCTCAGAGGGGGATCAGACAAGGGGACCCTCTGTCACCTTTCCTTTTCATTCTAGCCATGGAGGATCTGAATAATATGATTAAGACAGCCAAACTAATGGGTGGATCACAGGTTTTGAGATGTCTAGAAACAATGGAAGGAGCTTGGAGGTGACACATCTCCAAATATGCAGATGACACACTAATCTTCTGTGATGCAGATGCAGATCAATTAAAATACCTAAGGGTCATTCTGGTGCTTTTTGAGGGTGTTTCAGGTCTACACATAAACTGGGAGAAGAGCCATCTATATCCCATAAATCCAGTCTCAAACATGGGGCTATTGGCATCTGTACTAGGAGGTGAAGTGGGAACTCTACCTTCCATCTACTTGGGAATGCCACTGGGGGCAAAATCAAAGTCCAAGGAGATATGAGACAGTTTTAGAAAAATGTGAGAAGAAGTTGGCCAGATGGAAAGCTCAGTATTTATCAAAGGGGGGTAGATTGACTTTGATCAATGCAGTGTTGGATGCCCTTCCTACTTACATGTTGAATTTGTTTCCAATACCTGCATGAGTAGTACAGAGGTTGGATAAACTCAGAAGGGATTTCTTTTGGCAAGGCAACAAAAAAAGGAAGGGGTAACATCTGGTAAAATGGAAGGTTATGATCTCTGGGAAGAAACAAGGTGGTTTTGGTATCAAAAATCTGAAGAATCAAAGCAAGGCACTCAAGTTGAAATGGTTGTGGAGATATGCACATGACTCATTGTCACTATGGAATAAAGTGATTAAACTGAAGTATGGAGAGATGGATTCTTGGGTCACTAATGAAGCAAACAATCCTTATGGTGTTACAGTCTGGAGATCAATCAGGAACTGGTGGCCCTTCCTAAAAGGTCACACTGTCATCACAGTGCATAATGGCAACAGGACAAGTTTCTGGAATGATAAATGGCTTGATCATAGAAGTCTGTCAGAAATTTTCCCAGATATGTATGATTTGGCTTTACACAAAGGAAGGACTGTGGCTGAAATGTGGACTCCTCAAGGATGGGACCTTGCTCTCAGAAGAAATTTGAATGACTGGGAAGTCCATAGACTAATTGAGCTTCTCAAAGTTCTGGAAACCTTTCAAGGCTTGAAGGAAGGGGTAGACAGTTTATGGTGGACTGGTCACAGTAAGGGGATTTATAAGGTGAGCTCAGGATATAAGATCATGAATGGGGACACGTCACAAACCACAAACTGGCCATGGAAGCAAATCTGGAAAGCCAAAATACCACTAAAGGTGGCCTATTTCACTTGGCTATTAGCAAAGGAGGTTGTTTTGACACATGAGAACTTGAGGAAGAGAGACATCATCATAGTGACACACCGTTGCTTATGTGGGGAAGCAGCTGAGACAATTAGACATCTATTTCTGCACCGCAGGATTACTGATCAACTATGGAAGATTTTCATCAATCTCAGAGGCATCCAATGGACAATGCCTAGCAAGATTGTTGACACTCTTTCTAGTTGGGAAGAAGCTGGAAGAGAAGCAAAGAACATGAACTACTGGAGAACTATTCCAGCATGTATTTGGTGGAGCATTTGGAGAGAAAGAAATTCTAGGAGTTTTGAGGATAGAACTAGTTCCTTACAAAAGATTAAAACAGATTGCATTCTGTTACTTTGTTTTTGGTGTACAAAAAGTTCCCCCATAGATGCAGAAGCAATCCTAGAAGTTTTAGGATCATGCTAGGTTTGCTGTTTTATTTAAAGTTGTGATATTTTTTGTAAAGGGGTTTTCAGTACTACCTAAGTACTGGCTTATAATACAAATTTGTTACCTTCTCAAAAAAAAAAAATTATCCTCCTTCTCGTCATGTATCATTTTCCCATTATGATCCTGGATTTCTGCCTTGTCTTGTTTCCCTTGTTCCTGCTCTTCATCATTTTGCTTTAGCTTATTATCAATGGATATGATTTCCTCTGGCTTTAAACTATCACTATCAGTGACATCATTGATATCTTTGTTGTCTTCCATGGTGATTTGCTTGCCTGAAAGGCTTAAAGTGTGGCCTTCTGCCCTTGGTCATGCCCCTTCTTTATCTCATTTTGCTTCTCCTTATATTTGTTAACTGTCTGCTCCTTGTTTTTGTCTTGGTTCCACTCCCTTTGTCTTGCCGCTTACCAAAAGAGGTCTCCACCCATTGTTTAGATGATCCAATATTCTTCTTCACTTGCTCCTGTTTCTTTTGTTTACTTCTTTTGTTTACTGTTACTCTCTTCTGATTGGTCTTCTTCTTCCAAATCCATCAGTGAATCAAATTTGTTGTGTTTTCTGCCTTTTTATTGTTATCAAGGTTGTCTGCGCTCTTCTTTTCTGCCTGACCTCCTCCTCCCTGCGCAACTCTATCATTACTATCTCTATTCCCTTTATGTTGTACCACATGCCATTGTTTCTTTTCAAGTTTTCATTCAACTGCCCTCAAGCTTTGCCTTGTTTGATGTTCTTTGTTGGTGCATTCTGTGGTTCCTCAACTTTCTTTCTTTTCCCTTATCTTCTTCTGTTGGTTTTTTGTTGTTTCCCCACTGATTTATTGTTGTCCTCTTTCTTCTCAGCATTCTCCTTCTCCTCTTCGCTCTCCTTCTTTAGTCTAAACTCTGAATGAAAACTCCAACATACTGCCACATCATGTCCTTGTAGTCGACAATGAGTGCAGTATTTTGGTAAATAATTGTATTGAATCTTCTGCCACTTTGATGTAACTTCCCCAGTTTCTGCATTCAGACAGTTAATCTGAATTCTTCGTGGAAGTTCTTTCACCAGATCAACTTCGACTTTCACCCCACAGCTTGGTCTAGTTTGGTTATTGGTAGCCTTATCATTCACAAGTGGTTCTCCCATAGCTTTAGCCATTGAGAACATGGATTCTTTATCGAACAAGTTCGTAGGGAGGCCTGGAAATGATATCCATGCTATAGCAATCATGGTCTCTTTCTCAGGATTAAACCACGGATCCTACTTCAAGAATCTTATTGGAAAATATTGATTTCGAACATGTGAGTCTCATTCTCTCGACATTAAGGCAGCATATCTTCCAATAATGATAATCTGATCAAAACATCAGATTATGGGGTGACACAGGAAACATGGATATAACTAACACTCTAACAGGCAAAACTTTGTCAAGTTTCAAGCTAATCAGCTTGATCTATGGGAGCAAACATCCCTTTTTAAACTTTGGATCTGATTACATAATTGAAGGCCCTTAATTTAGTTTTTATGTATTAGTATTCGTTAAGCCTAGTAATGGCAAGTAAAACGAGGTTACTTATAAAATGGCATGTAAAATGGGGTTGATCATGTGGTTGAGAAATAAATGAGGACTATATTCAAGAACTGAGATTACTATTTAGTCCCTTCCTTATTTTGTTTGGTTTTATTAATCCATTTAACTGCTCGCACTTTGGATATGGGAGATTCATCTTCTTCGGAAGATATGTCGCGATGGTGAGGTTGGCTGAGGGATTAGCTGACTTGCCTGGATGTTTCTAGGTAGGGTCTTGGTGGCGGATGTTGGTCTGCTGGTATTCATCTGCATGCCAATTGACTGTGGAAAACCTGAGAGTCCTATTGTTGTTTATTGATCTGTATAGGATAATTAGATTGATACTTGATACTGAAAAAAATGTACAATTAGCAAACTTACAAGGAAGTCCTACTATGATTTCAATTTTCACTTTGTATTTATGTTGCCCATGCTCTTCAAACAGATTGCAGATGCACTTGTGAGTAGTTTTTTCTTTCTGAACACAATAATATAAATCCCTTTGCGGTTCCCCTTTATCAAATTTATTTTATATCTGCAACCTCAAGGGACATATCTTCAAAGCACTTCCATTAGTTAAAGTTGACGCCAATATTTAAACTAGTACCCGAATTGTCAAGTTTGTCTTCCATTGCTTAATATTTGGTCACACGTTCTAAATTTACTAAAAATGAGGGCTGTTGGATTTTAACCTCAGCCTCAGCTTTGGCCTCTTTCCATCTATATAGTATATTGGTTGCAGAATCTAGTGGAAATCTGAATGTTCAACCTTCATTATGTATTTTCAGAAGAAAAGTATATTTTATGTTCCTCCTTAATGAAACAAAGATTAAAAAAATGGCAAGTACGATTTGCGCGTTACTATTACTTGTTGCACTCTAGATGTGGTGGGCACTCTAGTACCTTATAATAGACACTTGTTGAATCGTCTCTTAATAAGCAACTCTAACAAATTGATGCTTGCTTTTATGTTCCTTTTCCAGCTACCCATCAGTCCTAAGCCACTAGTTGTGCATGATCCGTCGCTCAATCAAGGAGGTCAGGTTAATTCCTTTGTTTTTGCTGGCAATCGTGACACAATGCAAAATGGATCGGCTGAGGCGGTTATCTGCAATTCCAAGGTTGTTAAGATTATGAAAGATATCTGCATAGTTTATTTTATGTTATCATTCATGGATGCAATATGCACAAGAGTCTTGATAGTATGTAAAGATATATCTACATACAGCCATTATTTGAGATGATAATGCACATGATAGTATATTGTGAAGTAAATGGGTCAATATTCATGACTATATCATTAATTACTGCAGAAACTTGAGGATGCAATGCAGGAGATTGGTCTGAAAATTAAACACCATGAAGATAATATCAAATTCTTAAAGACTCAGAAGAACAGGTTGGATGATTCAATTTTGGATATACGAGGTAATTTTTCCTTCTTTTCAAGTTAATTATGTGTGCTGTAAAATGTATGTGCAAAATTTTAAAAGGTTACTGTAGTTCTTTTGTTCTTTCAGTATCCTAGAATATAATGCTTTTACTCTATCTTTATTGGAAGGAATCAATCAAACATGGTAAGAGCCTAATATATTGTTCATGGGCTTAATGCTGTGTATTGCCTATTTAAAAGTACTCCATATAGACTGCATTCAGTTTAATTTTTTTCCTTTCCCTTTTTGCATATGCCTTTTCACTGTTTCTCAATTTTAATTCCTTGTGCTTGTGGGGTATTGTAGTTGCTCTTGGCAAGATTCATTCAGCAAGTGGAACTGGATCTGAAAACAAGGAATCTTCCAATGGGCGGAATGAGGAGGAGACCATTGAACAAATCTCAAGATATGATAAATCTGCAGCTGGCATCTGTTGCCAGCTGAAAACTCGTCATGAAACTCAGATTACTCATCTTTCGTTGATGAAGGACGTGATGGGAATTGTTGCTTTGCTTGGGAAGGTTGACGATGATAATCTCAGCAGGTTAATTTCACATAACATTCCACAGTAATTGCTGGCTTTTTCTACAAAAAAGAAGAAGATAACAGTAAGAACTTAAGGGAAAAGGGAAACAAATGGTTCTAGTTGCCAACAAGTCCTTAGCATGTGGAGACTCTTTTGTGTACGAAAATGAGCATCTTGCTTAAAGTTAGGTATTGTTGTGACGTAGGAGTTAGAGTCTGAATAGTTCTCTGCATTTTGAGAATAGAAGATGACAGAAGCGTGGCGTTTAAAGAATGTTAGAGTCAGTTAGAGTCCCACATAGGTTGGGAATTGCCGGGTGGTTTGCATGTATGGACTTGGGCAATCCTCCTCTCATAGCTAACTTTTGAGGTTGAGCTAGACCCAGGTGTCATAGCTGTACATGGTATAGAGCCAGTTCCATCCCTGTCTGGGCTGCTTGTCCATGCTCCAGTTGGGCCTAGCATGAAGGGGGTGTTAGAGTCCGACATTGGTTGGGGAATGGACGGGGTGGTATGTTTATATGGACTTGGGCAATCCTCCCTTCCTGAGCTAGCTTTTGAGGTTGAGTTAGACCCAAGTGCCATATTTTTACATAGTATGCCAGATCCATCTCTGTTTGGGCTCCCACTCCACACTCCAGTGTCTGGGCGTGAAGGAGGTGTTAGAGTGGGTTAAAGTCCCACCACATTGGTTGAGGAATGGATCGGTGGTTTGCATATATGGACTTGGGCTATCCCCCTCATGAGCTAGCTTTTGAGTTTGAGGTAGGTCCATGTGCCATATCTTTACAAAGAAGTAGGCAGATAATGGAAGTTCACTATACTTATCAAAAAAAATAAATGGAAGTTCACTGTACTTAAAAAAAGAAAAGAAAAGGAAGTTCATTGTATTATGATTGACATTTGTAACTTAATCTCTGAAATCCAGGATTCTCTCAGATTATCTTGGGCCAGAAACCATGTTAGCAGTTGTTTGCAAGACGTATGATGGACTTAAAGCACTGGAAACATATGATAAGGATGGTTTTATAAATAAAAGTTCTGGTCTTCATGGGATTGGAGCTTCAATTGGGAGACCTTTGGATGACCGATTTCTTGTAATCTGTCTTGAGAACTTAAGGTTTGAGGTTATGATGATTTCTTCTTGTGAATACTGCTCATATTCTTTAACACTTCTTTACTCTATTTTCGTTTTCCTTTTTGGGTTATCATTCTAGTCCATACGCTGGTGAATTTATTACTGATGACCCTCAGAAGAGGCTTGCTATAAAGAAACCAAGATATCTCAATGAGGAAAGTCCTCCTGGTTTTCTTGGTTTTGCTGTCAATATGATCAATATTGACACTGCGAACTTATATTGTGTTACAAGCACTGGTCATGGCCTGAGAGAGACCCTCTTCTATAAACTCTTCTCACGGTTGCAAGTATACAAAACAAGGGCAGACATGCTGCAGGCACTACCTCTTATAACTGATGGAGCCATATCTTTGGATGGTGGGATAATAAAGAGTGATGGTGTATCTGCCCTGGGCGAGAGGTAACGAGGCTTGTCTTAAATGGTGTCTTTATTTCATTCATATATTTTTCTTCTTTCATAGTTCAACTTGTTTGTGAAGACACCCTAAAGAATTAATTGCCTATTAACTTGTTCCTTTTTGAGAATCAAGTAATATACTTGATCTCTAACTTTGCGCCTTAACTGGGAAACTTGTGTTATTTAGTGACCATGCTGCTTGACCTTTGTGGAGTTCAGTAGTTTCACGAACTTCCTCTTTCAATCTGTATAGAATGGTGTATGAAAGAGTGTTCTTCCATTCCTTTCATTTGTTACATTTGTTTGTATTGCATATTCATTTCAGAATGATTAACAGACCATTCGCATCTTTAATGAATCATTATCCTTAGGGGGGGGGGGGGAGAAGAAAAGAGTCTACAACACATTTTAGAAGTTATTCAGGAAAGATAATCTATAATATAATTTTCTGGGAGGAGTTTTCAGAATTTATCATGTTCAGAGTCTACAACACATTTTAGATTTACCTGAATGACTTCTGTCAGTTATTTATATCTTAATCTTACGGTCTCCTAGGACTTGTTTTTAATCCTATGTTTTTATATCAGATGTATTTGAGTTCGTGTGTTTATATATTAGATGTATTTGAATTTGCAGCACACTTTATTTTTCTTGTTGATTGCATCACTGAATCATTATCCTCTCTACCTTCCCAAGGTAGGGGTAAGGCTGCGTACACACCACCCTACTTGTGGGATTGCACTGGGTATGTTGTTGTTGTTTGTTTGTATTGCATCACTGAATCATTTGGGTTCTTTCTTTCTCGTGTACATTTTGTGTAAAGGGAAGTAGAGATCAAATTTCCAAAGAGTTCTGGAAGGTCGAATCTGCCTGAAAACTATTTTGACACTGAGAGCCGGATGAAGGAGCTGAAGTGGAAAAGGGCAAGATTTGTGGAAGATTTACAGAGAGAACAAGCATTGCTGGATCATGCAAAATTCAACTTTGAAATAAAGAAACAAGAGTTTGTCAAGTTTCTTGCACATAGCTCATCCTATGTTACCGCGGTAATTACTTAAGTGTGTCTAGTTAGACTATGCATGCTATTCAATGGTTTTTCCCTCATAGTTTGTGTTGTTGATGCCAAGCAGATATAAAAATTAAGTCATCTTAAAAGCTTGAGCATTTTTAACTTGATCCTCGACTCCTCGTTGTCCTTACATCCCGCTTTAATTGATTGACGATATCATTTGTTAACTGCAAACTATGCTTACATTTTGTCATGCTAGCGGAGAACTCTGCATGGAAAAGATGCTATTTCTTTCCCTGGGAACTTTTAAGCTTGTGCTTGCTTTAGTATGCCAGTTATAGATGTTCTCTTTGAGCAGTCTAAAGATGAGAAATATAGGAAGTGAGATGCTAAAACATTGGTAATTTTGGCTACAACAATTTCATGAGAAAGGGACGAAATGGGTTTTTTCTACTATGCAGTAAAACTGTCATTTTTCAATTGAAATGTTCATATTTTAACCTCATTACAGAAGAGAGAGAACACATTTCCTTCAAATTTGTACTGAAATATGTAAATAACTAGTTTTGGCATCTATATATTTGCTTCCTTGTATTTGGAGTCCTCAAGTGGCAATATCTGAAACTGTGGACATTGTTAGGCAAGACAAATGAGGAGCTTGGAAAGGATCTTTTGCAGAACTTACTGTAAAAGAAAGGTCTAATATATGTAAACTTCTGCTGAAGTAATTTGTTACAAGAGAAGTCATGGAAAAATAGAAAATTTAGTAGTTCAGGTATTAAATAGTCATTTTGTTGCGATGTTTTCGCCATAATGTTAAATCTCCTAGTAATACTGGTAAGAATTCAGGAGAGAGAAAATATTGAAGAAATGAATGGAATATATGTTAAGGGTACCAAAGGAAGACTACTAGTAGATTAAGGATGCAATTTAGGAAGATCTGGAGAACAGGACCCTTGTGTATCATCTGGACTGTTTGTACAAAAGAAAGAGGAGTTGTTTTGAATGAAGAGCATAGTGGTAGTATATAGAAAAAAAAGTACATGTTTGTGAAATCTAGCTTTTTACGGTAAAACATGAATGCGAAAATCTGTAAAATCTATTGGGGAATCTCCATCCGCACCCTACTTGGCTAAATCTAGTATAGTGGGTCTTGTTCCGATGCAGGAAAAAATCATTTTAAAAGGCATCTTGGCGAAAGAGGACTGAGAACCATAAGACGAGCGCCAAAATGTGAGCGCAAACTGCTCATACGCACGCATGATATGGGGGTGTTGGACAACCAGGCCACCATTTTTGCCATATATGGGTCCGGCCTGCCACTAGAACCCAACCCTTGAGAGGCTAAGGTCCAAGGGGCTACTGCATGAAGTAAGCTTCACCTGTACCCCAAAGGAATACAAAAAGGTACCCTGAATTCCTACCAAGGACTTGGCCTGCTATTAATTCCTAAATCCCTATCACCCTTAATTAACCAACTCGAAAGATTGAGCGTAGCCATGAATTTTTTTCTAAGACTTCAAGAAATTTCTTTCAAAATCTCAAGAGTAGAAGAGGAGAAGCTCCAATTGGGAGCAAAGGCTGGGTCTGTTCTGGGAGCATTTTCCTCCTCTCGACCCTGAGACCGTTGCAATTATGATGCAACAGTTCCGGAACCACATTCGCGGTGGGGAAGAGAGGAACCTCCAGGAACGAAGGAAACTAACTGCACGGGTCGCCTGCATAGCTTCGAATTCCCAGAGAGAGTAGAATAGAAGAGTCCGCCGACCCTTTTTTGTTTTAAAAGGTTTAAATAAGTGTAGACGCTAAGTAATTTGTTTTAATTTAGGGCGTTCTTTGTCCTTTTTAGTGGAGATCTACTCCAATGCCTACTAGAGATAGACTCCTATCTATGCTAAGTTGCTAACTATCTTTGTTTGGTTTCATTTATTATGTTTGCATGTATGGTAAAAACCCTAGTTGAAAATGTTTACTTATGCTAATATAATAATAATCGTATAAATGTGCTTGAAAATGTTATTCTTTCCTTTTTTTCTTTTTGTAGTGGAGATAGTCGCATGTAATGACGGACATATTATTAAAGGACTGTACCTTTGCTTCCTTATCCTTGCTAATTAGAAAATGAACCTTAGTAAAAGCACCTAGCCTATCTTACTCCCCCTACGCAAAACAAATGTATAATATGATTTTGACTCTGATGGACCTTATAGATTCCATTGCATTGTTGTACGCTTTTTGGCACAAAATGCAAGATGATTTTAACTCTTTATAGAATCCATTACAGAGTTGTAAGGAAGGTAGTCAATACTCTACCTATATATTTCTCCCTCACTGCTATTTTTCGTAAATAAAGTTATCCGTCCTTGTAAAATGAAAAAAAGGATGTCAGGTTGTACTTCTCTTTTGACAGGATGTTTTACTTACCACTAGTACCTTATGAAGTTTTGCTCTCAGTGTATGACCTATTGTCGTCGTGTGTGCAGCCTCAGTTTCCGGCAGGAGGGGAGCGGTCAACCCCAATATCATGATTGCGTGGGAAATTTGAGACCATTTCTACATTGGACAGATGGAAGCTTAATCAGTTGATTTAAAGCTCCAGCTTTCAAAATTTATATTCTGGACAATGCCCTCTTGGATAATATGTGCAGTTTAATGTCATCCTTGTTTGGGCCAATTTCAGATTTGGGTGCAGTCTTATGCCTGCAAATCTGAGTCTTGTTTAGGTCAATTTTCATAGATGAGTGGTAGTTCATTCATTCTCCTTTCCCATCTTTTAGGTATTCAATGTACAGCATCTTGTTAGTTGTTGCACTTCCACTTGATGTTTAAGGTTGAAATGTATTGCAACTAGTGTCCCCCTACTATTGGTTATTGCTATCTAGTTACAATTGACAAACTGGCTATGCTTTTCCTGGAGTCACAGTTACAAATTACGTTTACTTTACTTTATATTTTATTACTTTCTGTAGAAAAATATAGATAACTTATGTAGTAATACTACTATTTATTTTAATTTCGTTTTGTATAATGTTGGTTTGAGATGAATATGAATGTAGGAAAGTGAGGATTTATAAAAGAAGAATGTCTTCCACGTATAGGTTATAAAATGAAGCATTCACTTTTCTAAAAAGGTGTCATTGAGCATCTTTATTTGGCTGTCCACTACCTTCTAAATTTCACTTCAAATCTTTTCGGAATTAAAATTTCGAGTAATGGGCATTTGAGATCACGCGTAAAAGTTTTTTCAAAATTGAATTGGAAGTGTATAATAAGAACTCATGTGGTTAGGTACTCAATTGAAATAAGTAGTAGTTTGAGTGTCCAATTATTTGGCTCAAAATGTTTGGGGTTACTATCATAGCATGGTAGTAAATATAAACTCATAACTTTTCAAGTAATGACTACGCATTGATTACTATTTGCAAAACAAAAGAAAAAAATATTGGAAAAGGAAAGGTTCCACCGAGACTTGAACTCGGGTTACTGGATTCAGAGTCCAATGTCCTGACCACTAGACCATGGAACCGCTTGGTTGTTACTTTTGGGCAAACTTTTACTTATTTAGCTATTATTTTCAATCAAGTGCAAAATGATTTTACTTCTCAAATGATACATAATTTTCTTGGACGAAAAAATATAAGGATGTGTATATACTTTGGTAATTATTAAAATACTAGTAAGTATGATTTCTATATTACAACAACAACATGGCTAGTGTATTTCCACACAGTAGGGTCTAGGGAGGATAAAGTGTACACAGTCCATACTATTACCTCAGAAGTGAGGTAGAGAGGTTGTTTTCGAAAGACCTTCGGCTCAAGACAAAATACAATCTAAAAAAAGATGTAATAGAGGTACAAAAGACAACAAGGAGTAACACAACAACAGATTGTAATAGAGCAATACTACCACAAAATAATACGATAAGCGATCTACCCGAAACCACATATATCAACAAGAATCCAGGAACAAAAACTACAAACGTAACACTACAACTACTAATAAGGAAAACACTCCTACCTACTAGCAGAGACGCACTCAAACGTCCTAGCCTTCTACCCTAATATGTGTTTGTCGCACCTTCCTATCTAAGGTCATGTCCTCGATAAGCTGCAATCGCGTCATATCCTATCTAATCACCTCTCCCCAATATTTATTCGGTCTACCTCTACTCCTCCTGAATCCATTCATAGCCAACCTCTCACGCCTATGCACTGCAGCATCTGTGCATCTCCTCATCACATGCCCGAACCATCTTAACCTGCTTCCCGCATCTTGTCTTCCACCGAAATCACTCCTACCTTTTCTCAGATAGCCTCATTTCTAATCTTATCTCTCTTAGTAAACTCACACATCCATCGCAACATCCTCATCTTCGCCACCTTCATCCTTTGGATGTGAGAATTCTTAACCAGCCAACACTTTGCTCCATAGCTGGTTTGATCACTACTCTGTAGAACTTGCATTTAAATTTCAGTTCTTATCACTAGTATGATTTCTATATTAGCATATTTAATGTGAATTTCAAAAAATTTATATTAAATATTCATAAAAATATATCAAAAGAATGAATACCTTAAAGAACTACTTAATTACATGCAATATTCATATATATTACTCTTACATTATTAAATGGATATTAATAATTCAATATAAACTAATAAGTTGGAATTATTGCTAACTTTTACTATTTAAATATAAGCTAAGTACTTAAGTATATAAAATGTTATTTTTGCATTATTGTCTGTATCTACCTTTCGAGTTTTTGTCTGTCGATACTTACAAGATATTACGATAGGTGAAAAAGTTATCATATAAATGTCCAAGTTTCACTCTTCCAAAATATGAAACCACTACTCTATTTTGTAACCACAATATGTTATCGATAATAAATTACATATGCGTATTTCTAACAAGGCTAATTTATATGCTAAATTCTCATTTCATATAATAGAATTAAATTTGAATCATATTTTTTTACTATAAATAATAAATCGAAGTCAAACAAATCATGATTATCGACTTATCTTATTACACAAATTAAAATCATATTACATTAATTTGATGTGATAAATGATAGTATACAATATTGTTTTAAAAATCCAGGGAGAAGTGAGAAATGTAAAAATGGAGAAAAACAAATCAACAAAACCAGGTTCCCAATTTTAGTCAATAGCTTCACTGCTAATCTTCTCTCAGAAACAAGCAAATCCATAAAACCAGGTACCCAAATTAGTCAGTTTTACTATTCTATCGACAAGCTGAAAAAAGGAAAAAAAGAGAAAAGCAAATTGAGGTGAGTTCTTGGTCTTGTTCTCAAGGAAATAGCGGCATTACTCCTCCATGAATTCCCCTTGTGGTCCTTTTATTCATTTTTCTCTTTAAAGGCTGCAATTTTTTTTGTGGGGTCCTCTTTTCTTGAGGTTTGGTGAGTTGTTTTGGTGTTTTTTTAGGGTTTATGTTAATTACAGAAACAAAATCAAGAAAAGGGTGTCGAATGATGAGCAGAGTTTGAGGTTTCTTGATCAGTAGGTTGGGGGATTGTTCTGTTTCCTGTCAAGATTTCACTTTGGTGGTTGATGACAAGGTGATGGAAGAAATGAGTCAGAAGGGGGATATGGTGTTAGATTCTGAGTTTCAGCAGCAGGGGAATTTCGATGGTCAGCAAGTTGTGGTACCTTTTATGGAAAATGTAGTAGCTGATGTAAGTGTGATTAGTTCCAAAAAAAGGGGAAGACCAAAGAGTTCTAAGAAAAGGGGAAGACCAAAGGGTTCTAAGAATAACAGTAGAAGTGTTGAAGAAAATGTGGGGATTTCAGGTACAGTTAGGATGATGGATGGCAATGGAGAAGGGGTTCTTTTGAAGAAGATGCGACTAGGCAGGCCGAAGGGTTCAAAGAATATCAAGAGAAGTAGTGAAGAAAATGTGGGAATTTCAGGTACAGTTAGTGTGATGGATGGCAGTGGAGAAGGGGTTCTTATGAAGAAGAAGAAGCGACTAGGCAGGCCAAAGGGTGCCAAGAATATCAGGAGAAGTGGTGAAGAAAATGTGGGGATTTCAGGTACAGTTAGTGTGATGGATGGCAGTGGAGAAGGAGTTCTTATGAAGAAGAAGAAGCGACTAGGCAGGCCGAAGGGTGCCAAGAACATCAGGAGAAGTGATGAAGAAAATGTGGGAATTTCAGGTACAGTTAGTGTGATGGATGACAGTGGAGAAGGGGTTCTTATGAAGAAGAAGAAGCGACTAGGCAGGCCGAAGGGTTCCAAGAATATCAGGAGAAGTGGTGAAGAAAATGTGGGAATTTCCGGTACAGTTAGTGTGATGGATGGCAGTGGAGAAGGGTTTCTTATGAAGAAGAAGATGCGACTAGGCAAGCCGAAGGGTTCCAAGAATAAGAAGAGAAAGGTTGGAGAAAATGGGGAATTGCCAAGTGCAGTTGGCTTAGTCAATGGCAATGGTGAAATGCTTGTGAAGAAGGAAAAGCGACCAGGCAGGCCGAAGGGTTCCAAGAATAAGCAGAGAAAGGTTGAAGAAAATGGGGAATTGCCAAGTGCAGTTGGCTTAGTCAATGACAGTGGGGAAATGCTTATGAAGGAGGAGAATGTTGGACGAAGGCCCAAGGATTCTAAGAACAAAAAGAAGAATATAGAACAAAACGGGGAGTATCAAGAAAGGAGAACCAAGAAGGACGGCGAGGAAAGGAAGAAGGATTATGGAGAAGAAGGGAGTATCAAAAAGCGAGGTCAAGGAAGGCCAAAGGGTTCAAAGAGTGAGAAGAAAACTGTTACTGGTAATGAAACAGGGGTAGTGTTACCAATAGATGATACTTGTGTTGGAAAGAGAAATACAGATGTTATTGATGAAAAGGAAATGTCTAAAACTGACATTGTTACAGCTGGTGATTTTGGAATAAGCGCAAATCAAGTTTCTGGACACAATGAGATAGTCAAGAAGAAAATTGGCCGGCCAAAGGACTCCAGGAATAAGAAGAAAGTCTTGATAGGTCGTCTGACTGTTCCTCGTCGCAATGGAGGTGGAAGCAAGGATATTGATAGCAATAAAGAGAAGATTTTTATGTCTGCGGAAAATGCTGGGAAACTGAACGAGTTTGTTGTGGGTTACAAAAAACATATAGTCAAGCGAGGCCGGCCCAGGGGTCCAAAGACTAAGCAGGAAATCACATTAGGCTATTTGAGTAATGCTAATGCTACTAGTGGACATGAAGATGATGTTATGTGCCAGGGCGATAATGAGAAAACAATCACTGTGGCTGGTCAAAGTGGAGTAATTCTGAATGAGGAAGAAGGGATGATAGTCAAGAAGAAGGACGGGCGTGGCAGATCGAGAGGTTCAAAGACCAAGGGCAAAGTTATACCAGGCCATTCAAGTGGTGCTAATACTAATAATGGAGATGGATACATGGATGCAGTCAGGAAGGAAGATGATGAAAAGAAGAGAAAATTTGTAGCTGGAGAAAGTTGGGGCAATGAAGTAGCTATCGGTAATGAAAAGAGGATATTCAAGAAGGAGAGGCGTGGCCGGCCCAAGGGCTCAAAAAATAAGAAGAGAACTACTGGTGGTAATTTCATTGGTGCTAATCTCAATAATAGAGGACAAAATGTGGGTACTATGAGTATAAATGTGGCTGAAAAGGGAATGCTTTTAACTGAAGAAAATAAGGGAGACCTGAATGAAGTTGCTTTGGTTTCTGCAGTTAGAGTAGTCAGGAGAAAGGGTGTCCTTGGCCGGCCAAAGGGTTCAAAGAATAAAAAGAAAACTATTATAAGCAGCTCCAGTGATGTTTATTCTGGTCATGGAGTTGGAACAATGAATATCAGTAAGGAACATGAGAATAAAATGGCGAGCCTGGCAACTGATCACATGGTGGGGATTCTGAGTGAAGTTACTAATGCTAATAAGGATAGCTGCAGCCTGCCCCAAGGCTTGCATAATGAAAATAAGATTGTTGAATCTGGCGAGAATCAGTACACATTTGTCGATACTGCTGAAGATGGCACCAGAAGGACGGTTAAGAAGAAGAAATGCCGAGGAAAGGTGAAAGATTCAGAGAATAAGAAACAAGCAGCAGTTAGGATTGAAGTGATACAGGACGTCAAAGCTAATACTGCTAGCTTCAGTCCTTGTGAGAATGGGGTTACTAAGCTGAAGGGTAGGCGAGGGATGCCAAAGGGCTTGAAAAACAAAAAAGAAGTAGTATTTGATGCTGTAGAAATTCAGAGGATGACTGGTGAAATTGCTACTGATACTAATGGGGTAAATTTGAGCATAAAGCGGAAGAATGGACCTGGACGACCTAAAGGTTCAAAAAATAAGAAAGCAAAAATTAAGAGTGAAGAAAATAACAAAACTGCAGGAGCACTTATAGTGCATGATGATGGAGGAGGTAGTCAAGCTGAGCAGAAAGTGAAATACTGTGCCATGCTTCCTGTTGCCACTGAAAATGGGGGAATATCAGGTGAAAATGTTTTGTTGGATGCTTTGGGAGGTTGTGTCAGTAAGAGGAGAGTTAGCGGAGGGAGACCAAAAGGTTCAAAGAACAAGAAAAAGGCAGTCGCTTTCAATCTGGGATTTCCTTGTCAAGTTAGTTATCAGAATGCTGTTAGCACGATGGTTAAGCGCAGAGGGAGGCCAAAGGGTTTAAATGATAAGAAGAAAATTGCTATTGTCTCTGAATTCATGGGTGAGCAGGAACTTAGTGTAAATGCAGAAACAAGTGGACTGAAAACGCAAGGAGTATTGGTCAGGATCTCTTCTTCCCGAACATATCTGTCTTCTTGTATGATTTGTATAATTTTATTTGTAAAAAACTGAAGCTAAAAAGTCAAATATAAATAAAACTTAAGATCTGCATATCAGAATTTGTTGATTGTCTTATTGCAATTAGAGACTTAGGAAAGTTTTTGGGGTTACCATAGCCACTATATACAACAAATTGCCTCTTGGCATTTATGGAACCTGCTCGTCTTTCAACCAATCTTCTGTTGGTGGTTAGATTCATGCGAGGCAAGGGATTTTGATCAGAGGAAACATTTCTTATTATCACTGGTCCATGCTAGCATAGTGAAGCAGACAATGGATACTGCTGAACGTATCAAAACACAGAGTCCAACTTCCTTAGGAAAGTGGGGAATCTTGTTTTCTCTTGCATTGTCATTAGAGTCCTGATACTGATATCTAGCATATAATTCTCAATCCAACTTTTATTCATGCTCGATTTCTCAAATAAGTGATATCTGTCACTGTTCATGGAGTTAATAAAGCTAGAGTTATGGCACTATTATATAGGTTCAATTCATGATAATAATTTGAACCTGAGCTTGAACAGAAAAGCTTTTCCTGTACTTTTGAAGCATAAAATGAGTGTGCTCCTGGAAAGAGGATTCAAGTGCCACTAAAGTTATTTTCATTGATATAATAGGCAAATTGGGGATATTGTGGCAGACATAGCATGTGACTTAAATTTGAAATTGTGTCCTAATGAGGTATCTATATGTAGGACGCTATCAGTTGGAAGGATCAGCGGAACTTTTTGTGTCATCAGTGCAGAAATTATAAAGCTTCTGTTGTCAACTGTTCAAGATGCAAAAGAAAACGCTATTGCAACGATTGCATTGCGAAGTGGTAATGAAATTAATCTCCTTTGTTCACAAACCAAAAAGAGAAAGGATTCTGTATTTGTTGGTCTGCAGTGGTTTTTTTTCTTATAGGTGAATGGTAGATGCTCGTTATTGTTATAACAGTTTTAACTATGTTAATTCTAATTGAGGTTGCTAGTAATGTTTTCTAAGATGTTGAGATAATAAATAGGTATCCAGATAGAACAAACGACGAAGTAGAGGACACATGTCCTTTCTGTTTTGGGAATTGCAATTGCGGAGCTTGCCTTCAAACAGATGTCTTCTTAAAGGTCTGTGAACAAGTTAAATTTACCTATTGTATGATCATATATTTATAGTGCAGGTGCTGATATTACAAAATAACTTGGATGTTTTTTTGTTTGATAAATCAAATAATTGTCATCCATGCAACACAACAAGTTGGTATGAAAATAACTAGGTTTGTTAGGGTTGCAGGACTGCTGCAAAGAAACTGATGAAAATATGAGATTGGAGGGTTCACTTTATTTGCTATTCAACATTCTGCCCCTCCTCAGGCATATTCAGAAGGAGCAAAGGTTTGAGCTAGAGGTTGAAGCAAACATTCGTGGTACTATTTTAATTCTTTTTCAGATAATTTCAAGTTTGCTTGTGGTTGGTGGCTCAGAATGTTCACTGATGTTTTTGGTCTCTGTTGTTTTCAGGTGTTCAGCTGACAGAAGAAGACGTTACCAAATCAGTCATTGATGATGACGACAGAGTATATTGGTATTGTCCCCCAAATAATAAATTTCTTGTTGCGCTATCTATGCTCATAAACCATGTATAATGTTTTATGAGTTATTAGAAATTCATCCATAGGGACATAAGATGTAAGTTGTTTCTTCATGGGAGTAAACAGTGGGATTGATTGTTCAAATATCTTTCTGTTAAAGTAAATTTTGTTTCTGATCTGTTCTTTAACCCAGCATCATTTGCTTACATGATCTGTTTCTTGAAGCCGCATTGTTCATTCCTCCTGATAATTTTACCTTCTACTTTGATACCCAAGGATTTCTTTGACCTTTTGATTTACGAACATTAATTGTCTATGGTTAATTACATAAAGAAAAGTAGTGTGTCTGTTGGGTAGCTCAAACTTTCAGAATTTTTTTTATTAGTTTGAAATGTTGTTTCTCTTGATCATATTCTTTGTTGTTTGTTTATTCTGGAAGAAAGGATGTAAGCTTACACAAAATGTTTACTATTTCCAGAGCTCAGTTTTGTCATGACACAATAGCTGTAATGATGCATGGTTCCTTATTTGGCAGTGATAATTGCAACACATCCATTGTCAATTTCCATAGAAGCTGCCCAAATCCTGATTGCTCTTACGATATCTGTGTCAATTGTTGTCGGGAACTCAGAGATGGTGCTCCACATGGAGCTACTGAAGCTAGCTCATCTCTCAGCAAGTCGGTGGAAGCGAGTCATATCGCAGCTTTGAAGGGAAACAATCCTTCAGATGGCTGGAGAAGTCCAGAGACCCTCCTTGCTAATGGTTGTCCAACTCACATGTCCTTTGATGTTGCTGAGTGGAGAGCCAAATCTGATGGCAGTATACCTTGTCCTCCTAAAGAGCGTGGTGGTTGTGGCTCTTCTTTAATGGCTCTAAGGCGTATCTTCAAAGCAAATTGGGTAGACCAACTTATTCAGAGTGCTGAGGCATTAACATGCAACTACCACCTTCCAGATATAGATTTATCACATGGGTGTTCATTTTGTCTTGCTACCACTTCTGTCCAAAACGGTGATAACCACTGTCAAGTAAGACAAGCATCTTTTAGGAACAACAGCCAAGATAATTTTCTGTACTGTCCTAATGCTGTTCACATTGATGGTAACGAGTTTGAGCATTTTCAAATGCATTGGAGGGCTGGTGAACCTGTAATAGTTAGAAATGCACAAGCTAAGGCCTCTGGTCTTAGCTGGGAGCCAATGGTAATGTGGAGGGCCTTCAGAAAAGCAAGTAAAAAGCTGAAAGAGGAGCCTTTCTGTGTCAAATCCATTGATTGCTTGGATTGGTGTCAGGTATGCGTTTGATTTGTGTAAATTACCCCTTAGGGAAAAAGAAGACAGAGTCACATCATTCGAGTTCTCAAGTTGTCATATGCATCCTCAGTTTTGGTCCTAAGTCTACTCTGTGTGTGTGTGTATATATATATATATATATATATATATATATATATATATATCAGGAGTTGCTAATTTCCTTTCTCTAATTTTTATTCCCGTCAAATTTCATTGCATTGCTCATCACGGCTACTTTTGGATCTGAACTCTGCAGGCTGAATACAATTGAACCTTTTTTCCATCTAAAATGAATTTGAATCTGGGAAATTATCTTTTGCATGATTTTACCCCAACATCTCATAGTTGGTCTCTTGTGTCTTTTACCCTAGCTGACAAAACTGCAGTTTTCTATTACCTGATTAGAATTGAACAATTATCCAAAAAAATAAAAAAGGAAGTCTAGAATTGGCAATTACATTTCCTGGTAGGTTGGTGCTAATTTGCTATATTGGTTTGTCTTTGTTATTTGCACCTTACAAGGATCACAATTTGCTGGTTTACCTTAAAATGAATCTTGGTTTTATTGCTGTGCTGTTATTATTATTATTATTATTATTATTATTGTTGTTGTTACTATTATTATTATTATTATTATTATTGTTACTATTATTATTATTATTATTATTATTTTATGATGCAGGTTGAGATAAATATTCATCAGTTCTTCAAGGGCTATTTGGAGGGTCGCAGGCATCACAATGGGTGGCCAGAAATTTTAAAATTGAAGGATTGGCCTCCGGCTAATTCTTTTGAAGAATGTTTGCCGAGGCATGGAGCTGACTTTTTTGCTATGCTTCCCTTCAGCGAATACACTCATCCTAGACATGGTCTTCTAAATTTGGCCACTAAGCTTCCCGATACTGCCTTGAAGCCAGACTTGGGACCTAAAACTTATATTGCTTATGGATATCAAGAAGAGCTTGGGAGAGGTGATTCTGTCTCAAAGTTGCACTGTGATATCTCTGATGCGGTATGCTCATTCCAACAACTGTTCGATTAATCTATTCCAGGTTCCTGTTTGACTGATTTTATTTTGCTTTTCATGGGGCTTGCATCCCTTTCCCAAATTATATACTTGACATTCTAGTGCAAACTTCCCCTTGAGACCAGAAACTGCCTGTGCTTCAATAGCCAAGTGTAAGGTTGGAATTGTACCTTTTAGGTATAAATCGCAGGACTTTATTTTGTCTTAAATGTTACTGATAAATCTTATAATATTTAGAACTTGCAAAAGTAGTGACCATGATAAACAATGTGAAATACTGTACCTAGATTAACAGTAGTTACCTATATGGAAACAAATCTTATCGTTCAATTAATTTAATAAAGATTTAAATCTTTATGATTTTTCAAGTTTTAGAATGGGAAGACCTAAAATCCAGATTAATTTTTATTTTTTTAGAAGTAACATGCATGTTGGTTAGGGCAGAATTTTTCTTTGAGAAAGTAAATTTTGAGAAGGAGCTGATAAGGGCAGAATTCCAAGGAGCTGGTCAGCTCATCATAACACATCACAGTTTTCCTCTCAATGCTACTTTATCTAATCAACCTTTTGAGCATTTCAAGTTTTATGCGTGTTCTTTTTCTTTTTTGGATTGGTAAAATTATTGTTACGAAAAAGAAGCAAACTGCTTTACATAGGAAAGCCTCACTACAGGTTGCGTAATGAGCCCAAAAAGTCTATCATGGCCTCTGTGTCATTTGCAATTGTCATGTTACACCAATAAAACAATAAGGTTTTGTGTGTGTTCTTCAGGTCAACATATTGACTCATACAGCCAAAGTAAATGTTGATCACAAGCAACATGAAATCATTGAGAAACTAAGGAAGCAGCAAGAGGTTGATGATTCAAAGGGACTTTGTCCAGGCATAGCTGAGGCACCAGATTCTCATCAAAGATTTGACAGAACTGAAACTATTGACTTTTATTCTCAGGAAAGCACCGACGATAGAAAAAGTTGCTTGTTAGAAACTATGGACAAGGGGAAAGATATTGATAAAGGAGAAAACATGATTTCCAATATGGATTACGTTGATATTTCTGGCAGAGCTTCTCTACCCAATGAGATAAACTCAAGTACCAATGCCTTGGCACTAGCAGAAGTGGATGTAGCTCTCGAAGTCAAGCAAGATTGTGCAGAAGTTGAATGTGGGGGTGCAGTATGGGACATCTTTCGCAGACAAGATGTACCGAAGTTAATAGAATACTTGCAGAAGCATTGGCGAGAATTTCGCCATTTTAACAACGCTCCTGTGGCTTCAGTAAGTATTCTTGCACTTCAAGTTTGATGATATCACAAAGTGCTGAAGCGTTGAATTACTCCTTGATTTCACCCTTAGGTTATTCACCCTATCCATGACCAGACATTCTATTTGAATGAGAAGCACAAAAAACAGCTGAAGGAGGAGTACAGTAAGAATCCTCTTTTCCTTAGTTGATTATAGAAAACAGTCGTAATGACTTTGGAAGGGTATCTAATCCCACCCCTTCTCCCTCTTTTGCTCTACAGACGTTGAGCCATGGACGTTTGAGCAATACCTTGGTGAAGCTGTTTTTATTCCTGCAGGATGCCCACATCAAGTGAGAAATAGACAGGTGAAAGTCCCAGTCTAACTATGCAAACTTTGAAGTATCAGAGGTTTTGTATTTCATCAGTAGTATGGTTGTACCTGAATTTCCTGTGTGTTTGTTATGCTATCGAATGGATTCATCTTGTTAATTCCCCTTTCTTTTGGTACAGTGCACTGCTAGTTTTTTTCTATAGATGAAATGACAACTATAGATCCCTTCATGGCATACTGATCACCTCCAATATTCACACAAAAGGTGGTGCAGCCTAGCAATTAATGGAACTATCTATTCAAACTGAAAAGAGCTAAACAAAAGGATACCTTGGTCGAATTTCACGGTGTTATACCTCACACTGGGGGCCAGAACATGAAGTTTTGGTACTCTGCAAACTTATTGGGGCAAAAAGCACTATTCTTCAATTTTATGCAAAAAGGAACATGTTTCAGAATATCAACACCTGTTATAATTTGACAGTGCACAATGATGTCTTAAGACAGTATTAAAAATAGTACAAAATCGCTATAATAATAGAATTTTGAATTTGATTCATGACTTTGAGCCAAATGTCTGCTATGCTTTGTCTGAGCTCTGATAATTTAAGAAGCCTTGTGACTAAAGCAAACTCTGAGCTCTCTTCTTTTGGAATTTGATCTTAGCTGAATCTGACTCTGGCTAGAACAGTTTTCCGGGAGTGTCTTTAAACTGTAGCTCTTCTCAGGTCCTTGCAATTTCTTTCTTTCTCCAACGGGGTCTGGAATTAATACTATTTGAAGTCACTTATACAAATATTAATGCTACATGTGATATAGTATCTGCAATATTTCATTTTCCTGATACTTTGATTGGTAAACTATTATTTTGCTGCTTCTATCTGTGTTCACATCTTAATGTACTGCACTTGTTATTGATTCTGTCATTCATCTACTGCTATTATACGTGGACAGTCATGTATCAAGGTTGCTGTTGACTTTGTATCCCCGGAAAATGTTCAAGAGTGTATTCGATTGACGGAGGAGTTTCGCTTGCTCCCCAAAACCCACCGATCTAAGCAAGATATATTGGAGGTACATTCATTAAGAGCATATTACAGCACAAATGTTATTTTGTATTCTGAATTCAACAGTCTCTTTCCATCTCTATGCATTGGTGACAGTGTTGTCAAAAGCAAAAAGCGCAAAAAATCTCTAAGGTCCATTGGGGCTTTAAGTGCAAATAAAGTGTGGGCTTTAATGAAGGCGCAAAGGGAGAAAAAGTACAAAATATATATTTTTAGTCCAAGACACAATAAATATAAGAATGAATGACAATGGTTATCCAAAAAAAAAAGCATGAAATGACAATACAGGAACAAAGAAATTGAAAAAAAATCATGATAAAGTGAAATATCAATTGTTTAGTGTCGCCTCTTCAGAAGAGACTCCGAAGAGGCTCATTGGCAAGTAAAAATATGTCGTAGAACCTTGATGACGACAAAGCGCACACTAAGTGAGGCGAAGCGCTCAACATATTTTGAGCCTCGCTTCAGGGCTTAAGTGCGCCTTTAACAACACTGATTAGTAAATCACAGGAAGATACTTCTATCTGCTTAAGAAGATTTTGACCGAGTGTTAGTAGAATTAGGACCGCAAACAAAATGTGAGTGATGCTATGGGGATATTATCCTGAAGCTTTTCTGAAACATATGAAGGAAACGTTAATGCGTCTCGATCGTTCCAATTTTACATTCTATCCGTTAGTTTTTCTTTAAAACGAGGGTTTGCAGAAGAATTGTAAATATAAAAAGTATTTTCCTTGTATACGCTGACTTGCAATTCATGTGACTTTGGGAAATGGACTTCACTTGAACATTTTCAGTAGATTTGTCTAATACATTTCGCATACATCAATATCATAGCTTTGCCAAATAAGTGGACAGTACATTCCTTTGCTGAAGAAATTAGAAGACATTTGCTTGGAAGTGTAAGAAGGATTCACCTCTTCAATTAATTAAGCACAGGTGTTGCATCTCATTAGGAAATGTTGTCTGATTTGAGAATCTTTTGCTAGCTTGGACTTGTTTTTATGGTCAAATGACGGCACTTAATATTGTGCGTGTGTGTGTACTGTTAAGCTTAAGCATTGAAGTTATCGCTGGCACCATGTTTTCTATGTTTAGCTCCTTTTTCTCCCTTTTTTGGTTGGTTCAATCTTCATCCACTGGATGTTTACGTGTTCCGTGAGTTTGACCTGGCTTGAAAATCATATTTGACATTTTGCGTCTATGATTCAAACTCAAGATGTTGTCCATCCAATTTTTTTGCCCTATGTTTGTTGTACTCAACCGTAGGTATTAATGATTGTGACATTTGACGATCTGCACTTTTTGAATGTGAAATCAGACTTGATCAGTTAGTTCTTTCTGGTTTCTTGATTCGCATTTGCACTTGATGACTCAAAGTAAGTGATGGGTATCTTTTACTGCTTACTATTTTGCTGCTCCTTGGTACGAAACTGTAAAATGTGAGAAACTACTTTTTGGTCAGAGACGTGAGCTTGAAAAATGTGATGAATCAACAACAACAAAAATGTGATGAATCATGCTCTTCAAATGTCCTTATCTTTTGTATGAATGATTGTTTAATGATATTGTTATAGGTGAAGAAGTTGGGGCTTTATGCTGCCAGTGTTGCTGTTAATGAAGCCACAAACCTGTTGTCAAAACTTAAGTAAGTTTCTTGTTACTTGGTCATGTTCTTCATGCCTTTCCCATGTTTCTCTGAAAAGGGAAAAAAAACACCAGTGTGGTCGATTACTGAATTTATGACAAATTTACGGGCTTAACTAGGTTTGTGTATTTACGAGGCTTTCATGAAAGAAAGATGTCATCCAGATATATCTTTCAAAACTCTCCTCAAGATGGAAGATGAAAATGCATACTTGATTTTCTTGTGATTGTTACAAGTCTAAGCGGTACTATCTGTGAAGGTCGCCAACCTTTACAGATAGAAACAACAACCTGTAGATCCCTGAGTTGAATGAAGCTCATCTGCTCCAGCCTTAGTGAGCTGGATTGCCTTGGCAATATTTGCTTGTCGGCTGGACAGGCTGCCTGGTGTATAGGCTGAGGTGCACGCAAGCTAGCCCCCACCAGTATTTAATAAAAAAAGAAATGCTGTAGAAGGTCAACAATATAAACTGGTAGCTGTTTCCTCAATGTCAGGTGTAATCACGCTGCCAAAAGACAAAGGATGTCAGGTTTTTTTTTGTTTGACAATTGAAAACTTTACTTCTATATATCCACAGGTATACTACACCAAAAGTGTAGTCCCCCTTCACAAAAGTGTTACTTACAGAATTCTATAGGATCTTCTAGTTACAGTCAATCAATAGCATTTAGAACATCTTCAGTACTTCCTACACCAAAAATAATAGAGTAAAGGCCTAGACAGTTTATCTTAAACTTCTGAATATTTCTCTGTTTGCCTTCAAAACATCTCTGATTCCTTTCCTTTATGTTGTCCACCATATGAAAGCTGGGACCATCTTCCATCTCTCCTCCTTTTTTGCTGCATTGCCATCTCTGTTCCAGCATTTTAAAACCTTTGTAATCCTCCCTGGTTAGAAAGCACCTTAAATAAAGTAATTAGAAAAAAGTAGTCTCCCTGGTTTCACCCAACTGATTTTCCTTTTTTTCTTTTTGGCAATTAAAGATTTTATTAATTACCAAGAGAAGTAATACAAATCAGAGGGTGAAACCATACCAGGCACATCCCTTCTCAGTATCAACTATCAACCACCAAACCTTTTAGTCTAGGCTCCTATGAAACAAAAGAAACAGCACAAAACTCATAAATTACAAATAAACTCAAATTCTCTCTGATTGCTCCTAACTCTTATGCATAGTCCAGTTTTAAGCTGATGGAGCGATACATCCATGGGTCTGGATCTGTCATGAAAAACTCGTGTGTTTCGCTCTATCCATATATGGTATATCACAGCAGCAAATCCAGCTTTTAGAATAATGCCTTTTGGCTACTTGCCCCTTGTTTGTTGTATCACCCATCTCCATTCGTCATACCAACTACCAATATGTCTTTGCCAGTGCAGCCAATCCAAGAATCTAACCCATATTGATTTAGTGCAAATGCAATCAAAGAAGAGACGGGAAGCACTTTCGGGTTCTGTTTGGCAGAACGCACAGACTCCATCCACATTCATTCCCCACCTCAATAATCTATCTTTTGTTCTCAGTTTCTCATGTAAGGCTATCCACAATATAAAGACTTTCTTTGGCTCTGCTGTATTGTGGCAAATGAGGTGCTTCCAATTGACGTGAGTAGTTTCTCCCTGCAAGTTCTTGTAAGCAGCACCTTTGTGAAATTTCCCATTTTTGAGTACCTGGTTATGCAGTCTGATTCAACCAGTATTTCCTCATATTGAATATCTTTCTCACCATCCACGCAGCTTGAGAAGGGCACTGCATATCTTACCAATTCTGCTTCTTTATATAGTAGGTGTGTATCCAAGTAATCCATAACTTCTCCTTCTTCTGACTTAAGGCCAGGAGCAACTTACAAATGGCAGCTTGGTTCCAAAATTTAAGATTTATGATATTATGCCCTCCTGCCCCTTTAGGCGAACATATTTTATCCCAAGCCACCGAGGCTCTTTTGGAGATGTTTGCCTCTCCACTCCAGAGATAACTTCTACAAACTGCTTCAATCAGTTTAATAACTTTCTGTGGTAACAAAAAGAGCTGTGACCAGTAGGCTTGTACTCCAAACAGAACAACTCTAATAATTTGTAGCCTACCAGCATAAGTCAAGCCTTTAGACATCCAACTAGTGATCCTTCCTGTGATTTTTTCTACCAGTGGTTTGCAACGAGTTACAGTAAGCCTTTTGGTAGAGAGTGGTACCCCTAGATACTTTACAGGTAGTTCTCCTCTTTCAAATCCCAGCTCAGAATTTAGCTTTGAGAAGCTGAATATACGTGACATCACCTCTAGAAAACATGAGCAGATCATCCGCAAAGCAAAGATGGAAAATATTGAGTTTCTGACATCTTGGATGATGATTAAAGTCAGAGTCATCTCTTACAAACTGATCTTCCTTTTGTTAATGAACATTTGCCAAAACTGATCTGTCCATTTGTAGTGTAAAAAAAGATGGTTCACAGTCTCAACTTGTTCTTCACATAGGTAACATCTACGCTCTTGTTAAGGTTTTCATGAGTTAGAACAGCTTCCTTTGCCAAGAGCCATGTGAAATAGTTCACCTTATAGGGTACTTTTGTCTTCCAGATCATCCTCCAAGGCCACTCTATCTACTGTGGTTCTGTTGGAATCAGGTCTCGATAAGCTGATCTGACAGTGAACACTCCCCTCCTGTCCTCCTTCCACCCCAATCTATATCTCTCCTCTGTTAGGTTTGTAACTTGTGCAACTGTTTCATGGAATGCTGCTATGATAGTCATTTCCCAGTCATTAAGGTTTCTTCTGAAATGAAAATTTCATCCTTGCCCTGTCCATAGCTCTGCCACTGTTGCTTCCTGGAATTGACATAGCGTGTATAGTTCAGGGAAAGCTTGTTTCAGTGACACTTGCCCACACCAGATGTCATTCCAAAAGGCCACCTTTTCACCATTTCTCACCAGCATGATCTACTAAAGGCCAGATGCCATAGATTCCCGATGGATCTCCAAACACTGCAGTTGTATGGGTTGGTCACCATCTCTGTCATCCACTTATCCTCCATGCCATATTTTGCTATGATTACTTCCTTCCATAATGCTTTTTCTGGGGAGGCAAATTTCCATAGCCATTTCATCATCAGACTCTTGTTTTTACAGCCCAAGTCCCTGATGTTCAAACCTCCACCTCTCTTGCTTATTAACAGTTCCTCCCATTTAACCAAGTGGTACTTCTTCTTGTCTTCATTACCTTGCCATAGACTTGCCATTTCATGAAAAACAAAGATGTCAGTTCATTCCGATTTCTTTGACAAACCTATTTGCTGAAAATGATGCATGTTAAAGAAGAAATGAACTAAATTATTACACTGGAGAAGTAGGGCAGAGGATAGAAGTTCTAAATTTTTTGAAAGAAGCTACTAATCCTTTTCTTTCCGTGACCTTAAATGTTCTATCCTTGTAACCCTTGCAATCTTCTTGATGCCTTTTCCTGAATCTACTTTATCAAAAAAAAAAAAATCTAAATTTTTTTGCCTGAATTTCTTCCCAAAAGTTCGGCTCTTTTTTTTGTGGTTTCTTTCCAAAGGGTAGGCTGCCTACATCACACACTTTACTTTAGGGATGTGGCCCTTCCCTGGACCCTGTGTGAATGCGGGATGCTTAGTGCGCCAGGCTGTACTTTTTTTTTCATCCGAGTTTAGTCAATGCTTTACTTTCCCACTGCTTTGACCAACTGGGTTAGAAACTTAATCAGTCACCACTTAGACAGCTGAACTAGTTTAGGTGAAATTAGATGTCACACTATAAGCCACTAGGATCTCCTGAATGTAGTAATTGATAATAATGCAGAACTTTCAGTCGGAGCTCGAGGCGGACACCTTAAATGAAATGGACTCAAGAGCTAATGGTGATGGAACCACTAGGCCTCTAGGGCGATAGGAATGACGATAGAAAAAGTTTAAAGTTCACAAAAGGGTGAATATAAATATCTACTGAATAAGTCGGCAGAGATGGGCCCGTTAACCCAATCATCGTGTTATTGCTTCTGAGATGTAATAATTTTTCCCCAAATATCAGTAAAGTGGTAATTTTTCTTTTGACATAGTGGCCAACCCCTAGGAACTTTTGGCCCTTCTCGGAGCTGGTGTGTCTCTTCAGCAACTGCCTCTTTGTCCAAAGAGAAGTCCCTCCCACCCCCCCCCCCCAACCCCCCAGCGCGGCATTTCTGTTGCATAATATCTTTTGGTTAAATGGTTGATCTGAGGCATGTTGGAATTTGACTCTTTAATATTGATACTCCTGGAATGAACAACTTTGTATTTCATTTGGCAGTGCTCCTCAATCTTGTGATGAATTGCAACAGCAGCAAGAACATGCTGCCAAAACTGGGAGCTCTATTGCAGAAGGCCTGGATATGGAATCCATCAGCTGTAGTAACCAAGAATGAAGGACGCTCTTGTTAAATATGAGGATTTTTGAAGTTTTCAGAGAATATTCTATTTGATTCTAAATCTTTTGATTGCATTGTGAGGCATTTCTGTTTTTATATAGTACTTTTTTTTGGTCTCAGTCAAATAATCCCTTGAGGCATTATTTTAGATGTCTTTATGGCTCATTGAAGCTTGTAATGAACTCAAGTTCAGAGGAAATGCAATAGTAGAAAGAGTATCTCATTGATGTTCAATCCAAGTGCAAATGCAATTATCATGATAGAGTTATACATTTTCCCTTTCAGTATAGCAATAGATTTCATTTCACCTAGTTATCAAATTTGCACCTACTTGCTGATAGATGGGTTCTTAATAAGTTAGAGCATAGATGTAAGCTAAGTGGAAAATTAAATTTGTAGAGTTTGATTTCAAATATTTTGATTTCTACTAAGGGGTGTGAAAAATTATAAGATTCTAATAGAGACAAAAATACTTTCTTTTTTTCTTCCTTTCATCTTGATCGACGAAGTTATTTAATATCTCTATTGGTAAGAAATAGCATATATACTCTACGAAATAATTAAGTGACATGCGAAGTTGATCTAAACATCATAGCTATAAAAAAATTCTCAAATTCTCGATAATTTTGATGAAAGAAGTAGAATATGAATAAAGATTAGACAAATGTCAACTACAAATAATTGCAATATACAATAAACTTCATCATTAGGCACCGGAATATACTCCCTAAAATAGATATTTCATTTTACTTATCAATTTTAACAAATCAAAATTATTATTATTTTAAAAAAATATGAACTTACCTACCTTTCCAACAACCTCCCGCACCGCCACAAACCACAAACCCAAAACGAGGAAGGAATGACAAGAAACCTCAGTACGACATAGTTCCTTACTTCATGTAGAAGATAGATTAACATCACAAGATGGGACAAGAAGAGATATTCCCGAAAGTATCGGTGGTAATTTCTTGTCACACAAGACTGCGGATGCAAGTCTCCACTTCATCGATGCCGCACCAATACGATGTGTGATATCATCATCTTTCTTTCGTGGGACAACTTATGTATCAAGTCTCACTTTCACGTCTGCCTCATGCATCACATCACTGAATTTACACTCCAAATACTCTATCTTGGTCCTACTCAATTTGAACCCTTTAGATTTCAAAGTTTTCCCATCTGATTGGGAAGTGATCTGAGGCTTCTCCCACTATTCTTACACGAGTCTTGGTTCCATCATACATGTCCTTTATCGCCCTAATGTAAGTCACTGGTACACCTTTAGACTCCAAGCATTTCCAATGGACTTCTCTCTGGACTTTATCGTAATTTTTCTCAAGGTCAATGAACACCATATGCAAGTCCTTTTTCCTCTCCATATTTCTCTACCAATCTCCTCATAAAATGAATGACTTCAATAGTAGAACGTCCTGGCATGAATCCCAACTGGTTCTCGGAAATAGACACATCCTTCCTCACCCTCATCTCCACCCCTCTCTCAAACTTTCATGATGTGACTCAACAACTTGATACTTCTATAATTGTTGTAATTCTAGATATCTCCTTTGTTTTTATACTTAAAAAGCATCATTAATAAAATTAATTTAATAAAATACACTTCTTCGAAGGGTTGAAGTAATCAATATGAACTTACCTACCTTTCCAAACACACCCCACCCCTAACCCATCCCCCCACACACCCCAAAACGAGGAAGGAATGACAAGAAACCAAGAGACTCAGTACGACATCGTTCCTTCCTTCATGTGGAAGATAGATTAACAGCACAAGATGGGACAAGAAGAGATATTCCCGAAAGTAACTTTCATTTCTTTGCCTTGTTTCACTCTTTTGGATATTTAATTTATACTTGTGTGCTGCTCTAGAAAATCCTCATTCCTCAATTTCTCTTCTTCTTTGTCTGATGGGTCATCTCCCAAATCCCACAAAAGTCTCCTCTTTTCCGACAAAGCTCCAATCTTGAAAATCTAACCAATATCCAAAATCCCCTTAAAGAAAGAATTTTTCTTCACTTTTCTTGTTTTCCCTTATTCTGGGCGTTGAGTTTCCACTGAACTAAGTCGATATGGCAGCTGCACTTAGATCGAAATCATCAAAGTACACGGCCTCTGTGGCTATTACCCACTTCAGATACTTTATCATCAATGATTTTCACACGGGTCGTTTACCCAATTACCATTTGTGTAACAGAACCAAATGGGATCATAATTCCACTTTATTCAAGCCTGTATCGTTTCGAGGTGAATTCGTAGACCGATGTTATGATAATCTGAAGAATTCACAGAATTCAAATAAGAAGAATAGAGAGAAAACTAGTATGTCAAGTAACTATGGGGAACCTCCTGAGATTTGGCAACCACCTGGCGAGGGAATTGTGGTTCGTCCTGGTGTGAAGTTTGTTCAGGTGGGTGAAGGGGAAGGTCCCAGTTCGGGTTCTGGAAGTGGGTTTGGTTCTGGGTCAAAAGATGGGTCTTGGGGTGGATCCAATTTGGGTACCCAATTTCCCACACCAAAGCAACTGTGTAAAGGACTTGATAAGTTTGTAATTGGACAGGAGAGAGCTAAAAAGGTAATCTTTTTTTCGAGTTTCTCTCTTTTGGAACTGACAATTCTGGGTACCCTTTGAGTCATAGATAAAGATAGTCTAGTCCTTTGATTTTATGCTTGCTTCATTGATTACAATGTGAGTAAAAGAGCTCATTTTGTGTCAAAGGGTGCTTGAGATCTAGTAGAAGACACTATTATTTGAACTGTTAGAGTGACTTTCTATATCATTTTGTGATCCGATATGTGATTGCAGGTTCTGTCTGTCGCCGTATATAATCATTACAAGAGAATATATAATGACTCTTCTCATAAGTGGTTAGTTTTGAACACTGCATAATTCCCATGTTTTTTTGGCCGACCCCCTTCCCTGTGACTCTTCACATAAGTGGTTATCTATTCTTCTAATGCTATTGCTTAAATGTGGTACCTAGGCCTGCAGGAAATGACAGTAGTGAAAAAACAGATGGAGTAGAAAATGAAGCCGTGGAGCTTGAGAAGAGTAACATCCTTTTAATGGGGCCAACAGGTTCAGGTAATCTTTATAATTGTCCATTGCGCTTCTTGAGGTCTAAAATGTGGTAAAGAAGCATTTTAGATAAACGTGCCTTTGAAGTATGGAACTTTAGATTCATGAACAGAGAAATCTTTTTTCTGCTTTCTCCTGCTTTCGTTTTCTTTTTAGTTGTGAATTTTTTCAGAAGATACTGTGAGGTGTTATTTACTTATAATGGTGATATGATGGTCTCAAGCTAATGCTCACTATCTGCTTCATAATGTCAAAGAGCTATACGTGTGCGCTGATATGTAGATAACCTAATATTTGACTATGTATGTTAAAAGTAAAACTGTGATGATGAGAGTGCCACATGAATTTTGCTTTAAGACTAATGATAAAGTAATTTAAATGCATCGTTCTCCTTTATCTTTTATCCTTTTAGTCCATGAACTTATCTTGGCTCCCTGCTTTTTTCGTTGGAGGGGAAGATGTGAATGGGTAGAGCTCTAACATTGTCATTATCATTGTTAAAACTGTGATCCTTAACTTTAATAAAAATTACTTTTTCACTTGAGTATTTTTGTGTCATATCAAGGACAGGGAAAACTTTACTTGCCAAGACCTTGGCTCGATTGGTGAATGTTCCCTTTGTAATAGCAGATGCTACGACACTAACTCAGGTATGTTGTTATCCTGTCACCTTAGTAGAGATAGGAAACAACGCTTAACTTAATAAGCTTTCAATAGAATCAATATTTTCCTAAATCTTGTTCCCTTAAAATGTAAATTATGTCAACAGTCCTTAAAATCCAAATTTCTTATTTCAATATTTTATTACATAATTTCCCCCTTGTATATTTGTTACTCTTGCACATAAATTGTGTGTGTTAAATTATTTGAAATTTTCTTGGGCCGAGGGTCTTATCAGAAGCAACTTATCTACCCCACAAAGGTGAGGGGTAAGATATGCATATACTCCACCCTCCCCAGATCCCACTTGTGGGAATATACTCAGTATGTTGTTGTTTAATTGTTTGAAATTTGAACATTGGAGATCCCATAAGCCTGGGGAACCGTTTGCAAATAGTCTGTTTGAGGCCAGGTTTAGGCCGTGTAAGGTGAGAACTTTGAATTAGCTCTTTTGGAGCTACAACTGAGCTGGTTTTGCAGTTTGTTTCAGTGTAAATGTAGAATGGAGGAGACCTGTCTTCATCTATTGAAGGTGAAAGTTTTTGAGCACTAGTGTTGGCATTGAAGACCATGTAATAAGTTGGTGCACGTGAGGAACTTTTGTGGGGACAAAATCATGGTAATGGTTCTCCTTAGAAGCTGAAATGAGAAAGATGAGAAAAGAAGTTGAAGAAGTGAGGTTGTAAAAAGATAGAGAATAAAAAATAGCTTCTCTCATGACGATTAGGCAAACCCAAATTTCACAGTTCAACTTTCTGGAACTATGGAACTTCATGAGTCTACTTTTCAGAGGGTTATTACTATGAGCCTGAAGACAAAAATAGATAGGCTGTTCTTCATTTTTGACATTCCAAGACTATTGACACATAACATACATACCTATACATATAATATACATAATCAATGTATAGGTTTTGTATATTTCAGCCATATTGGTAAATAAGTTTGGCCGAAATGTACATATTGGTAAGTTCCCCATTAAAAATAGTTGTCACCTTGATAAGAGTCCTGAAGCTGTGGGTTTCCATTTAATGGTATACTTGTTCTGAAAAATCCAGTCAATGATAATACTTTTGTCTGCAGGCAGGATATGTTGGGGAAGATGTGGAATCTATTCTATATAAGCTCCTCAGTGTAAGTACTAAACCTGTTGAGTCTCTAATCTTTATTTATTGTTTTTATTCCTGTTCTCGTTCTCTTTGTCTTGAGTATTTTCGGGGGGGGGGGGGGGGGGGAGAGAAAAATTATCATTGCTATCCTAGGTCCTAGCATCCTTGCCAACTTATGTGTATGCTTTAAAACTAGCTTTTGGGATGTAATGCAGATTACTGTTTATTTGATGATTTTGCAGAATGTGACAGATGAAGCCTCTGAATATAAGAAAATGTTCTAGTTTATTTCCTATTTTACCGGAACTTTTCGAACTTTGTGTAACAAGAGACTTAGTACAAGAAGTAGATGGTAGGATCTTTTGTCCCTTAGCAATTAGGTGGCCAGAAGTCTATAAACACCAACTGCAACCTTTTTTCCTGTTTTTATAATTTTTTCCATTTTTATGCGTCTAATTATTTGCATATCATACAATATTGTCATATTTTCTCCAGAAATCACTGCAATATCTAGCTAAGCGAACTTATAAATGGAGGAAAGAAAAGGGATTACTGCTTGTGAAATGCTCTTGCTTCTAATCAGAACTCATGACTTTGCGCATCCTTTCCAGTGATTTCTAGTCTTGATATGAGTTATCATTTAATTAATTTGATCTGATTTTATTGCAGGTTGCTGACTATAATGTAGCAGCTGCTCAGCAAGGCATAGTGTATATTGATGAAGTTGACAAGATCACGAAAAAGGTTAACGTTGACTTATTGAGTGTTTTTTTTTCAGATTAAACTTCACTAGCAACATCTCATGTGTCAGTTTAGCTGATTCCTCTTATACTGATATTTCCAGGCTGAAAGCCTCAACATTAGTAGAGATGTCTCAGGAGAGGGTGTCCAGCAGGCATTGTTGAAGATGCTTGAAGGAACAGTAAGTGTATAGCTTAGTTTTTGTTTGTTAATGGTGAATTGATCGCCACAATCTGTTATCAAATGTGGATATTGTTTAACGTTGCAGCAAATGTAGAAGCAACTTTGACTGCTTGCGGCTCATTAACATGAGATCTAGACAAATTGCTTTTTTATATGACAATAACCAGGCTTTTATAGAAGGATCACTTGAGAGTTGGTTGCTTTATCTAACCAAACTATATTAGCTGCTTTCTTTTAGATCCCACTGACTGACTGAATGTGGCTCATCAACTATGAATAGCTTTTATCTTGCTGGTGGCCTTGATACTTGTTTCATGTCTTTTTTGTTTTCTTGCAATAGTCTGCATGTGCTAACTGCGAGTCCTTCTTCCCTTTCTGCTAGTTTATTCGAGAAGTAGTAGTGGTGGTTTTCTCTTGTAATGTTCTTTTGTCTTTCTTCTCGATTCTGAAGATAATTTATATCTATTGGAATTACTTGAATCCTGTGTGTCCAATGCATTTAGAAAAGGAAGGAATAGTTTCTTTTTCTTTTTCTCGTTTACATTTTCATATTTCTATTATTATCTATCCTTATTCAAGTGACCTCCAGATGTGCGAAACAATTGTTGCGATCAAAGAATGGTCTGACTTTTTCAATGACTAGACTTGCTATAGTGGATCATGGTTTGATCTATAGTTCAGTGGTAATGATTGGAAAAATGAATGGTGGTTATGTCATTTGTTTGTTACTATAATTAGCTTTCTGTTACTTATCCTAAAATTAATAATAACACTGAGCTTTCTGTTGCAGATTGTCAATGTGCCGGAGAAAGGAGCTCGGAAGCACCCTAGAGGGGATAACATTCAGGTAGGTTATAAAAGCATTTCATTTTGGGATTAAGATATTTATTCCACAATCAAGAAGAATTTGGAGTGTCCTGGAAGCAAAAATGTTTATTTCTTGTCTGTGTTAACGGTTTATTTGGATGTCCTCAAATGGATAAAGATTTGTACCCAATAAGATAATTTGATGTGCTTATGAGCTTGGGTTTAGGATGAATTAATTTACCTTCGTATTATTTACTGATTTCATAACTGAGGTATAGTGACTGTTTCATTTAGTCTTCCGTTAGTGGGTGGATGATAATTGTTCTGGAAGAACAAGTTAAGAGATCTTTGACTAATTCTTTTGTCTAAGTTTATCTTCATAGTTATTTGTTAACTCTTTGCGCTTTTCAAATTGTTGGACGACCCTTTTTCTTTTGGCATGCTAGGTTTTACAGTTGATTTGAAGTTTCAGATATGTATCTTTGAACAAAAAGTTTCTCATAGCCTAATTGTTTATGTCATTACAGATTGATACCAAAGATATTCTCTTTATATGCGGTGGAGCCTTCATTGACTTGGAGAAAACAATCTCAGAGAGGTCTTACACTTTCGCCTCATAGTTTTATCTCTTTCCTTTAGTCTGATATTCAGCTTATTCCTTATATACTTGTTTATGTTTTCAGGCGCCAAGATTCTTCTATAGGATTTGGTGCACCAGTTCGCACAAACATGAGGACTGGTGGTGTTACAAGTGCTGCTGTGACTTCATCTTTATTGGAGACGGTAAGTTCTTCTGAACCCTTGCAGTGTAGCAAACCTTCCAGACTAAGAGTATTTTTAGCTTGATTGTGGTTGTATTTTGCATGATCGTAGATGTAGCTCCATATTATCTGCATTGAGAAATTGATGTCTATGGATTGCTGTGCTTATTGGTCAATGAAATTAGTTACATGTGCATCAGATGAAGTCAAATGTATGCTACAAGATGAACTGAGATGTTAATTTACTGATGTGCCATGATGTGAAACTGTGTTATTACTATTAGTTATCATTATTCTTCTGCATATCCGACACCTTTTTTCTGGAATTCGTTTTTTACCCTGCATTTGTAGTTTGAGAATATGCAGACTGCAGAGTTATATGTGCTTGACCAATTAAATAAAAAGAGTTGCATGTGCTTGTGTTTTATTACTTGCTCTGGCTTGCTTCATGTCAGTTAAATAAAGTGATATTGACTGAGATCTTTAAATGTATTATTTTGTCACTTTAATATGGAAACAGTTCTGACCCATATAGTACTTCATGTAATTTCTAAATATTTAAGTTCTATTTTTGGAATATGGATAATTCTATGACCAATATAGCTCTTTATTCTTACTTTTTTTATGGCATGTTTTGAAGTATTTTCTAATCATAGTACGTAATTCTCCTGTTATGCAGGTTGAAAGTAGTGATCTAATATCATATGGTCTGATACCTGAGTTTGTCGGGCGGTTCCCCATCCTTGTTAGTCTGTCAGCTTTAACTGAGGATCAACTTGTGCAGGTAATGACTAATGTTTACTGTAACTTGGTTCTTTGGCATTAATTGCATTGTGCACATTATTATGATTTGCATGGAAAGCTGGTCTTCCTTTGCTTGAATAAGGTGGAATTTTTTGTACATCAGTTTTGCGGCTTTTGCCATTGGGTTTAGTCTTTCAGAATTTTCATCCAGAATATGAGCCTTTATGCCAGATTTAGATAAAATTTTCTCTTCTGATTGTTTCGGTTCTTTGCAGGTTCTAACTGAGCCAAAAAATGCGCTAGGGAAGCAGTACAAAAAGATGTTCCAAATGAATGGGGTGAGTGTTTGCCTCTCAAGATCTTTTTTGGCTATGCAGAACGATGCATCCGTTTATCTTTTTTAGATCCTCTCATTTGGACAAGGAGCAGGTTGGAGATTTTCTAGGTTCCCTAATAATTTAATCAGAATGTTACTTCTCATACTTGGAGACTTCTTTCTCAGGTAAAGCTGCATTTCGTTGAAGATGCACTAAGATTGATAGCTAGGAAAGCAATATCCAAAAATACTGGTGCTCGTGGATTGCGATCCATATTGGAGAACATTTTGATGGATGCTATGTATGAGGTATGTCGTACGCCCTTTTTTCCTCATCTTTTTTTCCGTGGACCTACAGCGTCTAGTGAGGACTGTTTCTCAATATACGTTCTGTAGTTGTTATGCTGACCTGGAAATGAATTAGTTAATTATGTAAAGCACACTGCTTGACATTATGATATTCACATATGGATTTGTTTTACTGTACTTGTCTTTGGCTGGAGAAAATATTGCTGAATGTAATGTTTAAAACAAAATTTATCAGGTCATGATGCTTATTTCAAATTCTGAACATCTCTGTAATTGTGCTTAGCCATTATGTCCTTTGCTGGTCATTTTTTGTCTTGAGCCGGGGGTCTATCGGAAACAACCTCTTTACTTCACCCTGATGTAAAGGTACGGTCTGCGTACATTCTACCCTCCCCAGACTCCACTTTGTGGGAATACACTGGGTATGTTGTTGTTGTTGTCTATAATTGTGCTTAGGTTGAACTCTGTGCATTTCAATATTATAAACTATGCTCAGTTTCAAAAAAAACTATAAAGTATCTACTCAGTTAATGCAAATACTTATTGGTTTTCACCAAGTATACTATGAAAGCTTTAGCTGACAATTTTTTTAACTAATAAACAGAACACAATTAATCAAAATTTCGAGGGAATCATCTAAATTCTAAACAAAACATAAAATTAAATAGCCTGGACAGATGCATTCTAAATAATAAACTGTAGCCTGCACAACCCCCCCCCCCTGATACTGCTTTTGTCGGTTCCTTTTTCTAGCATATTTCTGATTTGTATTCTTGCAGATTCCTGATGTCAGAACAGGCGATGATGTAATAGATGCTGTTGTAGTCGATGAGGAGTCTGTAGGAACTGAGGGGCGAGGGTGTGGGGGTAAAATCCTGTATGGCAAAGGTGCATTTGACCGCCACTTTTCACAGAATAGATCAAAGGATTCTGAGGTAAGTTTAACCTGGCATGATCTTAGTATTTGATGTTTTATTGCAAACACAGTGTCAAATTATAGTATTTAATGTTTTTCATGTTACACTACTACAGGCAAACACAGAGGGGTCTGATGGAGACCATGAGGCGGAACAAGACCTTCCTTCCATTGTTGCTTTGTAAATGTTCTGTGAGGTGTATTTCTTGTCTCACTATGTACAGTAATCTAAATTCAAATAAACAATGTTATCTAATAAGAGCTCAATGTGCTTTTTCATACTGCATTTTGTTGTGTTTTACTGTTATCTTGCTATTTATTCTTTGATCTGCTCTGGGCAATTCAACTCTGAAGTTAGAAAGCGCCAGCCTTGACTTTTTTTAACTTGAGGGTTTATCGGAAACAAACTCTCTAACTCCAAGGTAGGGGTAAGGTCTACATACACTCTATCCTCCTTGACCCCACTTTGTGGGGATGGGGATACACTGGGAATGTTGTTGTAGAAAGTGCCAGCCTTCTCAACTTTCCTCTTGGCTATTATTTGAACAGATTATGCATCTTATGTTCGTTCTAGTCATCCTTTAGAATCTCCAAATGGCCCTTTTTAGGTATTTCCTTGAGTATCATGTCTGGCCCTTTATGTAGTAGACACCCTATTGCTCTATGTAGTAATAGTGTTATAGTGCGGGCTAGCTACTTTTCAACCCTCTAATTGAAAGAATAACCATTGTCCTGGAGTTTCTAACTTCTACAAGTGAAACTCCTCCATGATATTGGTTGAAAAGTGGCTATTTGTGAATTTTTTTCTAAACGGTCCGGTTAGCCTTCGCTCTCAGGAGAAAGTTTGGTGGGGGCAACAAGGTGTGGTCTATCGGTCAATGAAACGGGTGAATTACAGGAGATCATAGTTCAAATCCCAATATAGTTGAAAGAAAAAAAAAGAATGTCCGGTTACTTCTTTCATTTGCCTAAATCTTAGGGAGTATAGTTATCCTATATAGAATGTGAATAGGTATCCAGTGAAATATTCAAGTTCGGGTAAGCCAGTCTAGATACTGCTATTATATAATTTAAAATAAAATAGTGAGAATTTGGTGGGGGACCTTTATTTGGACAGGAGTGATGAGGTATATAAAATGATATGTTTGGTACTCACATTCTGGCATTTGTTTAAACCATAAGATTTCTCTTTTTGTAAAAGTATGGGAAGATGGGCACGCAAAGGTGAGAGAGGCCTAGCTAGTAAGCAAAGGTGGAAGCAATTGCATCATTTGAGTGACTATTATTGAACAACAACCTTGTGCACTAATTATTGCGAGTATTGATTTTGTAGATCACTTATTAATTATTTTTTTGTATTCCTTTTTATGAGAGATCTTCATTTTTACAAATATGAAAAGTCATTCTTTTATTCAATTTGTAAGTGGGTAAGAGCTCTCATTTTGTCCAAATTATTGTCCCTTTTATGTTCTCCTTTTCTGCCAGTAACTTAGACGTTTCTTTAGATCATAGAAAATCCAAAAAAAAGTTAGCTTGTGGCACTAGAATGCGTTGCTAGATTTCTGCTCTAGAAAGCTATACAGGCAACAACGAACATCATCCAAAGCTATTGTTTGTTGTCCAGTAGTAATTACTATTTCGAATGAGTGCAACGTTTAATATGTGGTCAGATGCACGCTACAGGTTTGAATCCTGTCACATACAAGAAAAGTTAGTTTTTAAGCGGAGAAGGATGGAAGAGCGAGCTTATAATTTATTGAGAGAAAATTTGATAGGGGTAGGCTTTAACATAAAGAGAAGAAATCTAGTATTCTCTTAAAGAAGTTTGTTGCTGGCGTTTGGATTGACTTTTAAAAAGTAGTTTAAAAGCTAAAAGACAAAAGTTGGGTATTTCCAATTTTTGACTTTCGGCTTATTTTTGCACTTTTTTGGTTTAAATATGAGTGCTTAAAAGCACTTTTTAATTTTGTCAAACACCACCAAAACTTAAAAATGCTCAAAAGCCAAAAGCACTTTAAAATAAGTCAATTCAAAGACCCTCTAGAGGGGTGTTTGAATTGACTTATTTTTAAGTGTTTTTGGCTTTTAAGCACTTTTTTTTTTGAAGGTGTTTGGCAAAGACAAGCACTTTACTTTAGGCTTAAAAAGTACAAAAAAAAAGTGTTTTTGACTTTTGGCTTTTAGCTTTTAGCTTATAAGTCACTTAAGAAAATGTCAGGCGATTAACTGAAAATGTTTGTTTACCCTAGATTTGGCACAATTAAATTTGTAGATGAGTCAAGAGCACGCGTTACGATTTAACCTTGTTTTAGATTTGATTACTACAAAATAATGAAAACAAACAATAAGTCGTATAATCAAGATGAATGAGCAAGAAAGTTCCGCGCGTTCAAGATAGTTCCAAGCGTTTTCGAGAGCAACTCCCAACTATCTGAGCTACAGTTATGAGCAAGAAAAACGCTTGGAAGCTAAAAAGCTATTGTATGCGGTGAGAGAAATGGGCGGCAGATGTCTTTACAAGTGAGAGAGAAATGGGCGGCAAATGCCTTTACAAGTGCGATAAAGTAACTACTTATAAGTTACAACATTTAGGTCTTGGCCAATCAGAATGTATCACTCGAGGCTCGAGCCCTATAGTACCTAAACCTATGTCGTTGTGCCATGCGTTACGTCCCATGGAGGTTATGTCAGCTAATATTCTTGTGCCGCTCAAATTCATACGAACTCGATCGCGCACCTGAGTAATCTGATAAATCTGTCTCCTATTTGTCCCTTGCTCCACGTCATTGTGGGTGGTGAGTCATCGAGTCCTCCTTTGCTCGAGAAGGCAACCTCTACCATCGCTAGCTCGAAAGTGTCTCTTGAGGCTATTTGCCTTTCGAGGCGACGAGAATTCACACGGATTGCCCTATAAATGCCACGTGCCCTCTAGTCAGTTTTACCCTATACAATGTTAATATTGCATTTGGTATGAAATTTAAATTAGACGGGTGAGAAATAAGAGTTTTTTTCTCTTTCCATTTGTCCAATTCTTACATCATGGCGTCACCTGCAACCCACCGGCCATCTCCCATAAAGAATAAATTCTTTTCTTTTTAAATTATATTTGTTGTTGGATGGTTTACATTTGTTGCTTGTTTAATTTGGGTAATAATAATAACTAGCTGTACCAAAGTGTGACTTAGTTCCAAATTAATCATAAATGCATGTACATCATGCCGTTATTAAACCTGTAATAGTTCTTTAATGCATCCACCATTAAACTATTCATAGTTAATTATAAAAAAATTAAATTAAATTGCAAGTCTACTCTCTCACATTGAAATAACTATGCTATAGTAACTAGTAAGGACTAAGGAGCGGGAAGTTTTCTATTTTCAAGCCGGCCACATTTCCACTCTCAATGTCTACAATCAGAAAAATATTACTCAAATTTATTATAACTAAGTGTAGTGGCGGAGCCAGAAATTTTATAAAGGGTGTGCAAAAAGAGTAAGCCAAATATAACTTTGGAGTTTGAAAAATAAAAAGGGAAGAGTAGAGATAGCTAGTGATTAGGTGGACCTACAGAATACAGATATAGTGATTATTGACAAAAACATGAACATTAAAACTTAATGGGCTTCAAACTCCCAACCTCCCGATCACTTTCAAGGCCTTTTACCATTCGGCCAAAGGCTATAACAGTGACAAGTGTGTGCAAAAGTGGTTTATGTTTCAATATTTTATAATTTTGACCTATATAGACAGTATAATTTTTCGACGAAGGGTGTTCACTTGCACACCCTTGAGGGGCTGTAGCTCCGCCCCTCTAAGTGATAAATTGAATGAAAGTATAAATTATGTGATTATAGTTTAATAAAAACACATGTCTCTTTTATTTTGATTTATGTGGCACTTTTCGTTTCTTGATAGTCAATTTGATTAATTTCTAAAATTAAATTGAATTAGACTAATTCAATATTTTAAGATTAAAATTTATATATTCAAAAACTATATAAAAAAGTATAAATTACAATTCTTCTCATATCAATATGATACAACGAGTTAACAACAATATATCCAGTGTAGTTTCACAAAGTGAGGTCTGAAAAAGATAGAGTGTACACAAATCTTAAAAAAACAATCCAAAGCAGACTCGAACAAAAAGCAATGGAAGTAGAAGAAACAATGGGTAATAATAAAAACAACATATAGTAACTAACAAAACCGCAACAAAAGAATACGATAATCGAGGTATACAAGGAATAACAAATAGTAACAGAATTCGAAGGACAAGAAATTACAAGGGAAACACTACAACTACTAATGTGAATGGACAACAAGACAACACTCTGCTTCCTACTAATCTTCTACCCTAATTTATATTCTCCACATCCTCCTATCCAAGGTCATGTCCTCGGTAAGCTGAAACTGCATCATGTCATGTCTAATTACATTTCCCTAATAATTCTTCGGTCAATCTCTCACACTTTCGCACTAGGGCATCCCTGCATCTTCTTTTCATATGTCCAAACCATTTTAGTCTTATTTTCTGTATTGTCCTCCACCGGAGCTACTCCCACCTCGTCCCGAATACCCTCATTCTAATCCTCTCTCATAATATGCCTACACATCCATGCAGCATTCTCATTTTCGCAATTTTCATTTTTTGAACATGTGAATTTTGAACTAACCAACACTCTATTTCATACAAGAAAATTGGTCTAACCACCACTCTGTAGAACTTGCTTTTGAGTTTTGGTGACACCTTTTTATCACATAAGGATCATGCACTAATACGGTGTTTTTGATCATTTTATTGACGAGATTTTCAATGAAAGCTGAGATGGGGTAAATGTGAAGAGTCAACTATTGCCCTACTTTTATTATTTCTTAGAAGAATGACCCACTTCGCCATTACTATGTTCTCATACGCAGGAATACCCCCGTTAGTCGATTTTTGTAGCAAATTCTAGTTGTTCTTTGCCGTTTTGGGTTGTGAGTGACATCCTCGTCGATTTCTTCATTCCCTATGATAATAGACCCAAGATACTTTAAACCACCTCTCTTTCGGATGATCTGCGTATCAAGTCTCACTTCCACATCAGTCGCAAACGTTACATCACTGAATTTGCACTCTAAATATTTTGTCTTGGTCATGCTGAACCTGAACTCTTTAGACCCAATGATCTATCTCCAAACCTTCAGCTTAGCGTTAACGCCACCACGAATCTCGTCAATCAGAACTATATCATCTACGATGACCCACCTTTTTTTAATCCAGCAGTTAAATAAAAATACGGATGACAAACCTTTTTTTCCTTTTCAGAAGACCAGAAAAAACAAAAACAAAAAGCGCCAAATAGGCAAATAGCTGTATTGGGAATTTCATATACTATTGAACCCAAAAAATCACATCAAAATAGCCAATATTTTTTCATTTCTATTTGAAAATAAAAACAGCAGTTAAGAAAAATCATTGGCCGTCAGATAAAGTATCTAACAACAAATTATGTCGGGAATTTGACGGTGATCCTCATTTCTCTCACAGAAATTCAGAGCCACCTGGGGAAGAGGGGGAGGAAAGGAGAAGAACTACTTTTTCAGGGAGAAAAAGGGCTTGTTTTTGGTTTGGTTCTTCATCAGAATCCGTTTCCTTTCTCTTCTCCTTTTCCAGTTTTTGTTCCTTTGCTGTCAAATATCAAGAAATGTGAATTTTGGGATATGCCATTTGTGACTTGTAATTTATTGGATGGAGAGAAAGATTGAATCTTTTTCTCTATTTGATAATTGGGTCAAAGTGAGTTGTGCTTCAGATTCTTGATTTTTTTTTAAGGAGCAATGGAAATTGAGAACATTGAGTGTGTCTCGTCAACTGATGGTATTGAAGATGAAGAGATCCAATCTCATCATCATCATCCCCATCAATTTTCTTCTGCAAAAACTCATAATATTATTCCTGCCGGAATTGCCCCTACTAGTGTCCATGAATTGCTTGAATGCCCCGTTTGCACCAATTCTATGTACCCACCAATTCATCAGGTCTTTTCTTTTTCTTTTTTTTTCCTCTGACTTCTTAAAATTCTTTTTTGTTTGTTTGTTTGTTGTTTTCGTTTTTTTCGATGTGAAGGTTGATTTTTTATTTCTTCAATATTAATTCTTACTGTTCTGTTGTTGGACAATGATGTTAAATGTGTTGGAAACGGTATGTTGATCTTTGTGCTATTTTCACCTTAAAGTTAAAACTGATTTCGTTAGAATTTTCAAGCTAAGTTGCACGGACTCTTCACTTTTGATGATGCCGCACCCGTGTCGGATTCGACATGCACCCGTTGAAATTTTTGAAGATTCCGAGCAACATAGCTTTTAAGCTCTCTTTTGACTCCTTGGAAATATTGCAAACTTTAGATTGAGGTAAAAGCATGATGGTTGATAGTTTTGGCTGTGGTATGCTGGGGATTATGAAAGTCTTTTTGGAGAATTTCGTTAGGTTTTTATCAATTTCAGAATATTAAAGAATTGATAATCAACTTGTAACCTATGTTGCTCGGACTCTTCAAAAATGTCGACGGGTGCGTGTCGGATTTCCCAAAAGTAGTGTGTTTTGGAGAATCCGACACGGGTGTTGCATCGAAAGTGAAGAGTCCACACAACTTAGCTTGTAACAGCCTGAGTTCTCGAAAATGACTGCAGATTATTGGATATGCTGTATACGTTTGACTGTTTGCCAAATGACTGTCACCTGAGTTTGACTGTTTTGCAATTAACTTAGTTACTTAAACTTTCATGAATATGAAAAGAGATGCAGTGTTATCAAAGGTGCACTTAAAGCGCGCTTAAGCCCTGAAGCGAGGATCAAAACATGTTGAGCGCTTTGCCTCGCTTTATGGGCACTTCAGTGTCGTCATCAAGGTTTAAGACATACTTTTCCTTGCCAATGAGCGTAATCCTGAAGATGCGACACTATACAATCGATATTTCATTTTATCATAAAAAAGTTTCAATTTCTTTGTCCATATACTTGTTATTCATGCTTATGATTATTAATCTTGGACTACACAGACATATGTGTATTTTTCCTCCATTTGCGCCTTTTTCAATAAAGCCCCACTTTATTTGGTCTTTGCACTTGAAGCTCCAAAGGACCTTAGAGCTTTTTTGTGCTTTTCGCTTTTGATAACACTGGAGAGATGATTTGCTGCCTGTTCAATAAACATATCAGCCTTATGACTCTGTACTTCAATTTGAATCCTTCCATGAGAAGGATAAATGAGAAAGATTTCGTCAGCTCCTTGCACCCAAAGATGTGGCATAACAGTCGATGAATTGAGTGAAAACCATTTGAGACTGGGGTTCAAATTTAGCAGAGGAGAAAAATAGCTTGGTGATTTTCTCCCATCACTCTAAAAGCCTTGGTGGCAGAGTTACTTGATACTTGTAACTTGTGGAGATAGTAGGTATGCGGTGGAATAGTCTAGGTGTGCCTAGCAGGTCCAAACACCACCATTATGAGAAACACAGTCTACTCCCTTTAGTGACTTAGTATAGCAGCTCTATGGGGGAAGTTACACTGTTGTCCCATCTGGCGGTTGCATAGATTGATTAGACTCGTATTCTGCTTATTATTGCTCTTTGAAGCTCATTGTCTTTGATTGAGATTTGTGCAGCCTTTTAGGCTCTTACTATTGGAGCATTATATAGGGTCAAACTAGTGTAGTCTTGGAAGGTTGGGTCAATTTGGTCCTTGGATGTTTGCATATGTGGGATAGGGTTGTCAGGGAAAAGAAATCAGGTTATCGTTAGGAAGACACTCAACTATGGCAAACCAATAACCTCTACCGCCGTCAAACCATTCAAAGATAAATAAATAACTACATGAAATTCCTCTTCGCTGGGTAGAAGATGGAAAAGAAACTATATGTGAAAGTTTGATGTATTTGTATAACGGCAATTTAAGAAGGTAAATCATATTGCTTCACTCTGTAGTCATATCTCCAATTTTTCTTGGGTAAGTTATGGCTGTCCAGGAAATATCTAATGCCACTAGGAATTCTATAAGCTGAAATTAGAAATTCATCAGCATATATAGGTATCGTTTTTCTAGTTCATTTATAGGAAGCCTTTCAGTTGGTATAACCTTCAAACATATTTCAGGTGACTTGATTGACATTCAACATTGCTTAATACTGAGTCCCACTACGAATTCTATATGCAGAAATAGGAAATCCTCAGCATATGTAGGTGCTGTCTTTTTATTTCATTTACAGTAAGCCTGTCGGTACAGTCTGAGAGTTTATTTCAGGCGACTTGATCGAAATTCACATTTCTTGTATCTTATAGGATAAATGCATAAAGTTTGTTTCCTGTAGAGATCAAGCTGGAAACTTGTCATGCGTAACCGCAGTTGACTAAATATCGGCCGTGGTTGAATCACAAGGAAGAAAGATGGTAGCATTAGGGTATAGTAGATTCGTAATTTGCCTACCAAATTATTATCAATTAGTAAAAGGAGGCTTTGCTGGCTAAATCTTATAGCAGCCTGCTTTCCTACATCATATAGAGTGGAAAAGCATGTGCTTAGAGAATGCTGGGCTTGTATAACCACTAACGAATATGTGTCCTCTCCTTTCCCTAGAGCTTTCTCATTTATTAAAGTTTGTTTTCTATTGATTCTCCTTGCTGCAAGTAAAGTGTTTTTTTGATGATAGTTTGGTGCATAAACTGGGTGAACCATGATAATTGTCTATGCATTTGTTCATTTAGCCTATAAATTTAGAGTTCTTACAGTGGTGAAAGACTTAAAGTTTGTTTATTTTGCAGTGTCACAATGGGCACACGCTTTGTTCTACCTGCAAAACAAGGGTGCACAATCGATGTCCTACATGTAGACAAGAGCTTGGTGATATAAGGTGCTTAGCACTGGAGAAGGTTGCAGAGTCACTTGAACTGCCTTGCAAACATTTTTCTTTGGGATGCCCAGAAATATTCCCATATTACAGTAAGCTCAAGCATGAGGCACTGTGCAATTTTAGACCATACAATTGCCCATATGCTGGATCAGAGTGCTCAGTGACTGGTGACATCCCTTATTTGGTCTCACATTTAAGAGATGACCACAAAGTGGATATGCACACAGGATGCACATTCAACCATCGTTATGTGAAGTCGAATCCTCGAGAAGTAGAAAATGCCACATGGATGCTGACGGTAAGTCCAGCCACTTTCTAATTTTTGGAGTTCAATAATGATGGTGATCGTCATTTTTTATGTTTTTCATGATGTTTTCGGATTATGAAAGTTCAAGTATCCTTTTCATTCACTGTCACCATCAGGAGGCAGATAAATAGACCTATAAAAATTCTGTGGATGAGTTATCAAAATGGGAAGCTGTTGGATAACCATATTATACACTGTCATTTCTTACGGTTTGGAGAATACCCCGCATCATCTTGTTCCATCTTTCTACAATATTTTCTCGCATGTTTTCTTTTTATATGTATCGTTATCCTTGACAAGAGGGAGTTGCTCGGATGGTAAGCACCCCTCACTTCCAACCCGAAGGTTGTGAGTTCGAGTCACCAAGGGAACAAAAGGGGTGGGAGCTCCTAGGGAAGGGTTAAAAAATAATAATAATAATGATGTATCTTGATCCTTTCCTAGAGACTGACTTAAGGAATACATTGGACAGTATTATATCATTCTATGAGTTTTGAGGCATGACATGTTTTAAATTTATCTCTAGACATCTTATGGTTCCCTGCATTTTGAATAATGCCATTTTCTACCTCTTAAGAGTTAAGACGATGGAACAAGTTCATTCTCATTTACCAACCCTTGTTGCTCCTTTCTCAGGTCTTCCATTGTTTTGGACAGTATTTCTGTCTCCATTTTGAAGCCTTCCAACTTGGTATGGCCCCTGTTTATATGGCCTTTCTACGATTTATGGGTGATGAATCTGAGGCACGCAATTACAGCTATAGTCTTGAAGTAGGAGCAAATGGTAGAAAGCTCATATGGGAGGGAACACCAAGAAGTGTTCGAGATAGCCACCGCAAGGTCAGGGACAGTCATGATGGTCTAATAATCCAACGTAACATGGCACTTTTCTTTTCTGGAGGGGATCGAAAGGAGCTAAAACTTCGAGTTACTGGAAGGATATGGAAAGAACAACAAAATCCAGAAGGTGGAGTGTGCATACCAAATATGTGTAGCTAATTTATTTCTCGGAGTGATTGTTTTTTTCCTTTTCCTTTTCCTTTATTTTTCCCTCCCCTATTTTTTCCTGTGGATGTATGCGCGTGTGACGGTGGGTGTAAGAGACAGACAACAATCTGTTTGTACCCTCGTAACTTCATGCTCTGCCCAGCTACATATCTTTGTCCCTAGAAGATTTAGTTATGTCAATTGCTAATAACCATCTTACAGTTCCTTGTGTAGTGTCATCTCTATTCTCGAATAATTATATTAGAATGACCATTCTATCTCCTAACGGCCGTGGTAAAAGGTAGTACTAACAATAATGATAATAAACGAACGAAATGGTCGAACCTGCCAGAGTGCCCACTACAATAATGTAGGAAGCCAAATAATTCAAAGATGAACCTAATGCATGACTGGCAGCGCCAGGATTGTTCACATTAGGGCTCCTGCTCTCTGCTTGAATACTGTTTAGCTCCATGAACACTTGGGCACAACCAGATTTAACGTCAAAGATAACTGCATCTAATTCAGAGGAATCCTACCTATTGGACTCCCTTGGTCTCCAATTGTTTAGCAGATTGTCGTAAAGAGTATCTACTGTAAGCCTAGATGGGAAGCCAAATGCTTCATAAGATTTAACTACGTTAATAACTTTGATAAAAAAACATTTAACTACGCTAATAACACTATATTGTAGGTCACACAGTACATTCACACAATAAGACGAGTTACATTACACCAGATATTGCTGCATTACAATTTGTTACTCACCATTTACTTAAAGATCTAAAAAAATCATTCATTTCATTTCATCTAAATTGCAAATAATTTTCCACCAGCAATTTATCACAAGAGGATAATAGTTCTTGCTTGCAACTGTGGCAGCATGAAAAGAAACCTACTATGTTTCTCATTAGTTGTCACCAATATATTATTATATCATGCTGCTACCTGATCAAAGTGCACCATCACTTCTAGCTTCTGTAGCAACCAGGTTCTCCGCTTCTGCACCCTCACCAGCAGAACTAGCATCGACAGCAGTTTCTTGAGCAATCACCTCTTGTTCAGGGACTGCTTGTTTGTCATCGTCATTGGTGCTGGCAGCCTCACCAGCAGTTGTGGACTGCTCTTCAGGCTCCTTATTTCCAAATAATTTAGGACTGTTTATCAAAGAGGAAACAGCAGCTCTTGCACTGGCCTTGGCTTTTTCAGCTGCTTCAGCCTCCCTGTCTGCAGCTTCTTTCTTCTCCCTTTCGATATCCTCCATAAGCTTGGTCAACTCCTCGTCTCTTCCTTCCTTCCTCAAGGCTTCTCGAACAAACTCTTGCAACTCATCAGAGAAATCAGCTGGATCCTCCCTCAACATTCTATCCACAATCTTAAGCACCTCATCATGCTGCCCAATCTCAAACAATGCATTCATCATAAACTTGTAGCTATCATCATTCATCCTCAGTTTTCCCATCATCAAATCGAAAAATGATTTTGCTTCATCAACTTTACCCACTTTAACTAAACCATCAACCAACCTATTATAAACCCCAAGATTAGGCCTCAATTTAGACTCAACCATGGTCTTAAAATAAGCAGCGGCGTCATCAGGCCTAGTTTCTTTAAAGCAAGTATCCATCAACAAAACGAACGTGAACTCATCAGGGCTGACCCCCTTTTCGCCCATATCCTTATAGAGCTCCTCAGCCTCACCCAACAAGTCATTTTTGCACAACTGCTCAATCAGATTATTGTAAGACAATGTGTCTGGTCTACACCTCTTCTCTCCCATGCTATTAAAAACACTAATTGCGTCTTTAAACCTTCCCAATGCACAATAACCATCCACCATTACATTAAAGCTACCCAAATTCACAGTCAATTGTTTTGGAGGATCGTGCTCATTCAGCATCCTATCAAATAGCTTCAATGCCTCATCAAACTTCCCGTTCTTGCTTAAAGCATCTAGAATATAGTTGAATGCCACAGCACTCATCTTAATCTTAGAACTCTCACCCACAGCTTCCTCATAACAATCCATAGCCTCCTGGTCCATTCCCCTCAAGAGATAACCTTTCATTAAGCTCCCATAAATCACTCCATCTGAAACACTCCCTCCCAATTTCTCCTTCAGTTCTTCATAAAGCTCGAAAACTCCATCCGGATTCGAACCTTTAGCTTGTCCAGACATCAAATAACTATACACAATTGGATCAGCACTCAACCCCTTGGACAACATTTCCTCCTTCAACTCCATCGCCCTATCAATCTTGTTATTATCAACAAGCCCTTTAACAAGTATCCGATACGTAGTCGGGGAAGGGTTAAATGGTGCATTATTGATGAGCTGCTTGTAATGTTCCATAGCCATATCCGTTTTCCGGCAATCCATATAAGCCGTGATAAGCAGATTATGTGTGACAATATTAGCCCCAATACCAGCCTGCGTGATGAACCGGTGAAGAGAAAGTAAGTCAGAATATCGGGACTGCCGGAGCTGGGCAGCCATAACGGCGTTGCAAGTAAAGATAGTAGGACGGCAATTGGAGTAAACAGAGTGGCGCGTGTACAAAGCAGCTTCATCCAAATCATTCTCCCGAATCAGTTTGAGAATCCGATTATGTAGATTCAATCTATTACCGGATAGTGCAGAAACAGTTTCGGGGATTTTCGGTGCGTTCGGGTTATTATTGGTGGAGCTAGGGTTTTGAGGTGTAATGGGACGAGGTTGGTTTTGTTGACGGAGGGAAGATAAAGGGGGTTCAATACGGAGGCGGCGTTTGCGTTTGCGGCGTTCGGCGGCAGCCTCTTCAGGGGTGGCAAATGAGAGGAGACGGAGGGAGATGAAGGAAGGTGGTGGTGGTTGAGGGCGGCGGAGATAATGGGGTTTAGCTAGGGTTCTGAGGTGATGAGTGAAAAAAGTGTGCTTGGAGAGAGCCATCTTTTGAAAATGGAGGATTAGGGTTCTGCCAGGGTTTAGCAGTGGCAAAGGATTGGAGAAGACAGAGAATTTGCACAAATAGGAATTTTGTAAGTATATTGGTAAAAATTAAAATCAAATCAATTTAATCATTTTTCAATTACTCCTATTAAAAGCTGAATACTAGATATTTATCGCTTGGTTCGGTTTTCATTTTCTAAGAAATCTTATGGCATTTCTCAATTTCTTTTTTTTTCCTTAACAATTAATATTTATAAGCTTTAATAAAGTGAATAAAAATTATAAAAAATACAAAAAAGAAGAATTAGAGTCAATCTCATAGTTATTTCTTTGAATAAATAAAAAAGGATCAAAATATTCTCTCTCTTTTTGGCTTCCCACTCAGTGTTTGGTGTCCGTATTGAAACCTCGACTAATTCGAATTGCGCATTGCAAAATCCATTTTGGGAGCGGTGCTTCCAATAGGATTATCTCCATATCAAGACTCGAACCCAAGACCTATTGTATGTCATATGTCACAATTTTTTTAACTTGATTTTACCTATAAATTTTAACTTCAAATCAGTTCAGTTTACATCCAATCTTCCTCGAGTTTTATATATTGCCCCATCTATATGTTTTCGACGAATTCCAACCATACTGCTAAAAAGAATCCTTTTTCCCATTTTATTTTTGAATTTTGTGTATTATAGTACCATTGATAACTTTTTATTGGTTAAAACTTAAAAACTGATGTAAAATAAAGACTTTAAAGTAAATACACCAGAGAAAAGTATATAGAGAGAAACTTATATGTTATTCAACTTCTAATTGATGTCTAAATGAACTGAAAGAACTTCTTATTTATAGAAGAGCAGAAGCAACTTGCAAAGCTGCTTATAGGCACCTGCTTGCAAAGCTGCTTATAGGCACCTGCTTGCAAAGCTACTTGTAAGCTGCTTATAAGAACCTGTTTGCAAAGCTGCTTGTGAGCTGCTTATAGGAACCTGCTTACAAAGCTGCTTATAGGCACCTGTTTGCAAAGTTGTTTGTAAGCTGCTTATAAGAACCTGCTTGTAGGATGTTTATAGGAACCTGCTTACAAAGATGCTTGTAGGAGTAACAAATGGACATCCACAATTAAGTGTATTCATAACACTTCCCCTTGGATGTTCATTGATAGATATTGTGTCTCATTAAAACCTTACTAGGAAAAAATCCATTGGGAAAAAGTCCCAGTGAAGAAAAAAGAGTACACCTATCTAGTAATACGCATTTGCTAGCTGCCTTATTAAAAACCTTACCAGTAAAACCCAATGGGAAAAACCTTAGTTAAGAAAAAAAGAGTACAGCGCGTATTTTACTCCCCCTGATGGAGACCATGTTTCAGTTCTCCAAGTTTTCGCATTCCTATCTTGTATACTATCTTCTCATGAGTTGAATTTGGTAAGGATTTGGTGAATAAATCTGCTGGATTATCACTTGAACGGATTTGTTGGACATCAATATCACCATTCTTGTGAAGATCATGTGTAAAGAATAATTTTGGTGAAATATGCTTCGTTCTGTCTCCCTTTGTGAAGCCTCATTTTAATTGGGCTATGCACACAACATTATTTTCGTATAAGACTGTGGGCACTTTAGTATCATACTTCAAGCCACATCTCCCTTTGATAAAATGTATCATTGATCTCAACCATACACATTCTCTACTTGCTTCATGAATTGTTATTATCTCAGCATGATTCGAAGAAGTAGCAATAATGGACTGCTTTGTAAATCGTCATGATATAGCAGTACTTTCATATGTGAATAAATAGCCTGTTTGAGATCGAGCTTTATGTGGATCAGATAAATAACCTGCATATGCATGACCAACAAGATCTGCACTATTTTTGTTAGTATAAAACAGGCCCATATTAATGGTCCCATTTAGATATCGTAATATATGTTTAACTTCATTCCAATGTCTACGTGTAGGAGAAGAACTATACCTTGCAAGCAAATTAACAGAAAATGCTATGTCAAGCCTAGTAGCATTAGAAAGATACATAAGTGCACCAATTGCACTAAGGTATGGTACTTCAGGACCAAAAAGTTCTTCATTCTCTTCTTGAGGTCGGAACGGATCTTTACTCACTTCAAGTGATCGAACAACTATTGGAGTACTTAATGAATGCGTTTTGTCCATGTAAAATCATTTCAAAATCTTTTCAGTATAGGCAGATTGATGGATGAAGATCCCGTCCGTCAAATGTTCAATCTGCTGGCCGAGATAAAGTTTTGTCTTTCCAAGATTTTTCATTTCAAATTCTTTCTTTAGATATTCAATCGCCTTTTGGACCTCTTCTGGAGTTCCAATAAGATTTATGTCATCAACATAAACAGCAAGTATAACAAAATCTGATGTTGTTCTCTTAATAAAAATACATGGACAAATGGCATCATGTATATAGCCTTCATTTATCAAGTACTCACTAAGGTGATTATACCACATTCGTCCTGATTGTTGTAGACCGTATACTGATCTTTGTAATCTGATTGAGTATATTTCCCAAGACTTTGAATTACATGCTTCAGACATTTTAAATCCTTCTGGGATTTTCATGTAAATGTCATTGTCAAGTGAACCATAAAGATAAGCTGTAACCACATCCATTAGATGTATTTCAAGATTTTCATACACAGCTAAACTGATGAGATATCGAAGTGTTATGGCATCCATAACTGGTGAATATGTTTCTTCATAGTCGACACCGGGTCTTTGAGAGAATCCTTGTGCAACAAGGCGTGCCTTGTATCTCACAATTTCATTTCTCTTATTTTTGTTTTGCACAAAGACCCATTTATAGCCAATGAATTTTACACCATCAGGGGTTTGGACTGCAGGTCCAAAAACCTCACGTTTAGCAAGTGAGTTCAATTCTGATTGAATTTCCTCTTGCCATTTTGACCAATTACATCTTCGTCGACATTCTTCGACAGATAGGGGTTCAAGATCTTCACTGTCTTGCATAATGTCAAGTGCAATATTATATGCAAAAATATTATCCACTATAATTTTTGATCGATTCAAATTTATCTCATCACCAGTAGAACTTATTAAAAGCTCTTCATTCACTTGAGTCTCGGGTTCATTGATTTCTTCAGGAATATCAGGATTAATCAGATTTTGAATCTCTTCATGAGATTTCTTTGTAGTGTCATTTTGATCATTTTTTGTGCTTCTTTTTCTAGGATTTTTATCCTTGAAACCTAATGGTCTACCACGCTTCAGGCGTGTTTGGGATTCAGAAGCTATGACACTAGTAGATGATCCTGCTGGGACATCAATTCGTATAGGCACATTCACTGCAGGGATATGTGACTTAGTTATCCTTTTCAAATCAGTAAATGCGTCTGGCATTTGATTTGCTATTTTCTATAAGTGGATGATCTTATGGACCTCCTGTTTACATATGGGGGCACGTGGATCAAAATGAGATAGTGATGAACTTTTTTACTCAATTTTTCTTTCGAGTTTATTTTTCTCTCCCCCTAATTGCGAAAAATTTGTTTCATCAAATCGACAATCTGCAAATCTAGTAGTGAATAAATCTCCCATCAATGGTTCAAGGTAGCGAATCATAGAGGGTGAATCAAACCCAACATATATTCCTAACCTTCTTTGGGACCCATCTTAGTGTACTGTGGTGGTGCTACTGACACATATACAGCACATCCAAAAATTTGTAAAACTTTGAACTTCATGCTTCAGGCAATTTAAATCTTTCTGGGATTCGTTTAGCTAGACATGATAAACAATCATTATTCATATTCATTTGGCCAATTATATATCTGCTCACACATTTGGACAGATTTTGAATTCAAGATCCTTGATATCATTTGTAATATAAGGCCTTAATTATATCAAAGGTACCATAGACGGTCATTTGATATCAGTTCCAATACGACACAACTTATAGAGATCTCCTGTAAGCAGTTCTGATCTCAAGCACCTCGTTTTTCAGGTACCTGAACCTTTGTCAAGGTTTTATGAAGAGTTATGTTGTGGTGTACTTTCAGAGTACTTGCCTCATTATCATGACCATCATAATCATTTGCCTCTTTCCTTCTTCAGGGAGTTGGAACCGATTGGTCTATCACGCTTCAAGCGTGCCATAGACTTTGTCCTTCAAGGACCTTTTCTTGGAGCATTTACAACTGAATAGGGTCAGCAAACACATCTGGCAATTAGTTTGCAATATTTTGCAAATGAATTATCTCTTGAACTTCGGATTCACATATTTTACGAGGATCTAGATAATTCATTCCACACATAATTTTCAGTTGTTAATCATATCTCCCCCTAATATTAGAAAATCTAACATTTACCTCCCAACCTTACTTGGGGATCCATCTTTGTGCGTTGTGGTGGAGCATATACCGCACATTTGAATTTTTTTTGATGGAAATTATTTGGCTCCTGACCCTAAACCAATTGGGATGGGGGAATCTTGTTGGCTTGATGCTTATAAGTTCTGCTATATTTTAAATAGCATATCTCATACCAAATATCATTTTGAGAGATTTGTTCTCATAATCAATAGTTTAGCTATAATTGGAGGCACACAATTTACGCTAAACCAACCAGGATTATCATCATAATTTTATCGTTTGAAACTTGTCAAATTGCAGGTTAACAATGAACGCACATGTGATCATTCTATATATGCATCATATAATAGTAAATGATCCACATGGTAGGTGAATGGGCCCATATTCACCCTTTTATGTATTCCAAAATTTTAGATGATACAACCTCAGCTTTAGCTGGTATGACGAGAACAAGCAATACAAGAGAATTCATGAAGAACTTTCTGCTTCTTCAACATATGAATTCTTAATTATATTTGCATCACATTTGGACGAGGATGGTCAACCGACCATGCCAACTGATATTTTCACAATAAAGGACACGTTCGTATTTATATGTCGTACTAAACATTATCACATTCACTTCAGGGAATGGATCTATAGTTATAATATTTATCAAAAGTTCTCATTCTTCGGGAATGAAAATAATCATTTGAGCGTGCCTTAAGCATATCAAATTATGACTGCTTATAGCCTCTATTAAAATATTGCTACTTCAGGAGCAAATTGAGGCATATATCATATTATTTAACCACTTGTGGTGGTTAAATATTTCTTTTAAACTCTGCTAGAGTTTTAAGCAAATATATCACCTTTATTAGAATTCATAATTAAATTATAAAACTTGAAAAATTCAAATTAAATAAGGTAAAATCTTACCCGGTATATTGTCGTTTTGCTCGAACTTGAATCAAGTTTAGAAAAATACGACTTACCTGTAACACTTCTAAATTTGCTCGAAATGGTAGAGTCTCGTGCTAATAACGTGTTGTAAAATAAAGACTTTAAAGTAAATACACCAGAGAAAAGTATATAGAGAGAAACTTATATGTTATTCAACTTCTAACTGATGTCTAAATGAACTGAAAGAACTTCCTATTTATATAAGAACAAAAGTAGCTTGCAAAGCTGCTTATAGGCACCTGCTTGCAAAGCTGCTTGTGAGCTGCTTATAGGAACCTGCTTAAAAAGCTGCTTATAGGCACCTGCTTGCAAAGTTGCTTGTGAGCTGCTTATAAGAACCTTTTTGCAAAGCTGCTTGTAGGCAGGCTGTTTATAGGAACCTGCTTACAAAGCTGCTTATAGGAGTAACAAATGGACATCCACAATTAAGTGTATTCATAACAAAAACGGTTAAATGACATATATTATGGATAAACTAGAGCAAAGGCTTGCAAAAAGTGGTACATTCCTGAAAATAAACACTCTTGCAAACACGAGCGAGTTCATTGGGCTTGGTGGTGCTACTTAGACATACATAAAACGGCCCAACTGATCTTGTTATGAATTTTATGTTGCATTAAGGGTGTGTTCGGTACAAAAAAAATGTTTTTTCATTCAAAAATGTCTTTCTTGATTTTTTAAATGAAAATAAGTGAGCTTTTACCTTCTTTTTTTTTGTGTTCATGTAAGTAAAAAATATTATTTCTAAAAGTATTTATATATAATCTAAATAAATATAATGAGAGATGAGAGTAGTCGAGTAGTGGGGATGGGGTCTACGGGGTAGAATGAAGATGAAGTGTGTTGGAGGGTGGAATGAGATGCCACTTGTGAAACTTATTTTCTGTACTTTCACTAGATAAGTCATTTTCCTCATTTTTAAGGAGCATGTTTTGAAAAAATATTTATCAAAAGCTTTGACCAATCGAACATAAGAAAATTAGAATACCGAACACACCCTAAATTGTTTAGGGGTCGTTTGGTAGCTGGTTCGGAAGTGAGTTATGCAAGTACTAAATTTCTGCATAAGTAATACCACGTTTGGTAGCTGGTTAGGAGGTAAGTATGATGTTTGGTTTGTAATTTGAAACCCGCATAACTGTTACATGTATAAATAATTAAACCTTACATAACTAATACTGACATAAAAGAATACATAAATTTTATCATAACTAATCTCTATTACTACTATAATTTCTTCGTTGTTAAAGCAAAAAACATAGATGTAGATTATTATTATTTGTATAAAAAGCCATCTTCTTCACCCACTCATTGTCATTTTTATGCTTTGCTTAAAGAAAGAAATAAAATTAATTCCTATATCGTAAACAACAAAACCAAACAAAAACAAGGAAAAGAAAAAAGAGAAAGCAAGCGCGCCGTCGCCGTTAGTTTCGAAAATCAGCACCGTTATGAGAAAGAACCGGAATCATAGACACCGGTTCAAATACTTTGCGTGGACTGACCCATTGATAATATCTTTTAGAAAAATAAATAAATAAATAAATTGAAAATCAGCCCTAAAGAAGAAGAAGTCTCCGCGAAACTTCCTTAACTCCATAATCATCTTCGTCTCTGGAAAAAATCTTAGTTGTTTCTTGCTGTGTTATAGAGTTGTCTCCGCAACATTTGATTTGGTATGTATCTTTCACTTCTCTTGCTTGCCTTTTTTTAATCATTTCAAATGTTTTTTTTTTTAAATTTTGGTTTTAATCCTTGTTGAATTTAGTAGTTGTTTGATTCGGATGGTTGAAATTTGTGACTTTTCATTTTATTTTATTTTATTTGAAATTTCAGTGAATTGTCTTGTTACTGGAAAAATAATGGGTTGTTGTGGTCAAATTGGTTAGTATTTGTACAAACATAAATCATTCTACTGATTTTCGTATTGGTAGAGTTCAATTTTGACATTATTTTAGTGACGTGTTTGGGGGAAACCTTGTTTTCTAGTAAAAAATTATGATTTTAAGTACACTAATTTTGAGAAGTGAAGAAATTGCTGTATGTTTTGATTTGGTATGTATGTTTCACTTCTCTTGCTTGCCTTTTTTTTAATCATTTCAAATGGTTTATATATATATATATATATATATATATATTGTTTTTAATCCTTGTTGAAATTTGTTGTTGTTTGATTCGGATGGTTGAAATTTGTGAATTTTCATAATTTTTTTTTTTTGAAATTTCAGTGTATTGTCTTGTTATTGGAAAAGATAATGATTTGTTGTGGTCAAATTGGTTAGTATTTGTACAAACATAAATCATTCTACTGAATTCGTGTTGGTAGAGTTCAATTTGACATTAATTTAGTGACGTGTTTGGGGGAAACTTTGTTTTCGTTGATTGTGGAGTACTGTTTGTAGTAATGCTTCTAATACAAATTTGTGTTTTTTAAGTACACTAAGTTTGAGAAGTGAAGAAATTGCTGTATGTTTTGATGTATTAAGGTGATTGTATCTGATAAAGGTATTAACTTTATGAATATTTTGTTACACCATTGATCTTATTGGAACTTTTCTGGTTACATCGATTAGAGTAGCTGACCTTGTTGGAAGTTGGACCATTTGGTGTCCTTGAACTTGAATGCAATTTTAGGGCGTGTTTGGTATGAAGGAAAGTATTTTTTAGGAAGATAAGTGGATTATTTATTTATTTATTTTCTTGTGTTTGGTACGTAAGCAAAAAATATTAGTACTTTAAAAGTATTGTATATAATTTAGACAAATATTATGGGAGGTGGGGTTATGGGGATGGTGGGGGGGGTGGGGGTGAAGATGAAGTGTGTTTGAGGGTGGAAGGACATAATCAATGTAGAATGTCACTTGTAGAACTTGTTTTCCCTACTTTCATTAGGGAAGTCATTTTCTTCATATTGTAAGGAACTTATTTTTCTAGAGAAAATGTTTTCCAAAAAATTTGACCAACCGAATGTGGGAAAATCGGAAAACATTTTCCTCCATACCCGAACACACCCTTAGGCTACTGTTAGAAATATTTTTCTATGGCTATGTTATGTGTAAACATTTTCTATTTGAACTATTTGGGTTCCTCCTCTCCGATGACACAAGATTATGTTATAACTGACTAAGCAAGTTCAGTTCCTAATTCTAAATTTTATGATTTTTATGGCAAAGAGTTTTGCATGTAACAACATCTCAATAGTATTCCGATCATGAATCTTCAAAGGAAATCTATCATGGGGTTTCTGGTCTTACTGTTATAATATGGGAGAATGAACATATTATCCTATAAACTTGTGTAATAAAATTTTCAGGGAATGCTATGTAGGTCCTGGTTGTGTTACTCGAGGCGGTTTTTATGAAGAAACCGGTTGTCCCTTGAAGGATTTTGGAAATTTACTGCCTCTTGGAGCAATTTGATGCATTGACTTAAGTTATGAATCACCGGCAAGAGAAATTTGTGAGGTCAGTTTCTGTGTACCTGGGAAACCCCTTTTATTTGTTCAATTATTTATTTTATATGCTGTCCACTGGATGTTTTTGTTTAGGAAGCATATTGAACTAGTTTCACTTGTCTTAATGTAAGCATTTGACATAGAAGATAAAATAAACAGATTAGAGAGAATGGAAAGGAAACTAATTATTGAATTTTTAGGAAAGAGAAACTGTGTATCCATCCCGTATTCTGGTTTTATGTGGGATTACTTTATTTTGGTAAATCTGACCTTGTAACATAAACTTAAACCTTCTTGATGCGAATTAACAATTCCACTGTAATTTAATGTAGCGAAGTTTTATTAATCGTGGATAAATTTGCTGAGATGTCTGACTCTAAGCTTGTTTCTGCACTTCAATTGATTTCCATGCAGATTTCAGGATTGGAATTCAGAGAAAAGCTCAGAGGGGAATTTTCCATATAAAGATGGAGCACAGAGGGGCAAATTTGGAGTGTTCTCCAATGAATTGCCCAAAGCCCTGGAAAGTGGTTCTGGCAGGATCAAAAGCATAATACATGCCTTAAATTCTTGTTTAAGTTGCCTTCTGGCCAAAAGTTTGGGATCAGAAAAAAAGATGCTTGATCCTCAAGGACCGTTTCTTCAGAAGTGGAACAAAATTTTTGTATTATCCTGTGTGATTGCCATCTCCTTGGATCCTTTGTTCTTTTACATTCCAGTGATTGATAATAACAACAAATGCCTGCATTTGGATAGAAAAATGGAGGTTACAGCTAGTGTTTTGCGTTCCATCACTGATATCTTTTACCTTTTCCATATTGTGCTTCAATTTCGTACTGGTTTCATCGCCCCTTCATCACGTGTATTTGGAAGAGGCGTTTTGGTTGAAGATGCGTGGGAAATAGCAAAGAGATACTTGTCCTCTTACTTCTTTATAGATATTCTTGCAGTTCTTCCTCTACCACAGGTTAGAGTGACTTCTCTTCGAAATGTTATTTCATTGTTGATTTAAAGAATATTCTTATTTTACTAAAATGACACGTGGTTGGTCAACTGTGCCGAAGATTTATGGTGCTTCGAACAAACCATGATTCCATCTTTCGTGGAGAAGGTAGATTTCCATGATATGGAGCATTTTTTGGCGTTAGATGGTTTTGTGAACTTTTGTGTTGTCATGCGCTTCATGATGTTAAAGGTGTTGTATATTGTTAAGCTAGACTTTGAGCTGTGAAAGAGATTGTACTGTGACAGTGACTAGTTTGATAACTATAATCATGCAGCTCATGACTATGCAAATACAAATCCTACATTTATTGTTTAAGCTCATGTTCTTTTTCTGTTTTTTCAGGTTGCAATGTTAATTGTAATTCCAAAATTGCGGGGTGCTAAATCTTTGAATACGAAGAATTTGCTGAAATTTGTTGTCTTCTTCCAATATATTCCAAGGCTCCTTCGAGTATATCCTTTATATAAGGAAGTCACTAGAACTTCTGGCATACTCACTGAAACAGCATGGGCTGGAGCTGCGTTTAATCTCCTTCTTTATATGCTTGCCAGTCATGTAAGTTTGTGATAAGCTTGAATTTAAGATCTGAAAGGCTCACAGGCTATGCACTCTGCTAGTTTAAATTAATATGTTTGAAAATTACTTTTGGGATGACTGTATTAAAAGGTGTTACTTTAGGAATTGATTTTATTTTTGTACCAAATGGTGTTATAGGAATAAAGTTAGTGGAATTTCACTCATCATAATTTTTTCCTGGCATGCAAAAATATCATCTACAGATATTCAGTAATATTAGCAAGTAGTTAAGTCATTATCTTGTATTTGATACGCTATTATTGCTGAAACATTAGGACAATAACGAGTTATAATCTGCTTTTTAGGTACTTGGAGCCTTTTGGTACCTGTTTTCTATTGAACGTGAATCTACTTGTTGGCAACGAGCATGTGGAAATTCATCTGCTTGTCATCATTCTTCATTGTACTGTGATGATGATCATACAAGATTCAAAACATTGCTAAATAGTTCATGTCCTATAGAGACACCAAATACAACACTTTTTGATTTTGGGATATTCCTTGACGCCCTCCAGTCTGGTGTTGTGGAATCAATGGATTTTCCACAGAAATTCTTTTATTGTTTCTGGTGGGGTTTGCAGAACTTGAGGTATGCTAGCTCTATGTACTTGAGGTTTGCATATTCAACTGCATGTTTGCTATTGATACTTTTGCTCCTATGCTCTGTCTAACCATATTTGTATGTATTATGCTGCTGTTCACCAGCCATATATTGGAAACTGAGGTAGGAAGAGTAAGAAACTCCTTTTGGGATAGCTTGTGGCTTATTTGTTGTATCTGTGGCTTGAGCACAGTGTATTTAATTTGATGCTAGAGCATTGGGATAATCCCTTAAGGAGATGAATACTTGGTCAAACAAGCCCATTCTGCTGATACCGCTAGTGCAAGACATGCAAAAGCATGCTTTTATGTGCAAAAATGTCTCTGTATGTCCACAAAGAATGGCCTGGATTTTTTTTTTTTAGGATAAGTTACTTTTATAACATCTTTGTTGTAGTTACTGTTCAGAATGCTTTGTTATGCTTTCACTGCCGTACTTTTTTTTTCTTGGATTGTTTTTTTCTTGAGCGGAAGGTCTATCGGAAACAACCTCTTCACTTCTGAGGTAATTTTAAGGTCTGCGTACACCCTATCCTCCTCAGACCCCACTTTGTGGGACTACACGGGGATCTTGTTGTTTGTTATTTTATAACGTCTTTGATATCCAAATTTGGGGGGAAAACTTAGTAAAAATGGAAAAGGGTCAAATATACCCATGTACTATTAGAAATAGTTTAAATATACCCCTCGTTATACTTCCGGTCTAAATATACCCCTTCCGTTATACTTTCGGTTCGAATATACCCCTCTCATTATACTTTGACACAGATTTGCCCCTAATTTTGACGGAGGGACACATGTCAAGCTCAGAATCAAATAACTCACCCCCAGTTTTAAATATCCGATTCTTTTAGAAACCCACCCGTTTAATCTGACCCATTTTATTTTATTTTCTCATCATCTTCTTCTTTTAAGACCCAAATCTGAGTTTTTTTTTATGATTTCGTCGGATTCATCTTCTCCTTCCTCAACTTTGTCGTAGAATCCTGTTGGACCCCCAAAATCAATTCCATTTGGGTAGAAATTTTCTTTATAGAGAAGCAAAATAGTTATGTTACCCACATCAACCAGTGAATCTCCAAACACAAAATCAGCAGTGACATTTTCTGTCAAACAGGCCATCAAGTTCTGAAGCACAACTCCCAAAATGACAAACATATAATATGATAAATTACCCATTTCATACACCTAGACAAAAAGAAAAAGCTACGTAATTATGTGTTAGTACTTAATACGTAATCATACTTTATTGCTATTATGTGTTAGTACTTAGGGATAGTACGACAGAGTTGAGGAAGGAGAAGATGAATTCCGTCAAACTCCATTTTTCCCAGTGAAATCATTAAAAAAACTCATATTTGGGTCTTAAGAGGAGAAGAAGATGAAAAGAAAAGAAAATGGGTCGGGTTAAGTGGGTGGGTTTCTAAAGGAATCAGATATTTAAAATTAGGGGTGAGTTATTTGATTCTGTGCTTGACATGTGTCCCTCCGTCAAAATTAAGGGTAAATTTGTGTCAAAATATAATGAGGGGTATAACTTGGACCGGAAGTATAACGAGGGGTGTGTCTAAACTATTTCTAATTGTACATGGGTATATTTGACCCTTTTCCGTAGTAAAAACTTCTCTTTTTCAAGTGCAATGAGGTTAAAAGGATCTTTGAAGACTAGATTCTCAATCCCAACGAAATTGGCACTTATGATGGAGATCTATTAACAAACAACAGCCTTGTCTTTCTTAGTTTCATGTTAGCCTCTCTTATGTTCAGCCTTGTTTATATGTCAACCTTTCTAAGAGGTTTAGCTTTTTATCCCTGGTTGACCTTTACTTTTCATAACTAGAATATCTCTGTGGAGCTCCAATTGTGTACTGTTCGTTTTCAGTTGAATTTCTTGTTTGCTTTCATTCTAACTGATACTTTGCTTCTCTTTGTGTTGTAGTTCCCTCGGTCAAAACCTTGAAACAAGTACCTATGTCTGGGAAATTTGCTTTGCAGTTTTCATTTCCATCGCTGGCTTGGTGCTATTTTCGTTTCTCATTGGAAATATGCAGGTAGATTCATAGCATTCAATTCTACGTAAAACTTCAGGCAATTCACAAATTGTCTTATACACCAAGTACACACCAAAAATGTTTTGTAGAGAATTCTCATTATATTCAATATATATGTATGATTATTCTTGATGTGCCTTATGTGGCTAAAACAACTTAGAAAGGTTCTGTAAATGTTTTGTGGGCCGTGCATATCCAGCCTAGAAATGTCTTTTTGTTAACAGCATTGTTGTGAAGTCAGTTGGATCTAATAGATGAGGGGTGACATGGTTTTTCAGCCTGGGATATAGGCTAACTGATAGGATATTGTTTGACTCAGTGGTCAAAAATTAATTATCAGTGTCCACTATGCTCTAATTAACTGAAGTACTTGTGGTGTGACAGACGTATCTGCAGTCCACAACACTCAGACTAGAAGAGATGAGGGTGAAAAGACGAGATGCAGAGCAGTGGATGTCTCACCGCTTACTCCCTGAACACCTCCGGGAGCGGATCAGGCGCTATGAGCAATACAAGTGGCAGGAAACTAGGGGTGTTGATGAAGAGAATCTGATCCTCAACCTGCCTAAAGACCTCAGAAGAGATATAAAGCGTCATCTTTGTTTGGCTTTGCTCATGAGGGTACGTTGTGTTATTTCTGCTTTGCAGCTCAATAAAATAATTTCTTGGTTCTTCTATGTACATGATTGTCACCTAATGACTTCTGCAGCAGTAAGGTTTCTGGAGAGTAGCTAGGTTACAGTTTTTTTTAAAATTTATGTTTAAATTTACTTGTATTAATTTTTTAATTAGTATTCGATTTTGATTACATGTTTGAAATTTTGAAGGTTCCAATGTTTGAAAAAATGGATGAGCAACTCCTGGATGCACTATGTGACCGTCTCAGGCCTGTCCTTTACACAGAGAACAGCTTCATTGTGCGAGAAGGTGATCCGGTTGATGAGATGCTTTTTATAATGCGGGGCAAACTATTGACTGTGACCACTAATGGAGGGAGGACAGGCTTTTTTAACTCTGATTATCTAAAAGCTGGTGATTTTTGTGGAGAAGAGCTTCTTACTTGGGCTCTGGACCCTCATCCATCAAATAACCTCCCAATCTCAACTCGAACTGTCCAAGCGCTCTCAGAAGTTGAAGCATTCGCTCTAGTGGCCGATGATTTGAAGTTTGTAGCCTCTCAGTTCCGGAGACTTCATAGCAAGCAACTCCGCCATACTTTTAGGTTTTACTCGCAGCAATGGAGAACCTGGGCGGCTTGCTTCATACAAGCAGCATGGCGCCGTCATTGTAGGAAGAAGCTAGAAGAATCTCTTTGTGAAGAAGAGAACAGATTGCAAGATGCATTAGCGAAGGGAGGTGGTAGCTCGCCAAGTTTGGGTGCTACTATTTATGCATCGCGGTTTGCTGCTAATGCACTTCGTGCTTTGCGGCGCAATACTGCAAAGAAAGCAAGGATGGCAGACAGGATATCACCCATTTTGCTTCAGAAACCAGCTGAACCAGATTTTACTGCTGAAGATAAGTAAACTGTATTTAGTAGTATGTTGTAATGCTTGGCCTTCTTGTACATGATTGATTACATGTTTTTCCTGTATATTAGTTTGTTTGTAGCTTGTTTGTAGCAATATCTTATATTTCAATCCTCAATGCATATTGGCAAGAAAACATCATTTTGTACAAAGGAGAAATGATAAGGCTTCGTCGATTTGTAGTGATCTTATATTTCAATCTCCTATGCATAACTACTATTTGTTTGTTTTTATACTATTTATGTACGTAAGAAATGGTCACAATGAAGCAGTGTCATGGAAATAATTCTGCTATTGCCTTAGTTTTGTTCAACTTCCACGACCATTTTGATGAGCAAAGAAGGGAAAGATGGGAGTCAAATTCAAGCCAATTTGAAGAGTTTTTTACATCCATGCATAAATCTGATTTCAAAATTCAAAGAACGAATAAATAAATATTGTAAATAGTCTGATGGAAAGTAACAAAAGAAACTTACTCTACTTGACATCTGAACATATAAGTTTTTTGATGTTAAGAGTGAGAGTTCTGCAACAAACAGTTCGAATGGAAATCAACAAAAGCACTCGTGTTCCCAATAAATTTGAAGATTGCTAGGTGAGCAAAAAAGGTCCAACTTCTGAGGGGTCATTTGCACTTTTGACCTGTTTTGGGTTAGTCTTTAATTTTTGTTTCTCGTAACAAATAAATTTTTTGCGGGGCATAAGTTTATATTTTTGTATCATAGTGTTTCACAAGTTATACAAGGGTATGACTTCAATTTCTAAGGAACTTATACCCCACCAGACATAAGTTAGGTTGCCAAAAAGGCAAAAAATTAAAGGCCAATCAATTTGATGGGCAAAACGCGCAATTTTATGCATCTTCATTCTTCACCCATTCTAGAAAATGCTTCTTTTGAACTTTTATCGAGAATTTCACACTATATAGCAAAAAAGCACCCTATATTACACATTCTTACATATATTTTATTCTAATTATCCAACGATGACAATACTTTTCGAAAGTAGCAGCTTAAGAAAATAGGGGGTCCTAGAAAGAAGGGACACGGTTGGGAACTGAAAAGAGAAATATTTTTGAAAAAATTACCTAACATGACAAACATTCATGTCCAACGATCTTGCTTTGGTAAAATAGCTCCGACGAAATAGATTTTAACAGATCTAGTTCAGATAGAACTCTCTTATTATCCCCCCACCCACCCACCCCACCCCCAAACACACACACACACACAAAAAAAAAAGAAAAAAAAAAGGAAAAGTCTTTTGCATTGTTATGGTGATTGTTTTGGTGTGGTGGCTATGGTGAATTTTGTGATGGGGGTTTGGAGGTGGAAATAGATGTATGCATATTATATTTCACTCTATGTCTGGTGTATATTTTGTGTATATCATGTGTATGTTAACTATACGTCCTCTGTATCATTGTGTGTATATATATATTTAATGCGACACAGAATGAACATATGATTGTGTATATCATTGTATGTTTGTTTATGTCAATATATGTCGATGTGTATGTTAAGTGTATACATAATCACACAATAATATACAAATGTACATGAAGAGAACAAGATTACCAATGCAGAAAAGACAAATTCCAGTGAAGAAAAAAAATAAGCAGATACACTATCTAATTTTTATAGTGGAACAGGCTCGACTGACGGGTGGGATGGGGACACTGGCGGCTAAAGTTTGTGCCAAACAGAAGACAAATTAATTCATAATTCACTTTATTCCGAAAAATTAATTCACTTATTCTAAAATCTTTATTTGACTATAAACAATCTAATACTTGTTTTCACTATTTTTATTTTTATTTTTCACCTTTTAGTTATTTTTTAAAAAAAATCCTAATTTTTTTATTTTCCTAAATTAATTTCATTTAAATCACATTTTATATATTTTTATAAAAATACGTTTAAATTCTAGATAATTATTGTAAAAACTATGGTCAAACACAATCGACTCCAACTTTGAATTAAGTGAATTTTTCTTTGATTTTCATGATCAAACGCCCACAAAATCTCTAATTTTTGTGATATTTATTGGAGGCAGTATTTATTTATAAAAAAATATCAGATACAGAGTTTCAGAAAGTATAAAAATGTGAAAAGTTAGAATTAACGAGTTGTTAAAAAAGAAAAAGACATTTTTTAAAAATATAATTTTTTTTAAAAAAAAAGTAAGACAAACAAATTAAAACAGAAAGAGTATTACTATTTTATTTTGAAAATGAAATATCAATATTAATTATGATAATTAGGATCCTATAGAGTTTTGAATAAACGTAAAATTTGTTTACTTATTTTGTATATGTATAGGTAGGTAGAGGCAGACCTTCACCTACCCCCAATATTAAAGGTTCGGACCCCCATAAACTTCGACAATAATTTATGTGATACCAATAATTTATATGATGTACCATGTGTGTATATTTTGAAAAAATAATTATATATAATTTACTTGGCATTGAGAACACTGATGGCCTTTACGGGCACTAGAATAGCTTGCTCAAATTTCTTCGGTGCGAGTCAACCTCTTTGACTAACATACGACATAATTTTATTTTATGACATGACGGGAAAAAAAAGAGTTTTTGTTGTGTTAAAATCTTGGATCTGCTTTTGTGTATAGGTATTGTAGTTATAATTCGAGTCGGAAGGGTGTTTATAGTTTGGTTAAAAATCAAATCAAAAATTGATTAAATAAATTACTTTTTATTTGATTTTTGTTTGATTTGGATTCAAATCTTAAGAAAAATTGATTTGGTTTAATTTTAAAAACAAACTAATTAATAATCGAATCAAAGCGATAAGTTATATACATAAATTTTATAATTATATATACAATATATTATTTTTTATGAATTTTAAATACTTTGTACATTTTTTCTATGAAAAAAAATATTTTTAAAAGGCTAATAAACTTTAGACTTAAACTCATTTATTAAAAGAAAGTCATAAATTCAAACTCATTTATTGAAAAAAAAAAATGAGATTTACCTATATATATTGTACTATTTTACATCAACTTTATTCACTTGATTAAAACATAGAAATATTAAAAAAATAATAAAAATATTTTTTTAATTATAATAAAAATAATAAAAAAATCATTATACTTCTTGAAAACAGTAAAAATAAAATTAAACCAGCAACAATTAAATCAATAGATATAAATTACATTTAGTTTGAGTTGATTCTACTAATTGAAAAATTGACTTATTCAAAATTAATTTTATTCTAGACCAATTCAAACTAAATTATAAATGTTGTTGATAAAAAGTAATGAATTCAATTAAACTCACGATCTTTCCTAGAGGCGTCAGGTTGTGGGGCATTTCATCAAATTATTCACATTGTGGTTTTTTGCCACAAATGAATGACAATTGTAGTAGTGTTTTCAACCATAAATCAGCATATCCCTTTTATAGTACTCTCTTCATTTTATTTTATGTAATATCTTTTGATTTGACATGATATTTTAGAAAAAAGACTTTTAAAATTTATGGTTTAAAACAATTTTTAGATACTTGTGTGACTATAAATCATTTCATTAAGGGTAAAAGGAGAATTTTAAAGTTAAATTATTTTTAATTATAGTAAGGTGATATTCTTTTTGGGACGGATTAAAAAGAAAAGGATGTCACATAAAATGGAACGGAGGAAGTATTAAATTTAAGGGTAAACCACAAAAAGCACACAATTTTAACCCCTAATTACTCTAATAAACATTACTTTACATATTTACTGTTTTTATCACCTTTTTGGCTGCGGATACATGCGTCCCCGACGCTGGGTTGATGTATCTCGGATACATCGTGATCTTAATTGGGAGATTGAAATGGAAAGTAACTGAAATTGCATTAAAGACGGAGAGAATCACGTTTCCAACTCATAACAGGATCAAAAATATCTTCCTCCCTTTTGAAAACAGAAATTCAAAATCAAATCGTCTCCTCCCTAACTACACAACTTTCATCTTCACAAAACGGAAGCGCACAATAATTTTTTTTGTTGATTTTTTTGATTCTTCATGATGACAACAGTGTCAGTGTTGTTAAGGCATTCTGATTTTTGAATTTCCATACGAATCTTTCAAAATTGATGTAATTGTAATCCTGGATGATGTTTCTTATGAAGATTTGCTTGATGTCATAGCAATACAACTCAGTGTTGATATATCTAAGCAACGAATTGAGGCTGGATACATCATTAAAGGTAATCTGATAGCAATGGAGATTCGAAATGATATGGGAGTGAAACTGTTTATTCAGGTGTTAAAACAAGTATCTAATTTTGCGATGTATCTTTTGTGCATTACTACTCGAGAGAGGGAGATTGGATGCAGTAATAGTAGTTTGATTGGGTTTGAAACAGAGACAGGAGCAATTGAGTGTATCGAGGATAATGATAATGACACATTAGCACTGGTTACGGCTGAAAACTTTGAGGCAATTTGTGCAATCGAAATGGATGTTGATTACTTGATTGTTGATGCTAATAACAAGATAGTTGAGGTGAATCAGATGTACAAGGACAAGGAAACTGTTACAGCTATAATGGCTAAGTATGCTATTGATCATAGATTTCAGTTCAGAGTGACGAGGTTTGACAAAAAGAGGTTGGTTAATTCAACTAAATATGGCTAGATACATATAATTGGTATGACATGTAGTGTATGTAGTGTAAACAGCAAAAAAAATGTTAGATACATATTGAGGATTTTATGTATGCGTTGATACATTATTTTCGTCGTCGCATGAGAATAATCCGCATATATATTAGACGTAGAATTATTTTTAAAAAATCACAGTAAATATAAGATGTGCTAGATACATTATATTTGTTGTGTCATATTGGATAATGAGCATGATGCATGCCAAAATTGTTGGGTGCACTGAGTTATTTATCTAACATACATTATCTGTATGTGCAGCTATCTCCTTAAGTGTATAAATCAACATTGTCCGTGAAAGTTTAGGCCATCGTGGTTGAATCGTTCGTCTATCTTCGTGGTTAGAGAATTCATTGATTCGCACACATGCCCAATGAAGGACAGGGTATATGATCAACGTCAAGCTACAGTTCGTTTTGTTGGTGGAATTACTATATCAAAGGTGGTGGATCATAAAAAAAAAAAACACAGACCAAAAGACATTATTACTGATGTGAAACGTGTACTTGGTGTGGACATTAACTATATGAAGGCATGGCGTTCAAAGGAGAGGGCTTTGAAGATGGTAAGGGGTGGTCCTGTTGATGGATACAGACAAATGCCTAGATACTTGTATATGTTATGATCAGTGTATCCTAATTCTTACATAAAAATGCATAAGTCAGAAAAGAATGAGTTCATGTATCTGTTCATAGCACTGTATCCACTGATTAATGGATTTCAGCATTACAGACCAGTAGTCGTAGTGGATGCTTGTCACTTAGATGGACTATATAAGGGGACATTTGTTTCGGCTAGCACGTTGGATGGAGCAGGTATACTTGGATACATTCGAATTTCACTTTATTTTTTGCTAAAACGTATATGTTAACAACTATTGTGTTATAGTTAACTATTTGAGTTGCAGATACACGTTCAAATGTATCCCATAACAGATAGCATGGGATATTATTTGGGAGAATAATATTGTACTAGATACATACCATGTATATTCTAGGTACTATTTATATGAACTGTGCTTGATACATGGCATGTATACGTTACATAATTATATATTGTTCTAAGCTAGTGACTTATGATTTCAATTTCTTATCAGGGCATATATTACCACTTGCATATGGAGTTGTTGATTCAGAAAATGACTCTTCATGGACGTGGTTCTTTTAATATTTTAAAATTATTTTTGGTGAGCGTGCAAATATGTGTGTTGTTTCAGATCACAACGAAATCATAATTAAGAGTGTAAGCATAGTGTATCCATTTGTTCAACATTATGCTTGCATGTGGCATATCTGAAAGAATGTATGTATAAACTTTCGAAAGAGCAATGTATTCTATGCTATGGCAAAAGCATATAGGATAGAGGATTTTGAAGTACTGATGGAAAAAGTTGAGAAAATAGACCACAGAGTAAAGGATTATCTTGATAGGGCTGGATACGAAAAGTGGTCAAGAATGTATGCAACAACGAACAGGGGTAGAATGATGACTTCAAACATAATTGAATGTATCAATGGTTGTCTGCTTGAGGCACGTGAGCAACCAATTTATGGGTTCTTGGAACAGGTTCAAATCTTGTTTGGTCAATGAAATAAAAGTAATGGAGAGAGGTCTAATACACAGGAACCGAGCTAGGTGATAAATTTAAAAAATTCTCGTACTGAACGAGCAGAAATCATCTCGCATGACGGTATATTTATTGAAACTTATTTCAGTGTTTCTAGTATGTAGTAAATAACAAATTTAATTGTGTCTTCTGTTTATGTATAATAATATGTAATGTATACTATAATCTTTTTTGTTAGGTTATGCCATCGACATATTTTGTTTGCTCAGTTAATGACGATGGTAGAAGATACATTGTCCATCTTGATAAGAAAACTTGCAATTGTGATCGATTTCAGTTGGATGAGATACCATGTGCACACGTACTTGCCGTTTTGAAAAGCAAGAATATAACAAAGGTGGAGTTGTACTGCTCTGGCTACTATAAGCCAAAAATACTTTTGAAGATATATGAATTGCCTTTTCCTCCAATGCCCGATAAAAAAGATTGACGTATACCACAAACAATTCGGGAAGAAGTTATTTTACCACCAAAATACAAGAGATCACCGGAAAAACCAAAGAAAGGGAGGCACAAGAAGATGAGTGAGACACTTTCAACAAAAACAAATCGGTGTGGGCAGTGTGGGAGCAAAGATCATAACAAGAGGTCGTGTGGTTACTTCCCAGAGCAGACTTGAATGATACATTGAAAGCTTTATTTTTATCTGATTGTTTTTAGTTGATATTTTGAACAAAAATTTAATAAATGAGGTGTTTGTTATGGAAGAAGACCTTTGTGTAGCATGAAATAAACTCTTATGTGTCATACGAGCTTGCTATTAATATTTGATACATCATTATGTTTAATAAATGAGTTATTTGTTATGTGAGAAGATCGATGAATAACGTAATTTATAAATGTTATGTCAAGTACTAATATTATAGACCTATATTATGTATATTTTAGCATGTATCTAGTGTAATAGTAATGAAAAGATTGACTGGTATATGAAATGAATATGTTTCTGATTTCTAGAAAACTAAGACTTTAATAGATACATAGTATATATAGACTACTTGCATCACTCATTGTATGTATGTTTCGTATTTGTCATGTATCATTTATAAATATGATTTGTGTGTGTATAATTTATAACTAGATACACTTAAAACATATATAAAATACGTTTTATATATCTGAACAGGTACATTTGAAAATCATAAAATTTAGTTAATAATACGAAAAGATTTATAGTAACTAGTTAATACAGCTATGTATTTTAATATATCTGGTAAAATATGAAATCTATAAAATGAACTTAAAAACAACAGATTGTTTAAACTACATTGATAAAAATACTAATTCAGATCTATCATATCATCAGCATCAGTGTGGGTGAATTTGCGCTTTGGGGCTGGTGGGTCTTCATTATCACTGATTCTGCTATCGCTAGCTTTGTGCGTTCCATAGTTTCATAGTAGTGAAGCATTTCTGATACGATGAAACTTGATATCCAGACCTGGAGATGGTATGGGAATTTAATTACTCAAATACTCAGCAAATGAAGCTGCAAATACTCCACAATCCCTACACATGTTAATGTATAAGTTTAAATTTATTACTATATATTAGAATAGTAACTAATTTTCGTGTAGGAATGATAAAACTTACAATGTTCCACTTTCTTGTTGTGCTATATCACTGACAAAATCAATCTCAAAAGGATTTTCATCAGCTTTATCCTTGTATGCATCAAGTTTTGTCCAGTCTGTCCGCTCTGTCTTTTCATAAAACTCACTATTTGTCAAGAAAAATAGTAACATTTCAGCGATCTTGTCATTTTCTGACTTGATTGCAGCTGTGTGGCCAGCTGCCTGGAACGAGTCGTAAACACGAATGCACCTTTTCTTTAGTGACACAATTGCCAAAATCCAATGCATTTTCTCCTTACGGTTGACTAGAATATAGACATTGTCTACCAAATGCCAAGGTAAATCAGCAGGGATTCTGAAATCCTTAATATATGTAGAAATTTAATCTTATTGGGTGAGCAACGCTCACATCAGCATCCTCTCTTTGCATGTGATATCTATGCCATATGTCACGCACAAGAGGAAGAAATATACACATTATCGTTATGTATCTATATCTGTTGTTGGTCTGCTGCTTTAACTTTTTGTGCAAGTAATAGAAGATGACATCCATATGCTGAAATAATTTAAATAATATATTAACAAATATTTGAAAAATATTCATGAAGTTTGTACTAGATATATGGCTATAACAGTAGCACCAGATACATGAAGTTTGTATTAGATACACGATTATAGTACTAGCACTGAATTCATGATGTTTGTACTATATTCAAATTTGTACTAGATACATGACTATAACATCAGTACTGAATACATGTAATTTGTACTATTAGTTTGTTTGCACTAAATACATAGCTATAAAACTTCATTGGATACATGGCTATAACAGTAGCATTGGATACATGGCTATAACAGTAGCACTGAATACATGGCTAAAATGCAATTGGATACATGGTTGTAACACTACCAATAGATACATCATACTAAGCACTTTTTTCATTATCAGCACTAGATACATAACAAATCAAGAACAGTAACATTTAAACCAGACTCATAACAGTTAACACACTCACATCTGCATTTGATATATGACACTGAGCACCAACAATATAGACATCATAATAAGTTGTTTTAGAATTTAGATATAGCACTAGCTACTTAAAAAATTACTGACAGTCATATTTTCAATATATAAATGACACTAACACTTAGCTGGATAGATCACATTAAATTATTTTAGTATTTGGATATAACACTAGATACACAACAAATGATTAAAATCAAAGAATACGGTTAAATCAATTCTTGGATATACTGTATAATACACATATGCAGCACATATTGTAAGAAAAAATTATAGATACATGTTTATTTGACAGATATTTACTTACCTCATTATTTCAGCATTTATCAGGTTCTTACATAAGGTAAAATTAATTTTTTGATTCGACAAAAGCAATAACAAGTCTATCCTATTAGGGAGTGCACCTTGTTTGGCCCTGTAGTGTTCATCTTTATCGTCTCTGAATACGTTGAATAAATTAGATAAAGTAGTTAAATATTAAAAATGACGTACTATGTTAATAAAAATTGAAGCAATACAATAAACATACTTGGTTGAATGTGCTTTCAGGAGCTTGTCATTTACCCAGTCAATATATGCTTCGAAAAGATCCTCAGCATGCGGATCACTTATTATGTTAGACTCAAACGGATATTTCAAAGGCATACTGATATTGACTTTTTCTTTGTCTTTTTCACCGGAGGAATAATTTGTCACATATGGTGACATTGCATACCTAGAAGGCCTGGTGGGCCTAGCAATCCTTTGAGCCGGAGTCAAATAATCCGTGTGTAAAACTATGCTTCTGACAGGAAACTCAGTTGGGAGCTGACTATCACTAATGAAGAACTGACTATCAGTGATTTTGTTTGTAGGTACTGCAGAAATTGGTGCAACAACACGAGAGAAATTCTTAAAAGCATCAGGTGTGCCCTCTTCAACAGATGTTGCGTCGGCCAAAGATTGTTGAGGAAGATCAAACTTTGCCTGTAATTTTGTTTAACAAACAAAATTATTAACTATTAAACAATCAGCCAAACTTAAATAGTCGATAAAGTATTCAATATACATTATCATTGAGTAAACTGTGTAAATAATGATACATGATGAGATACATGGACATTAGCCAAGTTGGATACATGACAATATAGCTTGTATGATAAGTCTAAATTAAAATGGCCATTTACTAAAATGAATACTCAAAGTAATGTCATATATATATATCCATACTGTAAACTGGATACATATAAATATGAACACACTCATACGTGATACATGTGAATCATATGCTAAAAATATGGTGATTAAAACATTAACACATAATACACATGTAATTATATAATATTACCTCTACATTACGATTATCTTCATGAGTTTGATCTGTCGATCTGTCGATCTGTCGGTGAGTCTACCAGTAGAATTATTAGAAACTTTGGCAGATTCTGAAATATTAATTTTGACTGAGCTATGAACGTCTGCACTTTGATTTGCTTGTTGTTTCACATTTGAATTGATAGGAGTGTTCGTATCCTGAGAGTTAATTAATAAGAAAATATACAAATATGTATGGTTTGTAACGTATCTAAACTGTAGTTTGAATTATCTTTGATTGTGGAACATAATCCCCTTTCAATGTATTCATGATGGCGATGAATTGACTCTTGACATAGTCATGAAGTATATCAAACTTTTCATCGACCTGATCGTTAAAAAATATAAAATATAAACTTGGCTATGTAAACAAAATTATAAAGTAAATCTTAATTTAATACTTACATGTCTTTTCAATGAATCCATTTCTCTCTTGATCGCGTCGTCCTCATTAATTGATCCACTGGCAGATTCATCTCTTGATTTTTTGAATTTATCAGTGTGCAAATGATGGCTGTCTTTTATTGTATCCTTAGAAGGCTAAACATGAGAATATGAATTCACAATAAGCTCTGCATCCATAACAGATGTATCTTTCTCAAGGAAATCTGGGAGATCTACAGTAGGCTCGATATCATCAACAAAAGAAATATGTGCGCGAGCAAGTTCTGGGAGATCATTTGAATGCTTTTCTTTATCATTTTTCTTTGTTGATTTTCCACTCCAATTGACATTCTTTTGATTTTTTTGGGCTTAAAAACAGACTTTGATTTTTTTGAAGGAGGCTCAGATGACGGACCAACTTCCTGGCATGCCCCTCTTAAGGATATTTGCGGGTGGTGGAGACGTAAAATCCTCATAGCCGTCTTGAATAGATACATTATTGGGTTCTTTTGATTGAGGATCTAGCAAAAGTTGTAAGTTAAGAATTGCAGTTTCATTGACCGTAGGAGTAATATTTCGAAACACCTGTTGTCGTGCAAAAAAAAAATATAAGTAGCGATAGAAATAAATCATAAATGTGAAATGATGTTGCACTAGAAGACAAATATTTTATTGTACATGCTAAATGTCTAAGTATCAAGTGTAAATGTGCATACTGAATATAGTAGGAGTTCTTATCTTTGATACTTGCATATTTATCACCTTGATCAGAAATTATGCTGAATACATCAATAATTTTATCTACATGATACATTTCATTTATCATGTGTAAGTGTGTCATGCTGCAAAAAAATGTGAATGCCAGAGACTTCATAGGTATTCTATACATAATATATCATATATTATGCAGATAAGTCAAAATGAGTAAGTGAACAGCTTGAGGGTACATTTACCTTACTAAACATGCCTGCCATGAGCTTTTTGTATTTGAGCTTCTCAGCAATGACTCACCAATTCAATATTCTGGGGATGTAATCGCCTTTGTTAACAACAACTTCATCTTGAACATCTGAACAACACTCATATATTCAAACTTGAATTGCGTATGGCATTCCACAGACTCGGAGAAACTTCTTTTTGAAGTCAATGAATTTTTTGTATGTTGTGATTAGATCATCAAATGCACGCTTGCCCCATCGATACTGGTTGTATGTGCCCTTGTCCACAAGATCAAAATCTTTCTCAGGAATGCTCACTTCAGGGGTCTGTGAAATGATGAATGTGTGAATGAAGTATAATATATCCATTTTAACCGCATTTTCACTATTATTGCCCCATCTAATCTCTTTGCAACATAGAGTCAATTGGAATTTGCTAACATGGACTGAACCTGAGAAATACTTCTTCCTGAGCCTGCTAAGCTTATCATCAGGGAATTAAAAATCTTCGTCATTGCCGGTGCACTTTAAACCAGTAACGAGAGCAAACTCAAAATGTTGAACCATAGAAGAGTTTGATTTGCACATAACCAGAACTCATTCGGATTATCCTGGTCTACTTCAAGCATCATGATGCACCTAAAAATTTATCCTTAAAAATTGCATTTGGGTATATTGAGATATACACCGAAGAATGTCCTCCCAAATGTTGCAAGTTCTTCAACTGTGAGCATTTTTGTCAGGTCGTCAATGATGTTGACATTGTGTTGGCTACTAACACGGAGAGAATGGGTAGGATATTTTTCAAGAACAAATTTAAATTCCTAAAATAACATGTGAGATATATCATCAGATGCAGCATTGTACATTTAATAATATTATTTTATACATCACTGTTTCTGAGAATCAATGTTAAAATTGCTATGTATCATGTAAAAAATATTATAGAAGTATATATTATGCACTAGATACATGAACTATTCTAGTAATCAATGTTAAAATTGCTATGTATCATGTAGAAAATGTTAAAACAAGTACCATAATTTCTCAAATCCATAACACCACTTGTCATGTATCAAGTATATAAAATATTTGATGTATATATAATTTAGTCTGGATACATATAAAATTAAAAACATTTGAATCATTAGAGAACAAACAAAGGACTCATGCATATACTTATGTATCTAGTGTAAATCGTATGTATTATAACGATTGTCTGACTGTACCTGGTGTACATTTTACTTTTATTTTGACATTGCAAGCTTCGGCTCCAACATCTTTATCTTTTGGTTCATCTGGGTCATCATCTGTTTGATTATTAGTTGGGTCTCCAATATCTCTTAGTTCACGCAGTTACATCATCTTCACGGGATCGTTCCGATGCTTAGATCTATTTTCAGCAAAATCCTGATCATCAGCGTCATAATTACCAGGGACGAACTGAGTAGAATCTACTACGATGTTGTTTGATTGAGTAACGCTCAAACTATATGAAGGCCCTTTGTTGGCCATTAATGGAGTTTTCAAAGCTATGCAGTCAAAAAGAAGAGATTTTAGAAATTGGGTTTGAAATTTGTGAATTACAGTAGGAAAATTAGAATTGAAAACTTGAATATACTATAGATACATAACTAATGGTTCAATCATCAACAAAACTCAACAATTTTAAGAAAATAACAGTCAAAAATCTGCTATTAATAGTGAAAATAGCTTTGTTTAATATGATAAAAGAGAAACAATGGAGAAAACAAATTTTTACCGTGACTATGAAAATTTATGTTTGAACTAAGGTGTTTGAACTAAGGTAATTACCGTGATATGGAGAAGGGTAGTTAAGTCGTGGTTGCCGATGTATCTGGGGAGTGAAGGGTTTTTTTTGATAAATTATTGTAAAAAATATAATTAAAATAAAGTAGTGGGTTATTTAGTAGATATGGTAGGTAGGTATGTTTATTTAAGTAGTTTTTTCTAAATTATTTAAATCAAAGAAAAATAAAAATAATTTAGTTAATTTTTTTAAGGAGCGTGAAAAAAAGTATGATAAGTAAACTTGACCGGAGGGAGTAGAATAATTGAACTTGTTACTTTTTATGTTCTAATTTATATGACATAGTTAAATTTTGAGATTCAAACTTTTAAATTTTGATCATAAATTTGAACGTAGAAACTTTAAGTTTCTAAAAACGCTTAATACATAAACTTGACTTTTAACTTGCCCTTAGCTAACATCTATGCCCTCCAACTTGGATTTTGCACAAGTAGACACGTGCTTTTTATGCGGCATCGTACGTGGCAATTCACATCTTACATGGCGTTCTATATGTATTATGTCACGTAAGATACATGTATTCACTTGTTCAATTTTATATAAATTTACATATTCTACTTATGCACACTTAAAATTGAAGGACACATATGTTAATTGAGACTAAATTAAAAAGTACGTTTATATATTATGCCTTTTAAAAATAAACTCCGCCATACTTTTAAAAGTTGATTCAAACTCCTTAGGTTGTGGGGCATTCCATTAAAATTGTTCAGTCTCCTTTCACATCGTTATCATTGTAATGAGGGAAACGTGGATTTTCCTTCTCAGGGTCAGGGCTACAAACCCACAACTGTGACAATTGTAGTGTTTTCAACCATAAAAATCACTATGCCCCTTCCATAGTACGAAATTTAAATCAAAGAAAAAAAAGAAAGATAATTTATCAAATTATTCGTTTAATTAAGAATGAAGTATCAAAAATACATCTAAACTATCTTTTTTTTTTTGAGTTTCATACCTAAACTATTGGAAGTGTGAGTTTTATACCTAAACTATTACTCATTAGTATGAGAAACACACCTCAACTAATGTCATGCCCCGATGTTACCCCCTAGACGTAACACGAGACTCGGGACCACAAGTAATTCTAAGATAACCATTGGTCTTAGCATGACTTAAGCAAACATAGATAAACTTAGCGGAAGCATTAAACTGAAGAGATAAGCAAACTGAGTCATCAATAGATCAAGGTCTAAATATAACAGAATCTGAAGCCTCAAATACAGAATCTCTAACTATGTCTGAAAAGCCTCTAAACTGAATAATGAGTTGTTGGGACAAGACCCCAGCTAACTCCAAGTACTAAGAAGAAAACCATAGACGTAGATAAACTGATACTAGTCTTCGAAGGATGAGGACTCACCACTCGAAGTTGGGACACCTGCTAACCTCTGGCCACGAATCTGAGGATCCGAACCTGAATCTGCATCATAATAAGATGCAGCGCAAGAAGTATGCGTCAGTACTATAGGATGTATTAAGTATGCGAGATATGTAAAATTTGAAGTAAAACATGTTGGATGTGCTTAAAACTGAAATAATGCCATAATGGTAAAGTTGTAATGTAAATGACTCAATTCAATATCATAAACCAGATATAATTGAAAATCATAAGTAGTAGTAGAAATACTAAAATCTGAAGGCAAAGAGCCAATACATTTAAAAGCTTGAAACTATTTATGTGGGAGGTTCTCTAACCGACATAGACCATGTGAGCTACATGGAATTCGATGTATCCGCCCCATCGAAAGGACCCAATATACCTTGCCAGGGTCTAATGGCATAACTTGGCGTGATCACTAGTTCTAATGCCCAACTGAGGGGCTAATTAACCTATGGGGGCACGTAGTTCTGGGACTAAGGGTACGCTCACCCTGTCAGACTCGGTGCTAAATACTACTCCCAAAAACATACATATAGCTCATAATATACTTGTGACATATCTAATGCCAAAATTGTTAGAAAAGCATAAGGACATATCTGATGTCATGTCAATCTCAAATCATAAGTCTTAAAGCTTAGCATAGCCATATTTCAAAACATACTTTTCCTTCTAAATTCATAGCTTGAAGAATTAGGCATCCAATTTCATAATACTTGAGGTCATGTTATCTAAACATGCCAATTTTACTTAAAAATATGCAATTTAATAAAATCATGCTAGCATTCATCCTCAATCATATGGGCTTTTGAAAATACTTAAGGGATCTCAATTAAAACATGGGTAATGAATGAGAAACCAAGAATTGATACTTTAAAATCAAATACATAACTTTTTTCTCAATTTGGGTAAGAACCTAATTTTACAAAATTCATAATTCAAAGTAAAAGCTTGGGGTTTTGGGCATAAGGGTGAAAGAAATCTCTTATTGAATACCCACATACCTGAATTTGTAACAAACGGGTCTGTCATTATGGGTAAACCATTTGTGCTAATTTTTAGAGTTAGAAAACTTCGAGTTTGGGAGTTTGAAATTCTGGGCTAGGCTAGTCTCGGCTGATTTTGGAGCGAGGTATGGTCTAGTTTTCCATTTAGCTAAGACATAAAGGAGTTCGGAGGAGTTTTTGGAATCGAGTTCAGGTAAGTAGAACTTCTGGTATCGAGATTGACGTGAAGGAATTGTTCGGGGATGTCGAAAAAATAAGTGTATTGTAAAATGAGGCAATTTGAGGGACTTTCTGTCCCGTGTCAACCGCTGTAGCGGTTGACACACCGCCATAGTGACCTCCACCATAGTAGAAAAAATACCGCTACAGCAAAAGTCAACGTCGGTCAGCCTCCGCCATAGCGGTCAACTCCGCTACAAGGTACCGCTATAGCGGAGTAGACCACTATAGCAGAGCGTGACAAAATTTAATGCAGAAACTTCCCAAAATAGTCAGCTATCAACAAAGACATTTTGGGAGAAGAAGAGGGCGATTTTGGGCGATTTCAATCCATTTTTCATCCTAAAAGTAAGGTTTCTACTCCCCAACCTTCGTACTATCTTTCCTACACTTTAGAATTACTAGGGGTGGACTTGGAGAAAAGTTTGGAATGACCTAGGAATGGTAGAATACGGGGAAAAGGAAATTCTAGGGTGCTAGTGTTCTCGGGTCTTGGTTATTGATGATGGGTGATGATCACTTAGCCATAATTCTCTAAAGGTATCCATTAAAATGATAAATTTAGGTGGATTAATGGTAGGAAATCCTGGGAAAGGAGTGGAATGATCATGATTTAGCTTGGGGATTGGGATTTTGCATAATTCAGGTAATTTAGGCCAGTTAATTGACTATAGTTCTTGCATATTTATTTCTAGACCAAGAACAAGTAAGGGATCCTGAAAAGGGGAAAGCTCCGATTCAATAGAGCTTGGAATATTTTGAGGTAGGTGATGGCTATCGATTCCTGTATGCATTGTATGTTTATGTACTTTTGTCTAAGTGTTGTATGAGTTGCATGCTTAGGGAATGATTTAGGAATGTCTAAGGGTCTTGTTATCAGTCTTGTGAAATGAACTAGGTGTTATTGCTTGTTGGTTTACAAGTTTGATTGTTCATTATTTGTGACTGTGAATTCTGTGTGACAAATGATTGGCTCGGGTACCATGCCTGGTACGGAATACTAATGGTTAGCTCGGGTACCACGCCTGGTACGGGATAACAAATAGTTGGCTCGGGTACCACGCCTGGTACGAGATACTAACTGGTTAGCTCGGGTATCATGCCTAGTATGGATTTATAGTACAGATTTACTTATTTGCATTGTGCATTTGATTTTGGTTCTATGAGTGGACCAATTGTGTTTATGATTTATGATATTGCATATGGTCCTTGAGAGGCCGGGTTATTATTATTGGTCTGTGAGTTTGATCTTGGTATAGATCGAGTTGCATGTTTAACACTTACGTGTTGTTTAGGGGGATCTCAAAATGGGTCTGGGATATGTAAAAATGGTATATTTATTGATTATCATTGATTATTGACCATGGTTATAAGGGTGGGTTACATGTGGGAACAAGCTAGGAAGAGACTTGTAGTCTAGGGATATCTGTTGGCTTGTTTACATGTTCTTGTACTTTTACTTGGCTGTTGTACTGTTCATATATTGCTTACTTAGAACTGACTGATGATCCTACAAGTACACGATAATTGTGTACTGATTCTGCACTTGCGCTTCTTTTTAAGAGTACAGACAATCTTCCAGCGGCTGATACGCGATCTCATTTATAGTCCCAGCGCTTCCAGACATCAAGGGTGAGCTATTTTGATCGAGCTACCTTGGTCTCTTTCATTTTTAGTCGTAGCCCACTTGTTTTGGACTTAGACTCCTGCTTACTTTGGGGTTGCATCCCTGCATTTTAGATTTTGGTAGTGTTTTGGTACGATGACTTTCAAGTTCTAGGGAGGAATTTTCACAAGTTTATTTATATTAGTATTATTTTGGTTGATTATGGCTAGTTTTACTTATTGCACACTGGTTTTGAGCTGTTAGAACGGTTAAGTTCTGGGTCGTTGATGGTTCTCTCTCCCAGAGGTGGGGTGGGTGTCACTCGTTGCGGTCTGGGTCGTGACAGAATTGAAGCTTTCTATATCAAAGATGAGGAGAAATGGAGACTTGGAACTTGGAGCTTGAAGTTTGAGAGACCCTTTTCACTTTTGGGAAGATGAATGAGAGTTTGGAGGGGACTTAGGCTAATTAAGGGTGAAACCCTACTAAAAGAGTCCAAAACGATCTCACTTAGGAGTTAAAAGGGTGAGAAATACCAAAATAACCGAGGGACTTAATTCAGAAAAAACTAATATCAAAACTCGGCTTCAGGTTCCACGAGTGGAGTCTACGACCCGTAGACCCAACCACGACTCGTGGTTCCTTCTTGTGATTTCTAGTCCAAAATTCAAGTTGCGGATAACTTTTCTCACTCAACAGTACGACTCGTGGAACCATTCATAAGTCGTAAAACTTTTTTTGGTTTACTGGGAAAAGGCAACCCTCACGTCTATTTTCACGAGTTGATTCCACGACCCGTGGAACCATTCACGAACCGTGAAATCCACTTGTGGTTCTCAGACCTGAGGTTGGTCTGTAGGACTGGTTTCACGAGTCTTTTCCACGACTGGTGGACTTGACTCGTGATTCCTGAAAGTTTAGAATTTTCAGAGATTTTAAGTTTAAAAACTTGTTCGAATTCTGGAGTGTTACAACTAATATGTGATGGTGTGTGTATTACACTCTTTTTTTATTTAAAAAATCATGTCACGTGGCACTCCGCGTGAATTTTTTTTTCACCTTAAAACAATTAAATAAATTATTAGTATTAGATTAAAAAATAAATATTCACCGTATGGAAAAATGATGAAGAAAAAGGAGAGAATTTAGGGTAAAATCAATTGAAAAAATAAAAAAATAACGTGTCAACTAATAAAAAAAATTAAAATGCCACGTCATCAGAATATTTAATAGTCAGACGTGCCTAAATGTGTTTGTATACAAAAACTTGGTCCAATCATTATTGAGGTGTGTTTCTCAAACTGATGAGTGATAGTTTAGATATGAAACTAACATTTTCAATATTTTAGATATGAAACTCAAAAAAATGATAGTTTAAATGTGTTTTTGGTACTTTATTATTTTACTTGTCATAAGCAAATACAACGAGGGTGGAGTAGGTTGAGGGATGGGTCATGGGAGTGAGTAATTGGGGATGAGGGGCACATGTTGTGTTTTTTAGACATGTCCATGAAAATATCGACTATATCTTTGAAAATATTGTTAAATTCTAGCTTATTGTATTGTAACGACCGAGTCCGTCGTTACGGGTAGATCAATCGTGCCAAATTTTAGAGTTAGAAAACTCCAGGTTTGGGAGTTTGAAATTCTGGGCTAGGCTAGCCTCGGCCGGTTTTGGAGCTAGATAGAGTCTAGGGAAATTCGAGTAAAAATGGGTTTAGGTTTCTTGGATTGAGCTAGTTTTCCACGTAGCCAAAATATAAAAGAGTCCGGGGGACTTTTCGGAATCAAATTTAGGTAAGTAGAACTCCCGAAATTGCGTTTGACGTGAAAAAGTTAATTCGGGACGTCGGGTAACCAAGTGTATTGTGAAATGGCCAAAACTGGCAGATTTATGGACTTTCTGCCGGTGACGAGCGCTTTCACGCCCGATAGCGACCGCCGCTATAGCGGTAGAAATTACCGCTATAGCGGCGGTCAAGGGGTGGTCAACTCACTTAAGACCGCTATAGCGGCAGGTGACCGCTATAGCGGAGCGGGGATTGCTATAGCAGGCCGACGGGTTTTTAATGCAGAAACCGCTCTCAAAACATCAGAATTTCACAAGTTTGTTTTGGGAGAAGGGCTGGGCGAATTCAGGCAATTTTCTTCATTCCTCTGCCAAAAATCATTCCTAAGGTAAGGTTTTCATTTCCCACATTTGTACTAAGTTTCCTATGCGGTAGAATTGCTAGGAGGGAAATTGGGAAAGGTTGGAATGACTTAGGGATGACGAAATTCGGAGAAGAAAGGGGTTCCAAACATGTATGTTCTTGGGTGTTGATTTAAGTATGTTAAAATGATCATAGACTGTTTAATTTCTGGTTTTGTCCGTAAAAAATGATAAGACTAGGAGAATTAACGGTGAAAAAGCCCGGAAAAAGGGTGGGATGATCATGGGTGGCCTAAGGTTTGGGGATTTGGTATAATCCGGGTAATGTATATGCATGTACGTTAATTATATGCATTATGTGTTATTTTAGACCAAGAACGTGAGAGGAATCCGGAACACGAGAAAGCTCGGGTTGAATAGAGCTTGGAACATTCGAGGTAGGTGATGGCTTTCATATTTCTGTGAATGTGTATATTCATTGTACTCGTTGTCTAAGTAATTGTGTGCATTACATCGCTTAGGAGAATTGTGTGGAATGTCTAAGTTCGGTTACAGTCTATGTTTGAATGGTTTTTACTTGTTGGCTTTACAAGGGGTGTGCATTCATTCTATTGACTGTTGTTGTTGACATTCGGTTGGCTCGGGTACCACGCCTGATACAGGTATAACATATGGTTGGCACGGGTACCACGCCTAGTACAGGTATAATATTCGGTGGCACGGGTACCATGCCTTGTACGAGTTTATTTTATTGCATCCTGCACTGTTTTATTGATTATTGTATTGCATTGGTTGATATTGGTTCCGTGAGAGGACCGTGTTACTTTACGGAATGTGATACTTGATATTAGTTCCGTGAGTGGACCGGGTTGTTATTGAAAAGTGCTATTGATTAGTGGTCCTTGAGTGGCCGGGAACTGTTGTATGACTATTGAATTGGTCTTGGTTTAGGCCGGGTAATCACTCTTGTGGTATTTTTTCTAGAGGGGATTCCAGGGTGGGTCCGGGCTAGACGGTAAGGTGTGGTTATGGTTATTCATGTTGCTGGAATAGAACTGTAAGAGATGGATTCATGCGGTAACAAGCTAGGTAGAGACCTGTAGTCTAGAGATGCTTGTGATACTTGTTGCATGTTTGCCATACTTATTACTGATTTTGCATACTATTCATATACTGTTTTCTTAAATACTGGCTGATGATCCTACCAGTACATAGTGGTGGTGTACTGATACTGCACTTGTCTTTCTTTTAGTGAGTACAGCAAATCTTCCAGCGGCTGAGACCAGACCTCAGATTTAGCACCTGCCATTCCGATCATCAAGGGTGAGCTAATGATTCGAGCTACCTTGGGATTATCTCTAGAGTTTTAGTATATTTGTTCGGACTTACAAACTATTCCTTATTCTTGTTTGGGGTTGCATCCCCGTACTCTAGATTTGGTTGATGTTTGATACGATGACTTTCAGTTCTTAGGTGGGGAATTTTCGCAGTTTATTATTAATGATAAGTTTTTGATTAGTAATCTTATTTCTATTGCTAGTTTACTTTGATGCTTTCTGGTTTTAGGCTGTTAGTCTAGGCAAGAGTGGAACTCTATTAGTTCGCTCATCCGAGAGTTGGGTGGGTGCCACTCACGATGGGTTGGGTCGTGACAAAGTTGGTATCAGAGCCTAGGTTCATTGATCTCGTTGTACCAAACAGGTCTAGTAGAGTCTTGCGAAACAGTGTGGAGATGTCCATACTTTTCTTTGAGAGGCTATGGGGCTTTAGGAAAAACTATCTCTTCCTTCTTTTCCGTCATGCTATAACTCGATTCCAATTGGTATCTGGTGATACGAATTGGTATCTAACTTCATTTACTCTTCTGTACGCAGATGGTTACTACAAGGAATAACGGAGCAAGGCCAGCGGGCCCAATAGCGGGCCTGGCAGTTCACGGCAGAGGTAGGGGAAGGGGTAGAGGACGAGCTGGAGCCGCACCCGCCAGGGGTGGAGCTCGAGTTGTTGTTGTTACACGTGAGGTAACCCCTCCTCCACCTCAGGATCATGTGGTTGAGGACGTGGAAGAAGTAGTGGTAGAGGATGGAGGAGCTCAGGAGGAGGCGGCACCGGTTGGGGGTGCAGGCCTTTCTAATATGACACCAGAAGCTTTCAGGCAGGCATGGGATATTTTGAGTGGGATAGTTGGTGTTGGAGCCATACCCGCAGCTTATGCGAATCAGGCCTTGGATACTCAGTCAGCAGTTACTACTACACCAAGGATGGATGCAGCTTCGGGCACAAATGATCTTCTCAGGTCAATGTTAGGTCCAGTGATGACAGGTAATGAGCATGAGATGCTGACTAAGTTCCTTAAGCTGAAACCTCCGATGTTTCAGGGTACAGACAAAGAGGATGCCTATGAGTTCATCCTGGATTGACATGAGAGGTTGCACAAGTTGGGTATCGTACGTCAGCATGGGGTGGAGTTTGTCACTTTTCAGCTGCAGGGTGATGCCAAGCAGTGGTGGAGGTCTCATGTTAAGTGTCGGTCCTCTATCCTACCTCCACTGACTTGGGAACAGTTTCATGCTTTGTTTTTGGAGAAGTATGTTCCTCGTACTTTGAGGGACACGAAGAAGGATGAGTTTCTGAACTTAGAGCAGGGTGGTATGTCGGTCTCAGCTTATGAGGCTAAGTTTCATGCGTTGTCTTGTTTTGCTACACAGATGTTGGGTTCCAAGGAGGAACGGGTCCGGTTGTTTGTCAAGGGTCTGAATAGTGATCTGCAGGTGCTGACAGTGCATATGACTTCTTCAGAGAAGGGTTTTAATGATATAGTGGACTATGTGAAGAAGATTGAGGGAGTTAGGCAAGCGGGGCAGGCTAAGGCTTTAACCAAAAGGCCCCAGAATGAGGAAAATTTTGGTGGTTCATACACCAGGGGCCAGCATCAGCAGGCTTACTCGGCCCGTCCTATTCAGTCAGCTCTGCCAGCTACTACAGGTGGTCGTCAGGTAGCTAAGTCTTCAGCTCCTAGAGGCCAGGGGGCATCTTATACATCAGCTAGCAGGCCCACTTTGGACCGTGGTTGCTTCTATTGTGGTGAGTTGGGCCACTGTAAGAAAGAGTGTCCACATAGGCAGGCAGGTAATCAGGGTCAGCAGCAGACTAGGGCAGTGGTTCCGGCAGGCAAAGGTGGTAATGCTAGGGGTCGTCCACAGGGTGGGTGAGGTAATTTCCGAGGAGACCGAGGGAATGGCGGCGCAGGCAGGGGTGCGGCGCAGCCGGCCCGAGAAGTTACCCGGATTGATGATCGGGCACATTGCTATGCTTTTCCAGGAAGGACTGAGGTGGAAGCCTCAGATGTGGTGATCACAAGTACTATTCTTGTCTGTGATAAAATGGCCTCAGTATTATTTGACCCAGGATCTACATATTCTTATGTGTCTGTTAGTTTTGCTTTGGGTCTGAATTTGAATTGCGATATCCTTGATTCCCCTATCCATGTATCTACCCCGGTTGGAGAGTCGGTGATTGTGACTCATGTGTATCGTGACTGTTCTGTGGTATTTGTGGGGCTACATACTTGGGTAGATTTAGTAATTCTGGATATAGCTGATTTTGATATTATCTTGGGTATGACCTGGCTATCTCCTTATCATGTTGTGTTGAACTGTAACACCAAAATTGTGACTCTAGAAATTTTGGGTAAGGATAGGTTAGAGTGGGAAGGTGTATACAGGCGTAAGCCAGTTAAGATAATATCATTTGTTCGGTCTAGGAAGCTAGTGGGAAAGGGGTGTCTAGCCTTCTTGCCTCATCTCCGGGATGATAGTGTGGAGTCCCCTTCTATTGAGTCAGTTCTGGTAGTCCAAATTTGTAGAGGTGTTTTCAGCGGATTTGCCTGGTATGCCTCCGGACAGGGATATAGATTTTTGTATTGATTTGGAGCCAGGCACTCGTCCCATCTCTATTCCTTCGTATAGAATGGCTACGGCAGAGTTAAGGGAACTTAAGACTCAGCTGCAGGAACTCCTAGATAAGGAATTTATACATCCCAGTGCTTCAACTTGGGGGGCTCCGGTTTTATTTGTGAAAAAGAAAGATGGTAGTATGCGGATGTGCATAGACTATAGACAATTGAACAAGGTGACCATCCGGAATAAGTATCCGTTACACCGGATAGATGATTTGTTTGACCAACTTCAGGGTGTATCGGTGTTCTCAAAAATCAACATGAGGTCGAGGTATCATCAGCTAAATATTAGGCCTGAGGATATTCTGAAAACTGCTTTTCGGATTCGGTATGGACATTACGAGTTTCTAGTAATATCATTTGGTTTGACCAATGTGTCGGCAGCATTCATGAATTTGATGAATGGGGTGGTTAAGTCCTACTTGGATTCTTTTGTTATCGTGTTCATTGACGATATTTTGATCAACTCTAAGAGTAGGGAGGAGCATGCTAATCATCTTCGCATTGTGCTGGACATCTTGAGGCACCAAAAGCTTTATGCAAAATTCACTAAGTGTGAGTTTTGGTTGACTTCTGTGGTATTTTTGGGGCATGTGGTGTCAGAAAAGGGGGTGATGGGGATCCCCAGAAAATTGAGGCAGTTAAGAGTTGGGTCCGGCCTAGCTCTGTGACAGAGGTGAGAAGTTTTGTTGGGCTCGCGGGGTACTACCGGAGGTTTGTGAAGAACTTTTCTTCTATTGCTACTCACCTGACCAGGTTGACATAAAAGAAGGTACCGTTTGTGTGGTCCGACAAGTGCGAGGAGAGCTTCCAAAAGCTCAAGACACTTTTGACCACAACTCATATATTGTCCTTGCCGGTTGAAGGTAAAAACTTTATTGTTTACTGTGATGCTTCACATTCTGGTTTGGGTGTTGTGTTGATGCAGGATAGGAATGTGATAGCCTATGCATCTAGGCAGTTGAAGGTGCATGAGAGGAATTACCAGACTCATGACTTAGAGTTGGCAGCGGTGGTGTTTGCAGTGAAAATCTAGAGACACTATCTTTATGCTGTCAAGTGTGAAGTATTCACAGATCATCGCAGTCTGCAGCACGTTTTCACTCAAAGGGATTTGAATCTGAGGTAGAGAAGGTGGATCGAGTTATTGAAAGATTATGAGGTGACCATTCAGTACCATCCGGGTAAGGCTAATGTGGTGGCAGACGTATTGAGCTGGAAAACTATTAGCATGGGTAGCTTGGCTTGTTTGTGGGTGTCCAAACGACCACTAGCTAAGGAAATTCAGACTCTAGAAGCTAAGTTCATGCACTTGGGTGTCTCAGACCAAGGCAGTTTGTTGGCCAGCATTGAGGTCAAGGCCACCTTCATAGAAGAAATAAAGGCAAAATAATTTCAGTATCCGAAACTGGGCAAGTTGCGGAGTAAAGTGATATCTGGGGAGTCCAGAGATGTCATGTTAGACTCTGGTGGTGTATTGCATTTCAGGGAGAGGATTTGTGTTCCTCGGGTTGATGATATGATTCTGAAAATTCTGACAAAAGCTCATGGTTCGCGATACTCGATCCATCCGGGTGTAACCAAGATGTACAGGAACTTGAGGCAGCATTACTGGTGGCCCAGGATGAAAAGGGACATAGTTGATTTTGTGTCCAAGTGTCAGAATTGCCAGCAGGTAAAATATGAACATCAGAGACCTGCAGGACTACTTCAGAGGATGCCAATTCCAGAGTGGAAGTGGGAGAGTATAGCCATGGATTTCATGGTGGGTCTTCCCAATACATTAGGGAAGTATGACTCAATTTGGGTCATTGTTGACAGGCTGACCAAGTCCGCTCATTTCGTTCCGGTCAGGGTAGATTACAATTCACAGCAGTTGGCCAAGATCTACGTGAAGGAGATTGTAAGACTGCATGGGGTACTACTGTCCATCATTTCAGACAGGGGTACGCAGTTTACTTCTAAATTCTTGGGCAAGTTACATGAAGAGTTGGGTACACAACTCACCTTTAGCACAGCCTTCCATCCTTAGACTGATGGTCAGTCAGAGAGGATGATTCAGGTACTGGAGGACATGCTGAGAGCATGTGTAATGGACTTCGGTGGTCATTGGGACCAGTTTCTACCGTTGTGTGAATTCTCGTACAACAACAGCTTTCACTCCAGTATCGATATGGCACCGTTCGAGGCCCTGTATGGGAGAAACTGCAGATCACCGGTTGGGTGGTTTGAGGAAGGTGATATGAAGCCTCTTGGTGAGGGAAGCGCAGGAAAAAAGTAAGGGGCATACAGACCAAGTTGTTGGCTGCTCAAAGCAGGCAGAAGGAGTATACAGATCGTAAGGTCCGGGACATGGACTTTCAAGTTGGTGAACAAGTATTGCTAAAAGTGTCACCAATGAAGGGGGTTATGCTGTTTGGTAAGAAGGACAAGCTTAGCCCTCGGTTTATCGGTCTGTTTGAGGTCCTTGAGATTGTGGGGCCAGTGGCTTACAAGTTAGCACTGCCACCTAGTTTGTCGGGCGTCCATCCGGTATTTCATGTATCCATGCTCAAGCGATACCCTGAGGATGGGGACTATATCATCAAGAAGGATGAGGTACTTTTTGATAAAGATCTTCGTTATGAGGAGGAACCGGTTGTGATTCTTGCTCGTGATATCCGGAGGTTGAGGACAAAGGTGATTGATATGGTGAAGGTTCAGTGGAAGTATCGTCCAGTTGAGGAAGCCACTTGGGAAACCGAGAAGGACATGCGGGACAAGTACCCTCAATTGTTTGAGGATTCAGGTACTACACTTCCTTCCTTTTATTTTCTGTAATTTCGAGTTTATTTGTTTGGGGACGAACGATGGGTAAATTGGTATTTGTTGTAACGACCGGATCCGTCGTTACGGGTAGACCAATCGTGCCAAGTTTTTAGAGTTAGAAAACTCTGGGTTTGGGAGTTTGAAATTTTAGGCTAGGCTAGCCTCGGTCGGTTTTGGAGCGAGGTAGAGTCTAGGGAAATCCGGGTAAAAATGGGTTTAGGTGTCTTGGATTGAGATAGTTTTCCACGGTCAAGACATAAAGGAGTCCGAGGGACTTTTCAGAATCGAATTTGGGTAAGTAGAACTCCCGAAATCGCGTTTGACGTGAAGGGGTTGTTTTGGGACGTCGGAGAAACCAAGTGTGTTGTGAAATAGCTAAAACTGGTAGATTTATGGACTTTTTGCCCGTGACGAGCGCTATCACGCGCGATAGCGGCCACCGCTATAGCGGCGGTCAAGGGGCGGTCAACTCACTTAAGACCGCTATAGCGGCAGGTGACCGCTATAGTGGGGCCGCTATGGTAGAGCAGGGACTGCTATAGCGGGCCGACGGGTTTTTAATGCAGAAACAGCTCTCAAAATATCAGAATTTCACAAGTTTATTTTGGGAGAAGGGCTGGGCGAATTCAGGCGATTTTCTTCATTCCTCCGCCAAAAATCATTCCTAAGGTAAGGTTTTTGTTCTCCACACTTTGTACTACGTTTCCTATGTGGTAGAATTGCTAGGAGGGAAATTGGGGAAAGGTTAGAATGACCTAGGGATGATGAAATTCAGGGAAGAAAGGGGTTCCAACATTTATGTTCTTGGGTGTTGATTTAAGTACGTTAAAATGATCATAGACTGTTTAATTTTTGGTTTTGTCCATAAAAAATGATAAGACTAGGAGAATTAACGGTGGAAAAGCCCAGGAAAAGGGTGAGATGATCATGGGTGGCCTGGGATTTGGGAATTTGGTATAATCCGGGTAATGTACAGGCATGTATGTTAATTGTATGCATTATGTGTTATTTTAGACCAAGAACGTGAGAGGAATACGAAACACGAGAAAGCTCGGGTTGAATAAAGCTTGGAACATTTGAGGTAGGTGATGGCTTTCGTATTTTTGTGAATATGTATATTCATTGTACTCGTTGTCTAAGTAATTGTGTGCATTAGATTGCTCAGGAAAATTGTGTGAAATGTCTAAGTTCGGTTACAGTCTATGTTTGAATGGTTTTTACTTGTTGGCTTTACAAGAGGTGTGCATTCATTCTATTGACTGTTGTTGTTGACATTCAGTTGGCTCGGGTACCACGCCTGGTACGGGTATAACACATGGTTGGCATGGGTACCATGCCTGGTATGGGTATAATATTCGATTGGCACGGGTACCACGCCTGGTACGGGTTTACTTTATTGTATCCTACACTGTTTCATTGATTATTGTATTGCATTGGTTGATATTGGTTCCGTGAGAGGACCGAGTTATTTTACGGAATGTGATACTTGATATTAGTTCCGTGAGTGGACCAGGTTGTTATTGAAAAGTGCTATTGATTAGTGGTCCTTGAGTGGCCGGGAACTGTTGTATGACTGTTGAATTGGTCTTGGTTTAGGTCGGGTAATCACTCTTGTGGTATTTTGTCTAGAGGGGATTCCAGGGTGGGTCCGGGATAGACGGTAAGGTGTGGTTATGGTTATTCATGTTGCTGGAATAGAACTGTAAGAGATGGATTCATGCGGTAACAAGCTAGGTAGAGACTTGTAGTCTAGAGATGCCTGTGATACTTGTTGCATGTTTGCCATACTTATTACTGGATTTTGCATACTATTTATATACTGTTTTCTTGAATACTGGCTGATGATCCTACCAGTACACAGTGGTGGTGTACTGATACTGCACTTGTCTTTCTTTTAGTGAGTACAGCAAATCTTCCAGCGGCTGAGACGAGACCTCAGATTTAGCACCTGCCATTCCGATCATCAAGGGTGAGCTAATGATTCGAGCTACCTTGGGATTATCTCTAGAGTTTTAGTATATTTGTTCGGACTTACAAACTATTCCTTATTCTTGTTTGGGGTTGCATCCCCGTACTCTAGATTTGGTTGATGTTTGGTACGATGACTTTCAGTTCTTAGGTGGGGAATTTTCGCAGTTTATTATTAATGATAAGTTTTTGATTAGTGATCTTATTTCTATTGCTAGAAGTTTTTCTCCTCAAACTCAAAGTACGATTACTATTAGTTAAATTATGAAGAGAGTTAACATCGAAAAGTTATTATTATTGTTATATTAAGATATTAGAAATTTGGATAATCACACGTTTCATGAGTTGGGGACCAAAATGATCACTTTTTGTATCAAAAATGCCAAAAGGGCAACTCCCTCCCCAGTTAAACCAAAAGGGACAAAACGCTCACATGTGAACGTTTTGTCATGTATGTGGATAAAGGGTACCGTTTGTTTTTAAGAAAACGTTCAAACGTTAACGTTTTGTACTTGAATTTTTATTTTTTTTTAAAACGTTGCCATGTGAACGATATTGGAGGGAACCTTTTTTTCCTTTTTAAAAAATGTTCATGCATGAACGATTTGAGTGTGCGTTATTTTTTAACTTTTTTTTTGAAAACGTTCACTTGTGAACGTTTTTGAGTGTAACTTTTTTTTTTAATAAAAGACGTTCACAGGTGAACAATATATGTAACTTTTTCTTCTTCTTTTTTCAGAAAACGTTCACACGTGAACGATACTCATTTCAAGTTTTTTTTTTTCGAAAACGTTCCCCCGTGAACGTTTTCTCAATATTGGAGTATTATTATTTTTTTTCAAAAAACGTTGTGTAATTGTTTTAAGAAATTTCACATTCTACCTAAATATCACATTTCTTAACAGATATGATACTATTCATTAATGAATTATCCCCCACCTATAAACTAAATTAAGGGTCATTTAAATATGTGTGCGCTGTGAAAAGAGCCACGCGAGAAAATAATTTCTTATGCGCACTTACAAATTGAATAAAAAAAATGATCCTAGAAAAACTTACTGTGTTTTATTTGCACATTTTCTATGTGTCTTCTATGGAAAGAGGTCAAATATATATAATTGACCTAAATATCACATTTCTTAAAATAATTACACAATGTTTCTTGAAAAAAATAATATAATGTTGAGAAAACGTTCACGGGGGAACGTTTTCGGAAAAAAATCTTAAAATGAATATCGTTCACGTGTGAACGCTTTTCGAAAAAAAAAGTTACATATATCTTTCACCTGTGAACGTCTTCTGTAAAAAAAAAATTACTCAAAAACATTCACAAGTGAACGTTTTCAAAAAAAAAAAAGGTTAAAAAATAGCACACACTCAAATCGTTCATGCATGAACGTTTTTAAAAAGGAAAAAAAGGTTCCCTCCAATATCGTTCACATGGCAACGTTTTTTTTTATAAAAAATCAGGTACAAAACGTTCACGTTTGAACGTTTTCTTAAAAACAAACGGTACCCTCAGCCCACATACATGACAAAACGTTCAACCCTTTTGATCTAACTGGGGAGGGAGTTGCCTTTTTGGCATTTTTGATCCAAAAAGTGGCCATTTTGATCCCAAACTCTTTCACATGCTACTTATTAGGAGGTGGACTTTTCTCCCCCGTGGAAAAGGAAAGGAGTCTCGTTGTTTGTTTTTGGGGCATGTAAAATAGCGTAGCAGATCCAGAAAGAGGATTTCTGACATTTACCATTGAAAGGAGGGACATATTTTTTATCCATGCTTGATTTTAAGTTCTTCATCACTTATATAAATAGATACATATATATATATATATAACAACACTTTCAAAAAATATTAATATATATATTGGTAGTTATCATGTCACACCTTCACCCAAAATTTATCTTCCTAATTTTTTAAAAAATATATTTTTCAAAAAATATTATAATTTCCTCCATGCCAAACACGCCAAATCTAGAAGAATAAATTTTAAGAAATATTATTGAAGTAGGTCCAAGGACCAGAAAAAGAAAAAGTCCAAGGACCCATCCCTTTTCTTGATTCTTCTTCCTATTCACATGTGAGAGGATTGTTGTGTTAGGTAGGGAGGAGAAAATGGTCTTAAATTTTTTAATGTTTATTTGGTTAAATTATTTTTCTCATAGATTTTTAAAAAGAAAAAATTGACTTCTCTATTAGGAAAATAAGATGATTACATCGATAATTTTTTAAATTTGTCAGTATATTTTATTTAAATATTTGAATTGCGATCTATTACAATTGAGCATTTGAATACATATGATAAAAGTGTTTCTATTAAATATTTTCGTCTCAAATTTTAGGAAAGCTTTTGCGCATGTTCTCAAGTATTTATTACGTAAATAAGTTAATCATTTAAGCCGTAAAATCTCAGGTCTATTTCAATTGTGACCAATGTGTATAAGTGAAAGATATGACATATTTTAAATAGTTAACTTATCCATATAATACACACTTGAAAACATGCTTAGAAGCTTTTTCAATATTTGAGTATGAAGTATTTAACAAAAGAAAAATATTTTTTGTTTATAATCTGAACAAATAATATTACTCCCTCCGTTCATTTTTACTTGTTACATTTGGATTTGGCACGCCTATTAAAAAAATAATGATGACATCACTATTTTACCACACTACCCTTATTAATTGATATTTAGTTTTAGGTCTTAGAAAATTATTTAGAGAATAAGTAATTAATGCTAAGGGTAAAATATGAAAAAATAAAATAATTGTCTTTACTTAATATGTTAAAAGTAAACTTGTCAAGGGTTCGGGCCGACAAAAATTTGAACTGGTCGGTCCTCGTTATCGAATTGGTCTATTTCATCCTTTGAATATAATAAATACAATGTCTTGAAAAATGTAATAGGAAAATGACTATTGTAACGATCGAATTCGTCGTTACGGGTTAATCTTTCGTGCCAAATTCAGAGTTAGAAAACTTTCGGGTTTGGGAGTTGAAAATTTCGGGCTAGGCTAGTCTCGGTCAGTTTTGAAGCGAGGTCTGGTCTAGGGCAATCTGGGTGAGGATTGGGTAATGTGTCCTATAGTGAGCTAGATTTTTCGTTAGCTAAGACATAGAGGAGTCCGGAGGACTTTTCGGAAGTGAATTTGGGTAAGTAGAACTCTCAGAATCGAAGTTAACGCGAAGGGGTTATTTCAAAACGTCGAGGATTCAAGGTATGTTGTAAAATGGGCACTTTTCAGGGATTTTTCAAGTTTCTGTCCATGACGAGTGCCATCATTGTGTCGTAGCGGTGATCGTTGTAGCGATAAAATATCCGTTATAGCGAAAGTCAATGCCGGCCAGCACCACTATAGAGGACGATTCCGCTACGGTGATTTCGCTACGGTGGCATCGCTATAGCGGAGCGTGAACCGATATAGTATACGAGTCAAAATTTAATGCAGAAAACTCCCCCAAAATATTCAGTTTTCATCAAGAACATTTTGGGAAAAGGGCTAGACGATTTTGGGCGAACCTACTCCATTTTTCGTCCTAAAGGTAAGAATTCTACTCCCCTAACTCCGTACTATCTTTTCTACATGATAGAATTGCTAGCTTTGAACTTGGAGAGAGGGTGTGATTAACTTAGGAATAGAGGAATCCGGAAAAAAGGGGGATTCTAGGGAATGTTAGTTCATGAGTCTTGATTTTTATTGTTAGATTATTGATCGTTTAACCATAATTCTCTAAAATATCCAAAAAAATAATAATGAACTTAGGTGAAATTATGGTAGAAAACTCGGGAAAAGGGGTGGAATGATCACAATTTGGCCTGAGGAATGGGAATTTCATATAATCTTGGTATTTTAGGCCAGTTAACTGATTTTGGCTATTGTATAATTATTTCTAGACCAAGAACAAGCAAGGGATCCGGAAAAAGGGAAGACTCTGGTTCAATAGAGCTATCGAATAATTCGAGGTAGGTGATGGCTGTGTGTTTTCAATATGTGTTATGTGTTCATGTACTATTGTCTGATATTGTATGAGTTGCATGTCTACGTAATGGTTTTGAATGTCTAATTGTACGATTATCAGTCTTTTGAAATGAACTAGTTGTTGTTGCTTGTTGGGTTACAAGTGTGCTATGTGTTCATTGTTTTGACTGTTGAATTTTTGTGTGACGTTCAGTTGGCTCGGGTACCACGCCTGGTACAGGTTACTATTTGGTTGGCTCGGGTATCATGCCTGGTACGAGAATTATAAATAATTGGCTCGGATATCACGCCTGGTACAGATTTATTTGTTGAATTATTGTATTCTTTCGATGGTTCCATAAGTGAATCAGGTTGTATGTTTGAAATGTAGTTTTCTGTATATGGTCTTAGAGTAGGCCATGATTGCATGCTAGGATATGGTTGGTGTCCCAAGGATCCTTGGTGGTCTGGGTTATATCAAAAGAGGGTTTGATTATTGTTCAGGGTGGTAATTTGCTGGTTAACTAAATTCGTATGGTTGATTTGGTTAGGAAAGAGATCTATATTAGTTATGTTGTGAATTAGTTACATGTTTCCTGTGCTCTACTTAGCTTTAGTTACTGTTCATATTCTGCTTATTTGGAACTGATTGATGATCCTATCAGTACACGGTGTTGTGTACTGATTCTGTACTTTGTGTGAGTATAAGCAATCTTCCAGCGGCTAACGCGCGACCTCACTTGTAGTCCCAGCGTTTCCAGACATCAAGGGTGAGCTGCTTCGATCGAGCTACCTTGATTTCTTTCTTTTAGTTATAGCCATTTGTTCGAGCTTAGACTCTTGTGTATTTGGGGTTGCATCCTCGCATTCTAGACATTGGTAGACTATTTTGGTATGATGATTTTCAGATTCTAGTGAGGAATTTTCGCAAGTTTTTATTTATAATAGTATTTTGAAATGTGAATGTTAGTTTACCTTATGCACTGATTTTAAGCTACTAGATTATGCTAAGTGTTGAGTTATGTTGGTTCGCTCATCCGGAGGTTGGGTGGGTGCCACTCACGGCGGGGTTGGATCGTGACAATTATAACTAATGATAAAGATAAATTAGGACCTAAGTATAAATTATCTCTTGATTTCATAAATTGAACAAGTATTATTAGACATATATTTTTCATATAATAGACAAATAAAGATGAACGAAGGGAATAATATATAATTATAATAATAATAATAATAATAATAATAATTGTGTGCACGATTTTAGCACACTCATTAAATGATCATTTATAACAAATCATGTGGACAATCAGTGTGTACAGGTTTCTCATTATTTTTTCAATATAGCCCAAGTTAATTTATTTCTCATATCTTCATTATGGTGTGTTCATTATTTTGTCAATTACCCACCTGGCCACCTCCACCCTCGCTTCACACCCCAACCCTCTGCCACCAACCCCATCACACCACCCTGCCCTCTCCCCTACACCCACACCCCACCCCACCAATTCCATTTCATTCTCATATTATTACCATAAAACTTATGTATATTTAATTATTTTTCTTTCTTTCTTTTGTAAAATATTTATTTTCCTTCTTACTTTTATTTTTTTTTCTCTTTTATTAATTTTTTGTCTTTTCATTTTTACTTAATTTGAAAAAAATACGTATATATTTTTTTTAAATAATGATTTTTAAAAAAAGTGACCTTTATTATTGGCATTTTTTAAAATTTAATTTCCTTCATTGTTTTGGTATTTTTTTCAAAATTAACTTATTTAAATACAAGCAATGTGGAACTAAATACAAAAGAAAGACAAAGAATAAAAAAGAATAAATAAAACAATACAAAAGAAAAAGAAAAAAATGAAAGAAGGTAAAAAAAAAATTACATGTATTTGAGAAAAGTTTAAATATGAGGTAAGAAAAATAAGAATGCAAAGAAAATATAAAAGATACATGCTTTTAGAAAATTTTAAAAAAAAAAAAAAAAAAAAAAAAATTATATATGTATTGACTTATTTTAAATACAAGGCAAAGAAAATAAGAAGAAGTTTTTTAAAAAATTTAAAAAATAAGAAAAAATTGAAAAAAAATAATTTATACACGTGGCAGTGCGTGTATATCATCGCAACTAATTGGATTGTATTATGACTCCATGTCAGCATATAAGGTGCAAAAAAATACAGAAAAAAAATTTTTAGAGGAATAATAAGACCCCTGCATATTTAAGGTGTGTCGCTGAAATTTCACGTATAGCTTAGAGTGATACTTATGCATTTTCTCATTTTTCTTTGATATCAATCTGGTCAGTGTTATATTATACTATATATTATTACAACAAAATAATTGTGAAAATCTCAGTAACTTTCGTGTGTCTAGTGTGATATAATATACTGCAATATATCATATAACTACAAAGCATAATTTGAAATTTTCATTAAACAAAACAAGTACTAATTAAATGATATAATATTAAATCAATGAGATAATTTCAGAATTCCCCTTCAGATTTCACTTCATCAGACTAACATTTTTCATTGTTCATGTCTTTGCGATGTTAATTATTTATTGTAAATGTAATTTCTAATTTGCTTGGTTGATTTGGATTCAAATTTTAAGAAAAATTGATTTAGTTTGATTTTAAAAATAAATTGATTAAAAATCGAATCAAAGCAATAAGTTATATACATAAATTTTATAATTATATATATAATATATTATTTTTTATGAATTTTAAATACTTTGTACACTTTTTTTATGAAAAAAATATTATTATTAATAGGCTAATAAACTTTAGACTTAAACTCATTTATTAAAAGAAATTAATGAATTCAAACTCGTTTGTACTATTTTGTATCAACTTTATTCACTTGTATTAAAACATATAAATATTAAGAAATTTTTTTTAAAAAAAATTAATTACAGTGAAAAAAAATAGAAGATAGAAATATCATTATGCTTTTTTAAAATAGAAAAAATTGAACCAAACCAACAAATATCAAATCAATAGATATAAATTATATTTAATTTGAGTTGATTCTACTAATTTGAAAATTGACTTATTCAAAATTTTAATTTTATTCTAAAACTAATTCAAACCAAATTATTAAACCCAAATTATAAATATTGTACTGATAAAAAGTAATGGATTCAATTAAACTCACAGTCTTTCCTAGATTCGCCTCGCCTCAGGTTGTGGGGCATTTCATCAAATTATTCACATCGTGTTTTTTTGCCACAAATGAATGACAATTGTAGTAGTGTTTTCAACCATAAATCAGAATATCCCTTTTATAGTACTTTCTCAGTCTTATTTTATATGATATCTTTTGATTTGACATGATATTTAAAAAAAAGACTTTTAAAATTTGTGATTTAAACAATTCTTAAATATTTGTGTGGCTATAAATCATTTCAGATAAAAGGAGAATTTTAAAGTTAAATTATTTCTAATTATAGCAAGATGACATTCTTTTTGGGATGCACTAAAAAGAAAAGGGTGTCACATAAAATGAAACGAAGGGAGTATTAAATTTAAATCAAAGAAAAAAAAAATTAGTTAAATTATTTATTTAGTTCATTTTTTTAAGCAGCGTGATAAAAAGTATGATAAGTAAACTTGACCGGGGGAGTAGGATAATTGAACTTGTTACTTCTTATGTTCTAATTTATATAACATAGTTAAATTTTGAGATTCAAATTTTTAAATTTTGATCATAAATTTGAATATAAGAAACTTTAAGTTTTTAATAATGCATAATACATAAACTTGATCTTTAACTTGGGCTTTACTAACATCTACATCCTCCAAATTTGAGTTTGCACAGATAAATACTTAAACTTGTATAAAATTAAACAAATAGACATATGCTTCTTATGTGGCATCGTACGTGACAATTTATATCCTACATGGTGTTCTCTTTCTCTCTCTCTCTCTATATATAAGATTTTGTTAACATACTACATGAAGACAGTAGGTTAGCAATGTCCCCCTTTTTTGTTTTCTTTAAATACCCCTAGTAGCTAAAAATAACTTCTTTAGGAAAAGGGGGCATTTTGTCTTTTTGCAGAAAAAGCTAAAATAAATTAGCTTCTCCCTATTTCCTTTTTCTTTTATCTCGATTTGGCCCCCCTCTCTCCTCTGTTTTTTTTCCCCCTCTTTTAAAGATTCAACCAACAAAATTCTTCTTCTGAATTCTCCTCTGTTAATTTTAGTTTTGGCCAAAAGCCTCTTTTCTTCTTATATTCTATTTACTTTCTGAATTTATTTTCATTTCATTATTTTACTACCTTCATGTAGTATGTTAGCAAAATTTTATATAAATTTAAGTGTCTATTTACACACATTTAAAATTAAAAAATATATATTAGCTAAGATTAAATTAAAAAATACATTTATGTATTATATTTTTTTTGTAAAAATAAACTCCGCCATAATTTTAAAAATCGATTCAAACTCCTCATGTTGTGGGGCATTTCATTAAAATTGTTCAGTCTCCTTTCACATCGTTATCATTGTAATGAGGAAAACGTGGATTTTCCTTCGCAGGGCCACAATGTGACAATTGGCAATTGTAGATTTGTAGTGTTTTCAACCATAAAAGTCACCATATCCCTTACATAGTATTAAATTTAAATCGAAGAAAAAATAAAGATAATTTATTAAATTATTCATTTAATTAAGAGTAAAGTATCAAAAATATATCTAATTTTTTTATTTTTTTGAGTTTCATACTTAAACTATTGGAATTGCACCCATTAGCTTGAGAAGCACACCTCAACTAATATGTGATGGTGTGTACTACACTCTCTTTTTTTATTTAAAAACTCCTATCATGTGACGCTCCACCTGAAAAAGTTTTTTCACCTTGACAAAAATTAAATAAATTATTAGTATTAAATTAAAAAATAAATACTCATCGTGTGGAGAAATGATAAAGAAGAAGGGGAGAGCTTAAGGTAAAATCAATTGAATTTTTTTAAAAATGACGTGTCAGCTAATAAAAAAATAAAAACATGTCATGTCATGAGAATATTTAATAGTCAGACACGCCTAAATGTGTTTGTATACAAACACTTGATCCAGTCATTGTTGAGGTGTGTTTCTCAAACTGATGAGTGATAGTTTAGATATGAAACTCACACTTTCAATAATTTAGATATGAAACTAAAAAAAATAAATTAAATGTATTTTTTATACTTCACTATTTTACTTGTCATAAGCAAATACAACGAGGGCGGAGTAGGTTGAGGGATGGGTCATTGGAGTGAATAATTGGGGATGAGGGGCACATGTTGTGCTTTTTAGACATGACCATGAAAATATCGATTGTGATCTTGAATGTCTTTAAATTCTAGCTTATTGTATGATATATGACCTTAGCAGATGGAGGAGTTTTTCTCCTCAAACTCAAAGTACGATTACAATTAGCTAAATTATGAAGAGAGTTAACGACAAAGCTTTAAGCTTTTAAAAATAAAATTTATATATTTAAAAATTAAATAAAAAAGTATTATAAAATATCATAATTAATAACTTAATATATTTTAAAAATAAATTTTTTTAAATTTTAATTGTATCACATAAACTGAGACGAATGAAGTACCAAAACCAACAAAGAGCCATCAATCAAATAAAGGGAGGGGGGACGAGGTGTCACGTGGTTGCCTTTAGTTCAAAGGCCACATTTCCCCTCAACGTAGGGTAATTAATAACCCTCCTAGACAAAGACAATCTACTTGCAATAGAGTTTATACAAGAAAAAAAATATTTTTAAATTTTTTGATGTTAAATGTGTTATATATTTATAGTATTTGTTTGATTATAAAATCTTTTATTAAGGATAAAATGAGAAAATTTAAACTAAAATATTTTTAGATACATAAATATCTTGAAATCAAACTAATAGAAATCAATTTAGGTTATATAGGAGAATTACTGTATTAAATTTAAGCAAATACGATGAGGGTGGAGGAGGATGAGGATGGAAGTGAGTTGGGGATGAGGTGCAGGCGGTGAGGGAATGAGAGGGACATGTTAAAATACGACTTGACTTGTTGTCTAGACATTGATGATGAAAATATCAATTGTGATCTCGAATAAGTCTTAGATTTCAATTCAAGCTTGTTATATAATGTATGATTTTTACAAAGAAAGAGTTTTTCTCCTCAAACTAAAAGTACGATTACCATTAGCTAGATTAGAAATCTAGATGATCACACATTTCACATGATATTTATTAGGATGAGTACAATTCTCCCTCATGAAAAAGTAAAGGAGTCACTGTGCTTGCTTTTTGGGACATGTAAAATAGTGTAGCAAATCCTTTTGAATGTCTATCAAAGGAGATCCAGGAAGAGGATTTCTTACATCTTTCATATAGATAGAATAGATATGGTCTATGGAGGAACTTGGGTTGGTACGAGATTAATATATATTATTTTTTATCTCAATTTATGTGATACAGATAGAATTAAGATAGTCAATCAAATTTTTTATATCATGATTTTTAGATATTTTAAGTTATTAACTATTGTAATTTATAATATTTTTGACGTAATTGTCAAATAATATATGTTACTCCTTCTGTCCAAATATATGTGGCATCGATATAATTTCGAAAGTCAACTAAATTTTCTATATATTTTTTAAATATTTTAAGTTGTTGATTATTGTGACTTCTATCACTTTGTCTTATGTCTTAATGTATGTGGCACTGATAAAATTTCGAGAGTCAACTAATCTTTTTTATATTTTTTAAAATAATTTAAGTTGTTATTATTGTGATTTGTACTACTTTTTACGTAATTTTCAAATATATAATAGATTGAGAAGAAAAGTAAGATAAACAAATTAAAACAAAAAAAGTATAAAAGAAAATATCCAAGCAGACAGACGACCAGCTGCCTACTTATTCCCTTTTATAAGTAAGGATATATATATATATATTTCTAAAGAATATTTTTTTTTAAATATTTTAATAGATATTGGTAGTTATCATGTCATACCTTCACCCAAGTTTTTTTTTTTTAATTTTAAAGAAAATATATTTTTTAAGAAATATATCATAATTTCCTCCATGCCAAACACACCAAGTCTAGTTTGCTGTTATAGAAGTAGGTCCAAGGATCTGAAAAAGAAAAAGTCTTACCTACCCCTTTTCTTGATTCTTCTTTCTTCTTTTTTCACATGTGAGAGGACTATTGTGTTAGGTAGGGAGGAAAAAATGGTCTTAATATTTTTAATGTTTATTTGGTCAAATTATTTTTCTAATATATTATTAAACACTTTTCCGCAAATTTTAGAAAAGTTTTTGTGTATGTTCTCAAATATTTATTACGTAGGTAAGTTAATTATTTAAATCATAAAATCTCAAGTCTATTCTAATTGATAGCCTGTTTGGCCAAACTTTTAAAATCAACTTATTTTGAGAAGTGTTTTTTCAAAAGTGTTTCTCATAAAAGAACTTTTGATGAGAAGCAGTTTGTGTTTGACCAATAAATTTAAAAACACGTTTGAGCAGCAATTAATGTTTGGCCAAATTTCTTAAATGTGCTTGTAACTGTATTTTTCTCAAAAGTACTTTTAAAAAAAAATTCTTATCTTTTAACTTTTGAAAAATAGAGATTATTTTGAATTTTACTTAATAAAGAAGACTTTGAAGCGTGGTCTTAATTGAAGTTATAGAAAAAAACAAAACATTTAGCCACATGACCCGGATAAACCATAAATAAATATCAATAATTGCGCAGTGCGAGTTAATGTGTACGCGTAAATGACCCCGATGCAATCTCTACATACAGATCTCTAATTTATTTATTCTTCAATTATGAATCTGATTTAGCTTAGGTGCATATGGTTATTATAATAATAATTATTATTGTGTACTCGATTTTAGCACTCTCATTAAAAGATCATTACTAACCAATCTCGATTTTAGTACAGGTTTCTCATTATTTTGTCAAACATATACCTAACCTAATTTATTTCTCATATCTTCATTGTGATGCGTTCGGTATGGGGATTTTTTTTTCCGTATTTAATTAATCAAATCTCCATTCTCACAATCACTCACCTCTATGCTCGCTCCACACCCCAACCCCATCACACCACCCTGCCCTCGTCCACACCCTACCAATCCTTTTTTTATAATTTTATCTTAAATATATAAATATTTTTTTACTTACGTATCGAAACCACTTTCTTTTAATGTTTTCCAAATAGCAGGGGAGCAAATTTGTTTCCTTTTCCTATTTTGTGTAACAAGTCACTTTCTTTTCTCATGTTTATTATGATGGGGTTCAATGATTTGATTCTATCAATTATTTTTAAAAGAAGTACCATGCAAATTTTCGATTAGTTTATAAATCATCCCATTATTTCAATTTTTCTTTGATGTCAGTTTGGTAAGTGTTATATTATACCATATATTATTACAATAAAATAATTGTGAAAATTTTAGTAACTTTCGTATGTCTAGTATAATATAATATACCTTAATATATCACATAACTACAGAATATAATTTAAAAAAATTATTAAGCAAAACAAGTATTAATTAAATGACATAATATTAAATTAATGAGATAATTTCAGAAACCTCATTTGGATTTCGCTTCATCAAACTAACATTTATCATCGTTCATGTCGTCACGATGTTATTTTAATTATTTCTTGTAAATGTAATTTTTAAATCAATTGGCTCGAATTTCATTTTTTTTGTTGCAAACTTTGTTCCTTTTCCTTTCCCTTTTTCCTGTTCGACATGCTCATTTGTCGTGGTCGTGGTCGTGGTAATTTTCAATAAAATTTATTTTTCATATTCAAACTTGGTACTCGAGATCTTTATTAAGAATGAGGAGATTTCAACCATTCCATCACAATCGATAGTGCTCTTCAATCTTCTCGGAAGAGTCATCCAACATTTTCTCTTCTTAGAAAGACATTAAAATTTAAAAGAATTCTTTGTAAACCTCATATTTTTGCTTGTGTCATGTGAATATCACTAGAGATGAAAATATTTTTTTCTTAAAAAAAAAAAAGAAGTTAACAAAAATTAATTGAACAAAAGAATGTATTATAAATTAAACTTTTACTCCCTCCGTCCAACAATACTTGTCCACTATTGACTTTGCACACTTCTTAAGAAATAATAAATAGAAGGGCAGTTTTATCATATCACCCTTTGAATATAATAAATACAATGTCTTGAAAAATGTAATAGGGAAATGACTATAATTTATGAAATTAAGAGATAATTTTGTACTCAATTCTTAATTTACCCTTATCATTAATTATAGTCATTTCTCTATTACATTTTTTAAGATATTGTATTTATTATATTCAAAAGGTGATATAGTAAAATTACCCTTCTATTTATTATTTTTTAAAAAGTGTATAAAATCAATAGTGGAGAAGTAAAAATAAACGGAGGGCGTATATAATTATTGAGTACTCCAGGATTATAATTAGTTTATTCAAAACGTATCTTATCTTAAAAATAGAAAATTGATTTAATTCGGCTGGTTCGACGGGTTTAAGCTTTGAATATTTTATGACACGTGGAGATCGGAAACGTGCAGCCTCCGCAATTTAATCATCAAACCTCACTTCAATGTCTCAAAGCTGGTGGGCAACTACTCCCCCCCCCCCCCCCCCCCCTCCGTTCATTTCACGCTATTTTACTTTTTAATTATTTTAAACACATTAAATTTTAAACGTCTTTCTGAAAAAAGTGTAGTCAAACACAACTTCAAAAATTTCAAATAAAATGAAATTTTTTTTATGTTCATGGTCAAACACCATATTAATAATATCTCTGTCAATTTTTATTTATTCATTATACTGAAAATGAACGTTCACTTTTATTTGTCTAGTTAAAAAAATTAAGAGATAATTTACTATTCTCTCCTGATAACTTTACTTGTAGTATTTTTTTTTCACATTCCTTACGAAAAGCATTCAAATTATCTCATAATTTATTATCATTCTTTATTTAATTTTTTTTTATTTCACTATATTAATATTTCTCTATATTTATGATTAAGTTATGTAAAAATAAATAATTAATTATGGACCCTTAATTTTTTAAAATAACAAGTACTTTTATGAATTCTTTATTATTAGATAAATTACCTCAAAATCATTCAAATGCAAAAGGGGTACTATTTCCCTATTTTCTTCCTCTGCACCTCTTCTTCGTTTCCCATTTAGATCTTGTTTGGTCTAGCGGTTAAAAAAACTACTTATTTTAAGAAGCACTTTTATAAAATAGCTTTTCAAAAAAGTGTTTTTGAAAAAAATAATTTGTGTTTGGCTATTTCATTTAAAAAATGCTTTTGATAAATAAATTGTGTTAGGCTAATCTTTTTCTAAAAATACTTTTGAGAGACAAATTACAAAAAGGCAGGTATCAATGGACTTTTATTATTAAAATTATTTTATCGAGCGAAATTATTTTAAATACCTATTATAAAAAATTTAATTAAGTTTTTATTCTTATTTAATTAAAAAGTACATATTACAAATTTTCAATCAATATTATACATAGGTACATAAAAAATTTATATGATATTAAACGAAAAAATATCAAGAAAAATGAATTTAAAAATTATTTCATAAATTAAATCACGACATATAAAAAATTCACCACAAAATAAATAGTTCTTCATACATCACAAAAAACTTAAAGGATTTCATTCCTAATTTTATCACGCAATATCTTCATAGTAATATTGATGATGTTATTTTTTATTTTATTATTATCCTTTTCTATAAAAGTATTTTTTTTACAATTACTAAAATTTATATATAAAATAATATATATATAAATGAAAATTTTATTTTTTTGTTACTTTTTTTCTGAGTTCACTAGCATATTCAATGCTTACTTAATAGAAACGTAAAATAGTATATATATATATACATACACATACTATATAAAACGTAAAACAAAATAAAGAATTTATGGTATAAGAGTGAAGAACAAATTTTTTAAATAAAACTTAATCAAATTTATGAAATATGATAATTAATTAATAAGGTATATATTGATAAATATGTATAAATGATAGAGATATTTTTGTCTTGTAAAAAATAATTTTCTGCTTCTGCTTTTGCTTTTTTTAAAAAGCAAAAAAAAATCGCTTCTTCCCAACAGCAGAAAAAATGCTTTTGCTTCTGTTTAAAAGCACTTTTGGTGGTTAGCCAAACACCTTGTTTTGACAAAAATATTTTTTAAAAAAATACTTTTTTGCCTCTCAATCGCTAGGCCAAACATGCTCTTAGTTTCACTTGACAAGTAGCTGGCATTTGGCAGGTATCTCTCTCAAGGTTGACCAACTAATATGAAACGGAAGGAGTATATTAAAAATAATTTTTATTTTTATTTGTTCAATTTAAAAAATTAAAAAATAATTTATTATATCTCAATACATTTTCTATTATATAAAATAGATGATAAAGTAAAATTGTCATCATATTTGTTGCTCAAAGAGTGTGTCATACTTCATTTGTTCCTAAATAAGTGGTGTTTTAACTTTTACTCTCTTTGTTCACTTTTACTTGTCACTTTTTGATTTGGCACACGCATTAAGAAAATAATTATTAATATAACTATTTTACCATAGTAGCCCTATTAATTGATGGTTACTATTGTGTCTTGAAATTAGTTTGGAGAATAAACAATTAATGCTAAGGGTAAAATAGGGGAAAAAAGTTGTCATTCCTTGATATGTTAAAAATGACAAGTAAATATGAAAATTCAATTAGAAAATAAGTGACAAGTAAAAGTGAACGGAGGGAGTACATTTTATTACTAACAAGTGGTATTTTACCTAATCAAAAAGACATTAATGATGTTATTTTAATTTTACCTTTCTTTAAATAAAAAAAGTTCTAGATAACCAAGATACTATTAAAGAGTTTACATTTTTTTTCTCAAGGTATTCACTAAGGATAAATTAGTAAAAATACTATTTATTATCTTAAAAAGAAAAAACTAAATAACACACCAAATAACCATGCTAAGTACGCTCCATACCAACAGTTTAATTCAATTATAATCCGTAGCAAAGGATTTAAAATTGTTGGTATTTATATTTGTATGTCTTTCTCTCAATCAATTTAATTGTATTTGTATTTGTATGCATGTATTTATATTTATATTTATATGTCGAGATTTTACAAAATAAATGCCAAAATTTATGAATTTGTATTTGTATGCCGAGATTACTCTAACACATTTATATTTGTACGCCAAGATTTTATGAAATTGTATTTGTATACTGAGATTACTCTATTTATATTTATATGCGAGATTATACAATTGATATAAAAAGTATTGGTACGAATTGTAGTTAGACTAAATATATTACTATGAAGACCTCATTAAATTTGTATTAATTGCTATTTTTAAAAATAAGTAATTTCTTAAGAAATACGTCCCAGCTAAAATCGCTATTTATTTAGTAATGGAGGAGTATTAGATAAGTTAAAAATGAACAAAGAATATAAAGACCTATAGCATGTTTGACCAAGCTTATTTCCTCCCAAAAGTGCTTATTTTTTTCTCAAAAGTGCTTATTTAAAAAAAATGAGGTGTTTGACCAAGCTTTTGGAAGAAAATAAGTGCTTCTGAAGAGTAGCAATATCTGTTTTTCAGAAGCTAAAAAAAGTAGTTTCTTTCTAAAAGCATTTTTTTTGAAAAACACTTTTAAGAAAAATACACTTAAAAGTACTTTTAAAAAACTTGATCAAACGCTAATTGCTGCTCAAAAGTGCTTTTAAAATTTATTGGCCAAACACAAATTGCTTCTCACCAAAAATATTTTTTGAGAAGCACTTTTAAAAAAAATACTTTTCAAAATAAGCTGATTTTAGAAGTTTGACCAAAACATGACACTAATATGAAAGCGTTAGCTCCATTGATTCGTCCAAACTACACCTTTTTTCTGTAAAAGAAAAAAGAGCAAGTGAAATACTTTATTGATCTCTCTCTCTCTCGCTTAGATTCCTTTTTCCCGCTCATCGAATTTGTTGACTAGCATTGAATTTTCTTCTCTATTTATACCTCCCTTTTTTCTCTCTCTCTCTGCTATATGCTTTAGTAGTTCACAAATTCTACAACTCTCTCTCTCTCTCTTCCTGTTATTGGTACTTCCCTTCAACCCTAATAATTTGTTTATTTTTTTTGTGGAAGGAATAAGATTCAGTGTTTCTCTTTTTGAAAATTTTGCTTAAGTATTGGTTCTGCGTGTATCCTACGCTGCTTTTTTTCGTGTAATATGTTGACGTTTAGGTGGTGGAAAGTGTTTTTGTACTTTGATTTGGGTTCATTTGCTTTTTTATGACTTATTAATATTTGTGCGGTGTTCATAGTTTGGCACTCTTCGTCAATTAAGCAATCAATCATGCTAATTGGTGACAATTAATGTACTAATTTATTTTTCTTTGTAGACATTATACTGTCTGTTTGTTGGAGGCTGGATTCCAATAAGATAATTATTTACGGAGCTCGAAGAAGGAAGAGGTTTGGACAGCCTGAAGACTATGGATGGGAAGGAGAATAATGTTAATGGTTCAAACAAGGATGTTATTCCTAACTGTTGTTTGAAGGCTAAGGCATATGATCCTGAACTTGAAGCCAATTGTCACTCTACAGTCGTTTCCGGATGGTTCTCTGAACCTCGGTTATCCTCTGGTCAGTTAAAAAAATAAATCCAATTCATTTTATTTGACAGTTGTGTTTAGGGTTTATAGATGTTTTTTGTTGACTTGTTCTTATTGTTCGTTCCGTTGCAGATGAAAAAGAGAGGGTGTTGTACTTCAATAATCCAATGTGGCCAGGTTATTTTCCGCAACTTAAGAACATTTTGTTACACATATTAGAATTTGCTTGCTCCTTTTTTTAATTGGTCAGAATTTCCCCAGGGATGATACTTAGATTTTTTTTTTTTCATTCAGTAATCAAAAGTTCGGAAAGGTACTGTCATGTGACCATGAGGTCACGGGTTCAAGCCTTGGAAACAGCCTCTTGCAGAAATGCAAAGTAAGGCTGATTACACTAGACCCTTGTGGTCGGGCCCTTCCCCGGACACTGCGCATAGTGGGAGCTTTTAGTGCATCGTACTGCCCTTTTTTTTAATTTTCTGTTAGCAGTGTTAAACTAATATGTTGAAATATTTCCAGAAATGTTGGATGAAAACATTAAATCATTATCTTCTTGTTATTTTTAACACTTTACACGATCTTAGTAATTTTGTAGAGTCAATTTAATGTCAAAGTAGATTTTTTTTTCCTGATATGATTGGGACAGTATGAGTGCTTTTTTCTTAGTCATGTAAGCAGAAGAGCTTCTGTCAGCTACACTTGCATTAGTTAGTTAATACTATATGCATATTTAGGAGATGATACTTTTGTCCTATTGCAAAGGATAATGTCAAATCATAGCGTGAGTGGCTCGGCTTGTGCACTTGTTTCCTTGAGTCCAGTATGTGTGTTAAAGTAGCACAAATGATGCTTCTGGTAGAAGTAGGAGAAAATTTTGAGCTTTATCTAACAAATTCCTATAATTTGCTTTGCAAGTTTAAACCCAAGTTATGATTTCAATACAAATATGTTACCATTTCAAAAAAAAAAAAAGGTTTAAACCCAAGTTAATAATAAAGTTTGTCTTCTATATCCAAGTGTATGGCACCTTTTGGAAATCAAAGTACTCAACAGTGCCCTTTCTCTTATATCCATTTCATGAATGTTTACTGATAATAATTGTTTCATCATGGCGTCTTTACACAGGAGAAGCACATTCTCTGAAAGTAGAAAAGATTTTATTCAAGGGGAAGTCAGAATTCCAGGAGGTTTTGGTTTTTGAGGTTCAGCATCTTGCTCTGTTCTAGTTTTGTGCTTTAAATTCTAGTTATTAAATTTCTTTCAAGATCTTTTATGCATCTTCCTTAATTGTGTTTTTATTCTTAAGATCTTTTATGCATCTGCCTTAATTGTGTTTTTATTCTTAAGATCTTTTATGCATCTGCCTTAATTGTGTTTTTATTCTTGCAGTCTGCATCCTATGGGAAAGTTCTAGTGCTAGATGGCATTGTTCAGTTGACCGAGAAAGATGAATGTGCCTATCAGGAGATGATAGCCCATATTCCTCTCTGTTCAATCAAATCTCCTAAGAAGGTAACTGTGTATAAATTTGGCTATACAGATTTTTTTCCCTTTGTCCACACCCGATCAACAAGGGGTTTGCAGATTTGCTTTCTTGTTTCTGAATCAGAATTATACAGAAAGATAAATGAATTTTATGTGCTTGAAATACTGGATTACTATGTGTTTGTGTGTGTGTTACAAGATGAAGACCTGGGTTTTTATATGTATGTCAATCAAGAAAAGATAAACTATGTGATGGAACCAACCAAATACTTTCCGTTTAAGATTTCATCATCATCGATGGTCCACTTCTCCCCCAACCTTTTGAGGTTTGTATGTGTGGACGGATAAATCATGTTTATTGAATAACATTGGTGTCTGGGTCGGCTTGCGTGTATCTGGACTATTCTACCAGGCAACCGGCCTATTGGGTAATTTTGTTCAGCAGAATCACTTAGTGTTTCGTCTCTGTTGGGATGTTTTCCTTGGTCGGTGGGCACCCACTTTATGAACCAATAGGCAACACCCTTGGGTGTTGTGTGGATTGATACATCATTTTCTTGGTAATTTGACGATTAACATGGTGGTAGCATTCTAAGTCCTGTTGCTCTATAGGCTCATATAGATTTTCTGGTCGAAGTATAACTTTATCAGCAGCTCATTAGTTTTTATGGAGTCTGACAAATTCTATGTGCTACTACTGCTTCAGGAGGAATCCCTAGTCAGCCTTTGTTTCTCTTTGCATGAAGCTTAATGGGTCTAGATAGAATCTGTATCTTAAAAGTGTTTCTTTGCTTACAACCCCTTCCTTTTTCTCTGTTTGCTATATGTAACTATCATTTTCCGTATACAAGGACGATCAATATCTGGACTGGTGTTGCTACTAATAGAGGGAGATAAAGTGGGACATGCACAATTTCTTTTGGTCAATTTTCTATTCATGAATTCAAAAAATTGTGGGTGTACCAACAAAAGTTACTCACCTGATGTTAAGATTAAAGCCCCTGGTAGGTCTATGACATGAAGGAATCTGAATAATCATTTAGTGGAAGCGCATTAGGAATAGGATTACCTTATGAAAAATTGGTGGACCGCAGCTCTCCTGAGATGATAACATGTAATTACAAGTTGGAACTAAGAGATATCCTGATTTTGAAGGACATAAGCAGAGCAGGCTCGATCATATAAGTATTTGGATTATTCTTTCAACATAACCTGTTTGAAGTGGATAAGGAATTTGCTGTGTGCACATGTTGGTGGAACTAAACTTTGCTTCTGCCAGTATCTTTACTTGTTAAACATCTGTTAATGTGTTGATCTCCATTGATTTATGGGTTTTATCACTTGTCAGCAGCAGTTTACCAATTCTCAGTTTTAGCTGTATATGTTGGAACTTTAATATGCATTGAAGATAATCACTAGGATGGGTGGCGTTATCTGCTTGTTATCTTTGTCGGCCCGTTTTAGATAGAATGTAATGTAGCTGATAGTTGATCAATTTAATGAATTGACCAAAAGGCCTAGTTTGAAATGTTGCTGATCTTTCACAGCTGCTGTGGAATTTCTCATTTGTAATGTTGATACTTTGATTTTTTTTCTTTGTCTGGGTATCCAAGACAACTATAGAAAGATTTGAGTCTAGTTAAGCTCATCGTAAAGATATGATGAGTCTGTTTATAAAATATATTTTTGTTTCTGTATACTGTATACATATAATCTATATCTTTATTGGACCTTATTGCTGGAGTACCTTATCTTTGATATTGATCTGTTTCTCACTATTGGCTTACCTTTTCTTCCTTCTCAGTTTTACCATTCATTGTTCTCTGTCCAACCTATTTGACCTACAAATGCAGGTTCTGGTTGTTGGGGGTGGTGATGGTGGAGTTCTAAGGGAAATTTCTCGACACAGCTCTGTGGAGATCATTGATATTTGTGAGATTGATAAAATGGTTATAGATGTGAGTAACACATCAAAGATACGTGAATTGTTCCTTTTGCTGTGTTACGTTTTAAATATGTTGTAATTTTTTGTGTTGCAGGTCAGTAAAAAGTTTTTCCCAGATTTGGCTATTGGCTTTGAGGATCCTCGTGTCAATCTTCATGTCGGTGATGGTATGGACACTTCCATGTTTTGCTTGATCTTATTAGTATGAGCCTTTGAAGACAGGACACAATGCTTTTCTTATTCCTGAAATTTAATTTCCCTGTTTTATAAGTTTTATATCTGGTTGAGCTATAAATGATTTTCTGAATGATTTTGACAGCTGTTGAGTTTCTGAGGAACACACCTGAAGGGAAGTATGATGCCATCATTGTTGATTCATCAGACCCTGTCGGTACGTCAGATGCATCTTTTTAATTTTGTAAATCCTTGCTATCTAAAGGTTAAGCAACTCAAAGGTCACTTATGGACTTCCCATACTGCATTCTGCCATCGGCAGTCCCCTGTCCAAATAGAGCAGTGCTTGCTAGTTTAAGATAGAGCCTATAGTGCACTGATTTTCACGGATCGATAAACTGCAAGCATATTTGGGTAGATATCTGTGTTTTTTGTTGGAGAATGCTGCACTTCTGTGGTTTGATTTTTCTTGTTTCTGTTGGATGTCCCCGCCAGTGTATGTGTTGGGACTATACTGGGTTGTTGTTATTGGATGTCCCGGGCCAGTGTATGTGTTGACTCTATAGTATCTACTCTTGTTTGGAGTAGTAGTAGTTTTGATTTTTGTTTTGTACCTTGCGCTCCTCAAAAGGTGGGGTTTGCAGCATCTATTATTATTATTATTATTATTATTCAAACCAATGAGCTCTAATTTAATTGTTCTTAATGCCTTTCATTACAGGTCCTGCGCAAGAGCTTGTGGAAAAACCATTCTTTGCAACAATAGCCAGGGCACTAAGACCCGGCGGTGTACTTTGCAACATGGCAGAGAGCATGTGGCTTCATACTCATCTTATTCAGGATATGATCTCAATTTGCCGTGAAACATTTAGTTCTGTTCATTATGCATGGGCCAGTGTTCCAACATATCCTAGGTATAATTCATGAATTAACAGCAATAGTATTGCAAGTCAATCTAGACTTTTTATTTATTTGTTTCTTTAGTTGTGGGGTGAAGGGTAGAGGTGAATTATCAACATGCTTCCACTTATGGATTGCTGCTTTACGTATTATGCAGTGGTGTTATTGGGTTTATCCTGTGCTCTACTGAGGGACCATCTGTTGATTTTAAGCACCCTGTTAATCCTATTGAGAAGCTAGAGGGCGCTCTTCAGCATCAGAGGGAACTTAGATTTTACAATTCTGAGGTACCTTGTTCTCTCCTAGTAAGCAATTTCTTATTTGCTACTCATGAAATCATCAACAAGTCTTCTTTGAATTCGCTTCTGCTGTATTGACTTGGTGTATGGTATGCATTCACATCTACTTAGCTTTGAGTCTTGTACGGGTACAATTGAGATAATGGATGTTTCAGATGTACCAAGACAAATTATACTAGGTTCTCACTTTATCTAATCTTTTTCTGAATCTACGTGTACCCTGACACTTGGAATTAGGGGGACTTTTCTACCTTTTGAACTATTTTTCTACCTTAGTAGCTGGTACAGGGTAACAATTTCCAGAGAGTTGCCTTTGAGTTTAGGCTTCCTTGTCTCTGTTCCATAGTATCCACCGGCATACAGCAAATACATAAATATGTGTGTGTGTGTGTGTCCTGATTGGACCTAGTTGCTATACTTTTTTTTTTTTTGGTATCTTCTCATGTATATCGGTCGATCTGTCTACAGTAATGTGAAAGTGTTTATGCTGTTACCATATACAGGTATACGGACAAGGGTTAAGAAAGAAAAAAATGAACTGAACACAGCATATAAGCTGGTTAATATATTTGAACTTGTATTGATTAAATTAAATAAAAATTTGATAATGCAGCTGAATAATGTCATGTATGGTGTCTTAGTGCTTTGTTGGAAATTAGTCTCCTAATATCCAGTGACCAATATTGAACATTCTACTTCATTTCATCCACCCTCCTGAAGAGAGAATTAACAACCAGAAAAACTTGTCATTTTTCCTCTGACGGAGTATCTTGTTCCTTTAACAGATGCATAAAGCCGCTTTTGCATTGCCGTGCTTTTTAAGGAGGGAGGTGAGCTGTCTCCGTGATAGTCCACGTGCTGCAGGAGTCAAGATTTGAGTTGTTGCAATTCCTGTGAAACTATTACCCATTTATTTTTCTTGCTGCTGGAGTTTGTACAAGGGTATCAGTGGTAGACTGATCACACTTGTCACGCCAGTAGCAGCCGGAAATGTAGATGCGGCGATTTATCTGTGGTTTGTATTGGTATTGAAAGACACGAGCATGTAATATGCAAGTTTGAGTACTGCTATATCTATTGTTGACTTGTTGAACTTCGTACTTGTCTCTTAGTTGATATTGAGACTTGAATAGCTATGTTATGGCACTCATTGGCATATATCACTCTTTCTGACTGTCTGGCATGTTTTGCTAGTGTGCCTTAACAGGCAGTCCCTCTATGCCTGGAGCAGTCAGTTTGTGTATTCGGTTTGGTTTTGGCTAATCTTCGATACTTTATTTTGAAATGTCACATTGTGATTTTCATGTTATTAAGATGTTACATTTGTTTTATAAAACAACGGACGTTAATATCTATAAATGTTTGAAAACTTTAGTTATTGCCTGTGTTGCTAAAAGCCTAAAACATTTGAATGCCTTGGTGCTAACAGATGTCTAGCTCCCATTTGGTTAGACTTTGAAGTTGAAATTTTAAACTTGATAACTTGAGCTTTTGAAGCTTGAAATTATGTTTTGATATACATTTTACTTGAAAAAAATTTTAGTTTTGGAATTTGAAAATATTTTGAAGACAGATTACTTAAACTCGATTCAAAATCTATAGTCAAACAAATATTTGAAAATAAATTTTCAAAATTTGATCTAAAATTTCTAATTAAACGCTAGCCTAGAAGTTGAGATAATATACAGGCGAATGTAAAATCAGAACAGAAGTGTATTAAAAAAATTTGAATCGTTATTCGGGATAGACTTGGAACTGAAAATTGCGTATTCATGAAAAACTCCTCTATAATAGGGTGTGCTCAGTAGAGAAAAAAAGTATTCTTTTAGAAAAATACGTGAGTTTCTTACTTATTTTTTAATGTTCGATACATAAATAATAACAACTTAATATAAACCTACAAGTAGAGTTTGAGGTGGGGGTGAGGGTGGGGGCATGGGGTAATTTGAGTAAGAACTACGGGAGTGGGGTGAAGATGTAGTATGTTGGAGGGTGAGGAAGACGACAAATACACAATCAATGTAGAATATCATTAGTTTACTTGTTTTCTCTATTCTCACTAAAAAAAGTCATTTTCCTCATTTTTGAAAATACCGAACACCCATAAAGTTAGAACTCTTCCACCGGTTTCTTTGATGCAGGAACTTAGCGTGCGATATTCTCTCTTCATTTTGCACAAATTCTAGAAAAAATAGTTAATTTTGTCCGTGTATTATTCGAGGCTGAAATTTTTACCAGTCTGCCAGGATAAAATCTTATTTTTGCTTTTTGGCAAATATGAGAATAATTTTAACTATTCAGGCTGATTTTCAACATCAAAACTAATATTGTAAGTTTCATTCTGCTCGTACTGAATTCGAGTAATTTTCCGCCACTTGCCCAACATTTTAACAGACACTGTCAGCCGAGGCCATTGGATCGATAAACAATAGACGCATGTGGACTAGTTACAAGAATGACAGGGAAGTTAGTTAACAGTACTCGCTGACATCCATGATGAATCCAATGACATTCCCGGTCCTGGTATACCAGTGGCGACCGCTTTGAGACCAAGCCACCTTACGCAAAATTATTTTGAAAAAGGACTTCAAAACGAAGGAGCTTCTCCACTTATAAATAAATGCAAATTCAATTATAATACCTTTACACAATGAGGCAGCAAATCTTGGAGACCACAATTTACTTTTCAGCAGACAAAAGAACCAAGGTAAGAGTGTGTTTTCGTTAGAACCGTCGAGACGCATATAAGTTGACTCAGACATCACCGCTAATAAAAAAGAGAATAAAACGACAATTATCCTAGTAGATGTCACTATATGCGGTTAAATCCAGCAAGATAGGGGCACTATGTTATAGGGACCCCGCATACATTGTCAACCATAATGTCATATTTAAAGAAGCATTCTGGTCCTAGAGAAATAGACAAGACTCTTGCCCAAAAGAAAATCCAGCTATGTACGTAAGTGTCACATCCCAAATTCTCTTGTGGAGACATTTTCTCCTAACTAAGGCAAGTAATGGTATTGCAGCAGACAACCGGAAAAGAGAGAAGAGAAAGATCCCTTCACATTGCGAACCTAGCTTCAAAATGAACTGCAATAAAATTGTTCGCATTATCATTTGGCTAGGAAGCTTAATTATGCTTAGTCAGTGGATGAACATACAGATCTATTCAACTCGACCACGACTACACTGATGTTATCCCTACTACCCCGACCAATTGCTAACTCTGCAAGGAAGGAAGCTGCCCTTGCTGCGAGATTCTCTTTGATGCCTTCACTTGACTCCTCATCTATCTTACTGGATTTGCTTTGTTGGTTGAACCTCCTGCTCATTTCACCATTCAAACATCTTCTTGTAACGTCGCACGCAACATCATTTGGAATGACATCCCATAGACCATCACTTGCAAGTATTATGAATTCATCTGCATCACTTCTTTTGGTTACGATCACTTCAGGATCTGGTATCACGTACGGTTTGAGGTACATATCACCTGGCATCAATAAGGTATCATTAGAAGCATGCTTTACAATTAAGTAGAAATAATATTCCAGATACTCCTTAAATATCTTAATTTAGGCATCCCATCATAATTTGCCAAAGTGCTCTGATCAACTCTGCAACAAACAGTAAGTTAATTATTAATATGTTCTTCATGTCCATAAAATAATTACACACGGAACAAATCTTATTCAATTGATAGTTCTGATAGAATGGTATGGCTACATAATAATGTTGCACAATATTCCGGCAGCCAGCTGATCAAAAAGTTTAACCAAATGATATGGTGGTGAATTTTTCCATCTGATGGAATAATGATCTGATTTGTCAATATCCATTTCGGTGAAAGCCTCGACAAAGACCACAATTAAGGAAAGACCTGCAAGTGCAATAAGCTGAGTGTTCGACGTACCTATGGATCTTGAAGTAGCAAGAACTCCTAAGACTCTGTGTCCATTCCAATTTATGACTTTCCCACCTGAATTTTCAATTCTATCCAGCTCATCAGGTCTGTCAGGCTGCGCTCATACAGGAACTCAGTCAACAGAAAACATTCCATTTCAAAACCAAAGACAGATATCTACTTGGCGCTATCAAATGTAGAATATGTCGAGAGAAGTTGAGAATCAAGTTAATTGATCCCTATCATATACACACGCTAATTCGGGATTTCAATTTGACGGACTGCATTGATCACCTGCAGCACTAAGGCTACATCCACCACTGATCATATCATGACTCGTTGTCAGGTTAATAATACGATGAACATCCAATAAAATGTTAGACCTTCGGCGAGTTAAGATCATAGCAATAATGGTGTACAAATGTTGCCAGGCTTGTGGTTATATATATAGGACCTTACGAGAGACCATACCCAGAGGGATTTACAAATGAAAAGAACATAAAAAACATTCGCAACCAAATCTCTTAGAATTTTTTTTGTCCTAAAGAAATCACCTACTTAGTATTTTTTATTTTGTCTTTGCTGGAATTTGAACCTAAAACCTCATTCTCACATCACTACATTGATCACTAGGCCACACCTGGATACTAAGAAAAATATTACTTTCTATCCTAATTTATGTGACATTTTGAATTTCGAGAGAAACAATTTAATTTTGACCATGAATTCAAGCATGAAATCTTCAAAATGGTTAGAAAACTACCTAAAAAGTGTATAGGTCACAATAATTGACAATTTAAATATATAAAAAATATATGAAAAAATTACGACTAAAGAAATACTTATTTGAGTCTTGAAATTCAAAAGTTAGACACATAAATCTAGACGTTGGGAGTAAAAGAGAGAATTATGTTGGTGAATTCTGTTTGAATAGCGTGAACGACAGAAATATTTTCCTTTGATCGTATTCTGTCGAGCTAATTAAGCTTCCTTATATTACCATCTTTTTGCTGTGCACTAAACCCAAACGAAACATATCCTAGACCTCACTGTTTGTAAATATTACCCTTTTTTATTTTCCTTTGAAATGAAATATTCTCTTCGTTTCAGTTTATCCTATTTTTTTTAACTTCAATTCAAGAAAATATTACTCCTAGTACTCCCTCCGTCTCATTTTATGTGGCATACTTTGACTTGGCACGACACGGTGTTTAAGAAAAAAAAAGAAGACTTTTAAAACTTGTGGTCCAAAATAATCCTTGAATATATTTATATGATTGTAAATCATTTAATATTCTTATTATAGGAAGGTGACATTTTTTTGGGACGAACTAAAAAGGAAAGTATGCACATAAAATATGTACTCCCTCCGTCTGCCCTTAATGAAATGAATTACAATCACACATATTTTAGAACACAAATTTCAAAAGTATTCCTTTTTATCTTAAATACTGTGTCAAGTCAAATGTTATCATTTATGATACTGAGGGAGTAACTTTTAATTGTAACTCGTGGCATGACATGTTTAATCGGAATTGTTTGCAATAAACAAAAAGAAATTTAAAATGTTCAAGTTACCTTATGATCAATAGACAAGGGCACTGCAACTCCAGCACGTGAAAGCACAGCTCTTGAATCTCCACAATTCGCAACAATAAATTCATCATCTCCGACCACCGTTACCACCGCCGTTGATCCCATCGTCGCCATCTCCGCCTCTTCTTCGCTAACCTTTCCGTCCATCTTACAGAAACTCTCCGTCATAACTTTCTCCCAATTAATACTCTCATCATCTTCTTCAGAAACTTGCTGTATAACCAAACGGTGTAAAAAGTCACGGCACGCGTGCGCTACACGTGACCCTCCATGCCCGTCGTAAACACCGAAATAATCATAATTACTGCTGCCTTTACTCAAAAAACCCGGTTTAGCCGCCACAGCGTCTTCCATTTCTCGTCTCCGGCCGATCAACGATATCGAACCATGTGACCAGCACGTGACTAACCTCTCCCTTACTTTTTTCACTTCACTGGATGTTCCTAGCTGAACTTGATCATTAATGACGAAACCATCAGTTATAGTGTTGTTTTCCGGTTTTTTCTTCTTGTTATACCTGTATTCTCCGGCGACGACATTGAAATTTTCCGGTAGCTCAGACGGCGTACTGCACCGCGGTCTTCGTCGGCGAGTGAAATTTGGCTGGTTTTCAGTCAGATCCACTTCTGCTACTCCGCCGGAATCCATCAACGCCGTTAACCGGCAACCTTTTTCGGCTGCCGGCGGGATACCTTTAAGGTTATCAATCATTTTTATTTTATTTATGTGAAGACGATAACTGCATTGCAAAGATTATGGTAGCACTAGATATTTTGCCATAATTCGGTCCAGAAAAAGAAAAGGGAAGGAGAGAGTTGAATATTAACCGTTGGATAATGAATAGAGATGATTGATTGATGCCACGTGGTGATGATGAAGCGGCTGGTTGATGTCCGAGACTAGAAGGCAATGATGAGTCAGACGAGGACGGGGACACGTGGGCGGTTAGGATGAAGGAAGAAGGAACGGGTGGCGAAAAGATGTTTGGTTAATGAAAGGGATTCCCAAGGAAAAAGATTCATACTCCCTTCGTCCACGTTTACTTGACACACCTGCTATAAACTCCATTCCAATTTATTACTCCCTCTTTCCCGACTCAAAGGTATTATGAATTCATTTTAACAGATATTGATTCAGCGAAAATCGAGCATAAATTAAAAAATATTAATAATTTAGATAGTATTGAATTCTCAAAATTCACAATTAAAAAGATTCTCAGTCCCTTTGAATGGTTCAAGGATCATCTACATACCTCATTCCCAATCAGAAGTTCATTGATCCCAGACATACAATTAGTATGATCATAAGGCGGCCTGGTATAATTTCATGTATGTTAGGCCCAATACTCACTCCTAGTTCGTGAAATATTCAGAAGAGATGAAAAGTGCAGTAATCCCTAGATGATTTTACGACTGGTGAAGTCAATTTGGAGAAAATAAACAGGTATTATCAAAACATTTTCAGACGCAGTTTAAGATATTTCAGATAGAGCAGAATATCTCCACCCTATCGGAGAATGTCAAATTGTGTAATTTTTTTATTGCTAAAAGAATTTTCTATATTATCTACTGATTCTTCGATATTTATGAATTTGAAAGGACTACATGCATGTTAACAAACCATAAGTAAAAAGATAATTTTATTAATTTATCCTTTAAGAATTTTTTTAAAAATTTTTACAAATAAATTGTGAACACTTTAAAAAGAAATTAATTACAAAAATAGTATGAAAAAAATTTAATTAGTATTTTCTTAATTTAATAAAATGATCAACTAATATAAAATAACTATTTTTAGTATAATAGCCAACTAATAAAGGAGGGAGGGAGCATGTATTTTGCTCTCCTTTTAGTCTATTTCTTTAGTTTCAATTTATTTGTTTTACTTTATTTTTAGTTTGATTTATTTGTTTTTTTATATATTATCACGTAACATGTATAATATTATAATATTAAAAAATATTTTAATATTAAAAAATATTATAATATTAAAAAATATTTTAATATTTTCTTAGATATTTTTAGTTTAAAAACATAATATTTAAAATTCTTCTTTATTTTTTTATTTTTTATTAAGTAAATTAAATAAATAAATTAAACTAAAAATAAATAAATTATCAACCCTAATTATTATAAGTCATCTTACCATTAAAAAGTGAATTGAAGATAATTAATACTTCATAATGAGAATAAAATAGGTATAGTATAGTAAATTATATCTTAATTTTTTATTTAAGTAAATAAAAAATAAATATATATTTTTAATATAGCGGACAAATAAAAATGGACGAAAAAAATATTTTACTTTTGATATAGTGGAATGTATAATGGTGTATTTGATATGGAGAAAAATATTTTTCAACTTTCTCATGTTGATCAAATATGATTCAGGGTTTAGAGTTTAGGGTTCAAGGTTCAGGCTTCAAAATATTTTTAAAAATATTTTTTTTAGAAAATAAATTTCTTACGAATAAAATAACTTCTCTAATAAAAATAAGTAAAACAGGTTGCATTAGTGATTGATAGCCAAGGGTGGAGCTAGTGTACTGATTGCGGGTTTGGCCGAACTCAGTAACTTTGGTTCAAACTCTGAATTCGTAGTAAGAATTTCATTGAATATGAACAAATTATTGGCTTAGAACCCAATAACTTAAATAAATTAAAATTTCAAACTCATAAACTGTAAATTCTGACTTCGCCTCTGATGATAGCTTGCTTACTCTGAGACACTAGTTAGACGAAAATCCCTTGACTTCATTTATGCCCTTATTTATGCAGTAAAGAAAGCAAGTATTTTCATATTGATTGTGTCATATTTACCTTCAACACACTTCATGTTCACGCCATTTTCATAACCTTCATCCCTACCATCTCCACTTTATCTCCCCCGTAGTACTTATCTAAATTATATTCAAATATTTTTATAATATTTTTTATTTATCTATCGTATATAAGAAACAAATAAAAAAACTCATTTATTTTTTAATTTTTTTTTTCCAGAGAACATTTTGACGGAAATTTTAGTTTCATGCAGAACACATCCTAAATGTGTTCTCTCCATTTGTAGTTTATGTCTTACCTTTTTTATTTGTTTTTAAAAGATTATTTTTTTCATTTTAATTTGGTTATCTTATTTTTTATTTAATATTTTTTAAAATGTTTTCTTAATATTAATTTTTTATATGGTATATTTCAAATGATAAAATTACAAAATCTTTTTTGATTTTGTTAAATTTGTGTTAAATTAAAATAGAAAAGTATCTCTTCGATAGTAGATCTATAATTATGGCACATAAATTGAAATAAAGAAAATATGATCTATTCCCTCCGTCTATTTTTACTTGTCCATTATATTAAAAATAGATGTCCAATAATATTTGTTCAATTTATAAAACTTATCCTTATCATTAATTATAGTTATTTTCTTATTATATTTTTTAAGATATTGTATTATTATATTTAAAGAGTGATATGATAAAATTATCCTTCTATTTATAATTTATTAAGAAATGTGAGAGTCAATAATGGATAAGTAAAATTGAACGGAGAGAGTAATATTATTGTGTGAGGAGGGTGGGACCAGTAGATATCGTAACATGACAAGTGGCGTCTCGTAGTTGCTAAGGTTTGTGCTGAAAGTATGTTTCTTGCCTGCGGGTTTGGTGGACCAGAATATTGACTCTTCTTATAATTTTCTAGGACACGTGTTTCCTTTTTATTCTGACTCATCTTTTAATTTAATTTTGAATAGAATAGACATTTTATGTCTGAGTAATTAGACGGAACATGACACAATTTTAACTTATAAAAAACACAATCTTAAATAAGAGGTTATAAAAAACACAAATTTTGAATAAATGATTAATTAAGTAATTGGAAATTATCTCGCTCATGTTATTAGTAGTTATATAAATGATTAATTAAGTAATTGGAAATTATCTCGCTTATAGTTTCTTGTTACTTTCTTTGACTTTATTTTTTATGTTTCTTGTATTTTAATTATCATATTTTTTAGTTTAGTGTTTGTTCCTTTTTAATTTTTTTGTTTTTTAAAGCATTTTGCCTTAGCTTCTTTTCTCTAATTTGTTTTTTTTTTTTCAAATTGTTTTGTATTCCTTCCCGTTCATATGTTAAGATAATATTAGCACACTCTTTAAAAAAAAAATTAGCATATATTTTGAACATTACTTTCTACTTCTACCCTTTTCATTATTCTCACACTATTTTTAAAAGTAGAGTTAGTCATTATTTAATATGGCTTGAGATTTGATTATGATAATGTAAAGTAATAGTTAAAAGTGATTTTAATGTCAAATCATAAATACTACTACTTTATAAAGAGTGTAAGTACTTAGAAAAAGTAAAGTGCTCTTTCTTTAAAGGAAGGGCAAAAATGAAAAAAAAATTCTAACAATTGTCTTGATCTTTGAACAATTCACTTATTTTGAACAATGAAAAAAGCCCCAACAATTTAGTTAATATGGACCAGAGGGAGTTGTTTTTTACTTGAGCCAAGAGTCTATCAAAATAACCTCTCTATCTCACAAAGTAAGAGTAATGTACCTTCTTCAGACGTCATTCATGAAATTTGACTGGGTATGTTATTGTTATTGTAGATATTTTCTCTTTTTTTAAAATTTCACTGGGTATATTATTATTATTGTAGATATTTTCTCCTTTTTTTCTAATTGACTTTTACAAATGTCTACTTTACCTTTTCATTCATATTTATGTGACACATTTTGAATTTCGAAATTCAAACAATTTTTTTTTTATCATAATTTTCTCATATATCTTGAATTATGAATTATTGTGACTTGTTATACTTTTATGTAATTTTTAAATATATAATTTTATTTTTAAAAAATTAAAAATTTCATGCTCAAATCACGGTCAAAATTAAACTGCTTGACTCTCAAACTTTGAATATGCCACATAAATTGAGGTAGAGGAAGCACTTCTTTAAAATCATGATATTTTTTATTTTTAAATTTATATAACAATTTTTTTATAAAAATATATATTATAAAACACCGATCGAATATATAAGCTAATATTATTTTATAATAAAATAAATTAGTAGAAAATAATAAAAAGTAACAATGAAATTCTAAAATGTGATAACTTTATAAACATAATATTATTTTATAATTGAAAAAAGAAAAGTGAAAAACACTGATCGAGTACATAACCTAATATTGTTTTATAATGAAATAAATTAGCAAAATAATAAAAAAATAACAATGAAATTCTAATGTAATAACTTTATAAATAAAATATTCAATGCAGGTAATACAAAAATAATTAATAAAAATAATATTATGTTCTTTTTTTAACAAATCCTAAAAATATTATTTACTTATATTGTAAATAAATTTTAAAATATATTTTATTAATATCAATTAAAATTTATTTATTTATATAAATAATAGAGAATAAGAGATGAGTAAAAGACTTAATATATAATTAGCCTCATAAACTTGTTAAAAAATATTTCACTTATTAGACATTCAAACTAAATCACGTTTTAATTGATCAACACCTCAACTTCAAAAAATGTATTTTAATTAGATACTTTATATTCAATTTTTTTTTGTTCGTCAATTAGATAGTGAAGTTAGCCACATAAAATATGTCATTTTCTTTAATTATATGTATTCACCTCAATAAGTCATAAAACCCTAAGTATTTTCTACTTGAGGTTGATGCGTATAATTAAAAGTGATACCGTATTTTTTTTGGTTAACCTAACGATCTAATACACAAATAAAAGTACGCGTAAAAGCTTTTTCAAAATTTGAGTCGAAAATGTCCAATTGAAACTCTTTATTAGAAGTTGAGGTGTTTAATTAGAACATGACTTATTTCGAGTGTCTAATTAATGAAATATATATCTTAACAAATTGAAGAGGCTTAATATCTTAATGCATGTAATATTAAAATAATAATTATAAAATAATAACATTAGACTTACACAAATTATTCTACTTATAATATCAATGAATTTAAATAAAAATTAATAAATATTATATATATATATAGATCGAACATTGGAAATATCATGAGCAAAATAAATATCGCATAGGATAAGAGGTGGGGTGGGGTGGGGTGGGAGGAGGGGCGGGGGGAATAACTATTATTCAAGGTTGAAGAGAAGAAGTTAGTATATCTTTTTGTTTAACTTCTTTTAATACTTTATTTACAGAATGAACCTTAGAAAATGATTAACGATAATCATGACAGAAATAAATTTTGTAAACCAATACTGACTTCGGCCAGGAGATTGATAGAGAGGTTTAGAGACAGCTTTGACAGTAAACAAATAGCTGTAAAGTCTATCCATCAATTAAATTATATATTGTTTTCTAGCTTAATTCTATTATGAAATTTGAAAAACACGATTCTATGAATTACACGTCATCCACATTTAACTTGATAGTTGAAATTAATGTGAGAATCCAATTCTATTTTTAATTTTTCACGTGACAATTGGGGTTTATGTTAAATTAATTAATTTAGTTTTAAGAGTTACTATGTTAATCATTCATGGATGAGTGATTTAAAAAGTTTTTCAAAAAAGATGCATATCATGCATTTGTTGATTTTGTGCAACAACATATGCAACACAAAATACTTCTTATTTTAAAGACAACTGTTTGATGTAAAAAAAATTGATAGTACTTCCACAATAATTCAAAGAGATTGTAGATTGTAGATAAACAAAATGTACCTACCTGACGACGAGTCTAAAGTATTTAATACAGGTTCACGTGAATCAATAACTTTTGCTCAAATCTTGTATTTGTACGAAGAATATATAAGAGTTTTTAGCTGAGAACCAACTTCAGTTCTCTTCCCGTAATCCACACCACTCGACAGACACTTTATTCTATTTCATTCTACTTTTTGCTTAAGAAAACACAAGAAATGAAGTGAAACGAAAAAGAGACCAGGCAAAAACAAATGAAGTCGAATTCAAAAGAGATCAACCAACCAATTGTATATTAATTGGAGGTCGATGTAGGAATCATAAACTTCAAAGTTTGGATCCGCCTCTAAATTGAGGACCACCAAGATTTACACGAGTAAACGAATATAATGACTAGCTCAAGTGTAAGACCATAGTTTGCACAGCATAATGAGTGCCACCTAAACGTCACTGGAAATTGTTATTGTCTCAATTACATGATCCCCGGCTATCTCACGAGGAGCTATAAAAGGTCTCGGGGGCATCTGTAGGGGTTCAATATCTCCTTCGAGCATTTCAACAACTTTGTTCATGGCAGGACGATCAGCAGGCTTCATCTGTATGCACCACAAAGCCACAAACAACATCTTCTTTACCATCCTCCTATCTTCCTCGCTCGCATCCTGCATCTCTATATCATTTCCTTCATTAAATTGGTTGTAAACCCAAGTAGGAAAGTAAATTTGGCTCAAGTGGTCCTCGAATGGGTTCATGTTCTTCCTTCTGCCAGCCATTTCCATCAACAGCATACCATAACTATATACGTCGGCTTTGTATGACACTCCTCCAATATTTTTATAAAACAACTCCGGAGCCATGTAACCCATTGTCCCTCTTGCTGCAGTTAGACTCACAATACTATCATCTGTTGGGTACAATTTTGAAAGCCCAAAGTCAGATATTTTGGGATTGAAGTTCTCGTCAAGAAGAACGTTGTGAGGCTTAATATCAAAATGTAAGATCTGCATGTCACAGCCCCGATGTAGGTAGTCTATGCCACGGGCCACTCCAAGAGATATGCAGAACATTTGCTTGTAACTCAAGGAAACAGTTCCTTCTTGCTGAAATACATACTTGTCTAAGGAACCATTGAGCATAAACTCATATACCAGAGCACGTTTTGAGCCCTCAACACAGAATCCAACGAGCTGCACAACATTAACATGGTGAATCCTTCCAATTGTGGAAACTTCACTGATAAATTCTTGCCCACTGGTCATAGATTTGTGCATCATCTTCACTGCAACAAAAGGACCACTACGCAGCTTTCCTTTAAAGACAGTTCCGTAGGCTCCTTCGCCTAGTTTTTCCTTGAATTTATTAGTCATCTTCCTAATCTCAGAGTAGGAGTATTTAATTGGCAACAGGTTGCTCTGGATTTGCAGGAAGTCTTCAATTGATTGATACATAGATAGGTGTCGTCTTCTCCACTTATACACTATTAATGCAGTTAGGAAAAAGAATCCAAAGAGAAACCGGAGTGACAGAATTGAAACTGCATGATTTCAAAAAGAAAAATGGAAGTCATCAACAAGAAAACCACATCATTTTTCATAGGGCTAAAGGGGTTCGAGTACAAGCTTCGAAAGCTCAATTCTTTTTCAGAATTCTGAGCGTGCAAAGATTGCTTATCCTATTGAGTAAGATAAGAAGACTCACCTATACCTATTCCACTGTACATTATATTAATAACTGTCAAAAAAGGCAAATCACAAAGGAAAATTACGTTAGAGGAAGCAAAATTGTTAAAGACTTGAAGAAATAGCTTACAGGCTACAGCTATATGGTGCAATGAAGGGGGATTATAATTGGTAAACATATTTCTTTAACGGTCTCGTTCCAATGAAATGCTTAGTTTAATGAAGTTAGTGCACTCCAGTATCTCAAATACGTACCACCATCGTAGTTGATGCTACCTGCATTGTCCAGATATAGGTAACTGATAAGCATAAAAAGAGTGGAGAATTGAGTGATCGCAAAAGAGAACCAAATTTTCTTATAACTTCAAATAACAGATCTCAGAGAGAGTGGATATAGTAAATGAATGAAACCTTACCACATCTTTGACCTGCTCAAATTGTAGACTAGATGTGGTAAAGAAAAGACACCTTAAATTTGAAACTTGAAAGTACAGTTAAATTGCACGGATGCATCATTTAACAAGATATTTTTATCCTCAAAATACAAAATGAGTTATTCGTTTCGATGAAAAAGAAAACAAAATACTGAAGAATCCTCCAAAAGGTGCTACGAATCTCCTAAAGTAGCTAAGAATTCTTCTCTCTATCCCAGCAGCTAAAAGTTTTTCAAAATAACCTAAATTGTTCTATAAGTTCAACATTCACTATACCAATCAGGACTCAGAACAAACCACATGTTCAACCTCAGATATCGGATTTTGCAAAACAGATATTCTCAAAAATTAAAGGGGTTTCCAAATTGAACATGGTAAAAAAGCAGAATGAATACTGACTTACAAGGGAGGTTAAGGGGTCTGTCATCGTTGCACCGGCGGCTGCAACTAAAGCCATCACCTTCAGCAAAACAGGAGAGTCCACTCGCTTCACATTCTCTACACAAGAAGGTACGCTTCCAAGAAAGCTCAAATCCATAACTCAGGGCACCTTCAATGCTCGATAGAGAAGTATTGTCCCCCGAAAGCCCACGAGCCGAGGCCCAGGCCACTTTTTCAACGCTGCAACTCTCAGCCAAATCGGAAATTGACATGTCCTGTCCTATGGCGACATAGGTATTACTTTGGGAAGAAGTCTCGTTCTGTGATCCACAGAAAGTAGTCTCCACATAACGCGAAGAATTTACAGTGGCTAAACAATTGACATAGATAACGGGAATAATCGAAGCATCATAGTCAAAAGGTGAGGTGCCAGGAGATGTTGTGGTGACATAATTGGGAAAAGAAGTACAGTTCCTGCTCTGGTTCTCCAAACCAGGGTCAATTGCCCTGATCAAGAATTCATCATATTTGATTTCGAGCAAGTTGTATTTTCTTGAATTCAAACTTATGACAGTACGATTGTTCTGGCAATCAAGCTGGAATCTTGAATCTCCACAACTCCCAGGATCAGTTTTCAATCGAAAAGGGAAGTTGATGTTATGAATATCACCGCAAGAAGAAGAACACTGACTAGTGTTTTGCGCTTTAGATATGGTTGTGCAGATTACAAGTAATACAAGAATAGGAATCCAGAGCTTTCTTACAAACATTTTTTTTTTATGGAAATTTGAGTTCTTTGACTGGGAATTGCGCGTGAGGAGAAATGGCCATTTATTTTTGTTCTTCAGTCAACACATCCACTTTAGGTTAAAAATTGTCCATGTGTGTTAACAATCTGCGCTACTAATATTAGTTGGTGCCTAATTTTTCTTATTAGCACCACAAAATGCACTTTGTCTCATACTTGGGGTAATTAACTAAACTTCCCCTTTTTTTTACCAGCCTCCTTCTTCTTTTCCATCTGCAAATTGGGTACCTGGGATTGTTTGTTGAGGCTTCTACTATAGATTATTTAAAAGAAGAGAAAGATTGTTTCTCAATTGATCTTTATGTTATTAAGTCTATTTGTTTATATTAAGATTTAATTACTTAATTGATCTGTATCTAAATCATTAAGAAATTGAATAAAATCTTAATATCATTAAGAGATATTTTCGTGTGCATAATTTTCACCTATTTACAATCACCAGCTATCACTATTAACATCTTTTACCATCATAACTAACAACTATTAACCATCATCACCGGTATCAATCACCATTCACCATCACTACTTGCCTCTGCCATCACAATCATTAGTGACAACTCCATTACCATTAACTATCACTATCAATTACTACCACACCTACCACCTCCATCATTATAATTATATCCACTGGCATTACTATAGTCATCAACTTTCACCACCATTATTAGTCACTATAACCATTGCGGCCAATTTCTATTATCAACCATTTTGGCCCCTTTTGAACCGCTAAGCCAACTATCAACTTTGTTAATGGGTTCCTAACTTAACATTCTAATATGTTTAATAGATTTTTTAATATAATTACAAGATTTACGAAAATATTTGGGGGTTCGGGAACCCCCACCTCAAACGATAGATCCGCCCTTGATCTTTATTATCATAATTAGCAGTGCCACCAACTATCATCAATACATTATCAACCACCACACATTCTACAGTCATCTCCATCAACACCACCAATTTCAGCTACTATTATCAACCAACTTCATCATTCCGACCACCATTATCGTTACCAACTGCCACCAGCACGTCAATCACTACAACACTAATTACTTTCACCATCACAACTAGCACCATCTCCATTACTAGCCACTAACACTAACCATTGCTATCACTACCACTATAAACCATCTCCACATCACTAGCGAACATAATTATTTATGTTTACAAATAAATAAATTATGCATGTTCAGATGCTGAAAAACAAACAGTCTTAATCATTCAGTGTTCAAATCTAGAGACGATATCTTAATCATTCAGATTTGAATTTAAATACAGACATTTTAATCTTAATGAAAATAAATAATGTCTAGTAAATAAAGGTAAACTTGGTTTTGTAATTTTTTATGAACTTATTTTTAGTCTTATATTATTCTTACGTGAGATCTTTATTTTTACATATAAGATAATTTGATTTTTACACATATTTTTTTTGAAAACTATTCTTTTTTCTATTTAATGTGTAAGTGACCATAAAAAATCATTTTCTCGTAAATAAAAAACAATAGTAGCCCATATCGACAACTGCTTTCATTTCTTCATATGACTAAGGATCTGTTTGGATATGCAGTATGAAATCAAATTGATAGATGTTGAAATTTTTTTTGGACATGCAATTTGAATTTTTTAAGCTTACATTTAGACATGCCATATAAAATTATGATTTCAAATCAGTATTTGAATATGCGATATGAAATTATGATTTCAAATTAACATTTGGATATGTGATTTCAAAAAGCATGATTTGAAATTTTAAATCACAATTTTAATTCTTTTTAAATGTAAAACTTGACCCATAAGTTTATATCTTGAAAAAAAAGACCCATCATTTTAAATTTTGCAAAGAGAGACTCATGCTCGGCATGAAGAGATTGTTCATACCATGTGAAAAGATTATATTAAAGAATAACTAGTTACTACTATTGTTGACTAGTTAATCTTTATAAAATTATGAGTATTTAAAAGATTATTATCTGTAAACATTTATTTATAAAGGAAGCATAAAGATATGCGATTTATCAATGTGACGTCTTAGGTTATTTCAATATATTAGTTATGAACTCTGATTTGTTCATTTGGTAAGATTGTTTAAGAATAGGAATTTTTTTGATAGTTTTCACAACTTATGGGGTTTTCATGTTTATGAAAAAAAAATGTAGTTTAAGAAATTCAAATTGCATGTCCAAATAAAACTTCAATTTCAACTTCATAATTTCATATGACATGTCTAAACGAATCCTAAATTTCAAAATCTATGGCCAAACAGATCCTTAGTTTCAGTTCTTTTTAAAATTATAAATAATAGAATTACGAAATTTCGTAAAAAATTACGGTGCCGACAAATTTCTTCATGGTATAAGACTTTTTAGTTTGAGTTGGTTCAAATATTAAAAAGAATAGATAAAATTTAAGGACCTGTTTGGTCATATAAAGTGCAAGTAGTTTTTGGGGAAAATCTTAGTAAAAAGTGTTTGGCTATATGATTTGTCAATTTTCGGCAAGACTTTTTGATAAAAAATTCAAATTCCCAAAAGCTAGAAAAAGATATTTTTAAAAATTTAAAATTTACCCCAAATTTTTATATTTTATAAAACCCCTCTACTAGTTATTACTCTCAACTATAATATATCTGCCAACTATAATTTACCTTCTTTTCTTTTTGATTTCTCAATGCAATTATATATATACAACTCGGATACATTATGAGATACTTGTTCAATGTGTAACAACATCCAATTTTAGGACTTAACACTTTCAATAATTTTCAATTGTTTCATTCTTGTCTCCCGACAAACTAATGAAAATGTGTGCATTTATGCATATAGGTTAAGTCAGCTGTGGTAAACATAGTTATCACAGAACATGTTCATTATAAAATGATAATACAAAATTCTTGGTATTTTTGATAATTTTTAGAACTTATGAGTGTAAAATATATTTCATGTTTTTTTCTTAAAAAGTGAAATATTTTTTCTGAAAACTATGCCAAACACATATTGAAACTTCACCCAAAACTAACTTGTCAAAAATATTTGAAAATCTATGGCCAAACGCTAGCTAACTAATAAACAATTTTTTTTTGTACTCCCTCTGTTTCTTTTTAATTGTCATAATAAATTTTGCATATTTTTTAAGAAAAAATTAATTTGACTAATATATTCCTTATTACATTTTTTAATCTTTATTTATTTACATGCCTCTTAATTCTAGAATAATTGATGTAACGGAGCAAAGTTAGAAAAATAATTAATTCTCTCTTAATTTTTAAAATTGATAAGTATTTAGGAATAACTATATTTAAAATATATGACAACTAAAAACGAACCGAGAAAGTAAGTGTAATGATTATTTAAAAGAAAACCAACTCAAATTGAAGGGTGAACCCCATATAGATAGAGCTAAGGCACTTGTACACTGTAAATTAACTTCACTTGAATCTTGATCTTCTTTGAGAAATGACAAGAAGTTATTGTGGAGAGACATGTCATTTCTTTCTTCAACAAGGAGATACAGAGATTAAATAACAATACCACAACAAGGAACATGAGTTTAACTAGGTAATTGAAAAAAATCCTAACAGTTTTGTTCATTGGAGGAAGTTTTATTCACCAAATTATCATTCCATGTGTTCAAATTCCGTCTTTTGCACTGCCACACTACTACTGCAATCAAGATTGGGATTCCCACAAGAAATTTTATCACCACAACTCCACCTGCACAATTTCCAAAAAATAAAATAAAAAATTTAAAAATCTGCACTTTCAATTAATTTCTTGACATAACAGTTTATTGGATCTGAATTATTGAACCTTACCTATTTGTCGATTCTCACCGCAGAAAAAAGGGGCACATTGAAAAGTAGTAGTAGTAGTAGTAGTAGTACTCTGGGCTACAGAGCTTGTTATGAATGTAGCAAATAGAAAAACACTAGCAGAAAACAAACTTCTTATGGACATGTTGTCAATTGAATGTACAGAGGAAAATAGAAAGATACTATATTGGATCTTCTTTTTCCTTGATGTAGTTTTATATACTTATAGTGTTCTAGTTTTCTTGGTTCTTGACAAAAGACCTTTCTCTCCACTGCGTCCAGTTGACTTGACTTATATGACTATTAGGAACATTTTGTCCAGTCTTGTTAGTCCACTAACGTCGCTTTCAGTATGATAGAGTGGGATTATGATAGGAGTGATATTTCAGTTGCCATATTTGAAAGAGTCAACAACTCAACAACTTGTTATACTCCCTCCGTTCCAATTTATTTGACCTATTTTGATCTAAAAAATCGTCATCAAGCTCCAATATTCATCGACTTAATTACCAATGTCGTTAGCTAATATTTCTGTTCAGAGAAATTGATTGCAAGTCACAGACAATAAAAATTTTCAGACCTCAACGTTTCTTGTCTTCCCAGGCGGTTTTCATACGTAAGCTTCTATGCTTTGCCGTTTACTTTTGTTCAGAATGCATATGGTCAAGTTGTAAGATGACCACCATTGGCATGTATTTAGTGAAGTTGAAAGTATAACAAACTTTTCCTAAATTCACAGGGTCGTAAAAGATGTTTCTTGTCTTTAGAAATAAAGATTGGTTCATTTAATCTAAATAACAATCAAAGCAATGCTGTTATCCTAAAAAAGGTTAAACACCAGCTCAAAAGAAAGAGTTTTAAGTAATTATGACCATGGTTTGCACGTACAACATGGTGAGTTAGCCACCTAGACATCACTGGATATTCTTATTGTCTCAATAGCATCCCCAGCATTGATCTCAGGAGGAGCTATAAAAGGTCTTGGGGGCATTTGCAGGGGTTCAACATCTCCTTCAAGCATTTCAATAACTTTGTTCATGGCAAGACGATCAGCAGGCTTCATCTGTATGCACCATAAGGCCACAATCATCATCTTCTTAACCATCCTCTTATCTTCCTCGCTCGCATCCTGCATCTCTATATCATTTCCTCCATTGAATTGTTCGTACACCCAGGTAGGAAAGTAAATTTGGCTCAAGTGGTCCGCGTATGGATTCATGTTCTTCCTTCTGCCTGCTATTTCCATCAACAACATGCCATAACTATAAACATCCGCTTTGTGTGAGATTCCTCCAATATTTTTGTAAAACAACTCGGGAGCCATGTAACCCATTGTCCCTCTTGCTGCAGTTAGACTAACAATACTATCATCTGTTGGGTACAATTTCGCAAGCCCAAAGTCAGATATTTTGGGGTTGAAATTTTCGTCAAGAAGAATGTTGTGAGGCTTAATATCAAAATGTAAGATCTGCATGTCACAACCCCGATGTAGGTAGTCTATGCCACGGGCCACTCCAAGAGATATGCCGAACATTTGCTTGTAACTCAAGGAAACAGTTCCTTCTTGCTGAAATACGTACTTGTCTAAGGAACCATTGAGCATAAACTCATATACCAGAGCACGTTTTGAGCCCTCAACACAGAATCCAACGAGCTGCACAACATTAACATGGTGAATCCTTCCAATTGTGGAAACTTCACTGATAAATTCTTGCCCACTGGTCATAGATTTGTGCATCATCTTCACTGCAACAAAAGGACCACTACGCAGCTTTCCTTTAAAGACAGTTCCATAGGCTCCTTCGCCTAGTTTTTCCTTGAATTTGTTAGTCATCTTTCTAATCTCAGAGTAGGAGTATTTAATTGGCAAGAGGTTGCTCTGGATTTGCAGGAAGTCTTCAATTGCTTGATACACAGATAAGTGCCGTCTTCTCAATTTATACACTATCAATGCAATAAGCAAAAGGAATCCACAGAGAAATCAGAATGGTGGAATAAAAACTGCATGATATCAGAAAGCAAAAAAAGAGGATGACATTAGTAAGAAAAACATTTCGTTGTTCCTAAGTCACTAGAGCTGTTGTTTTCAGTGTGCCATACATCGTAATTCTTGTAGAGTGAGATGGAAGACTTACTCATAACTATCCCGCCATATAATCTCGTAAGTACTGTCAAAACAGGCAAAACACAAAGGGAAAAAACTGTTAAATACTTCATGAAAGAGCTTACAGCTATGTGGTGCAATGAAAGGAATCATTATTATTGACAAACATATTGCTTTTACGGTTCCTTTCAGCAAAATGCTGTATAAAATTATCGCGTTCCACTACTCCAGTATCAAAAATACTTACCAAAAAAGTGGTGAACTTTACCTGCATTGTCAAATTACAAGAATTTCAGTAAAATAAAGAGGTGAATCTTGAAATAAATTGCTGAGTATTGAAACATAGGAATTAAGATAGAGGAAACAAAGTAATAACTGGTAAGCACCGAAATGAGTGGAAAACTGAATGCAAGAAATTAACGGGTAAACCAGATTTTATCATAACTCCAAACAACAGGACAAACCACATTTTCAACCTCAGGGGTGGAAACTCGAAATGAATGTAGACTTACAAGGTATGCGGAGATTCATCCCTGAGCTGTCCTTGCAACGGTGGCAAATAAAACCACTGCCTTCAGCAAAACAGTAGCCTTCACATTCTCTACACAAGAAGGTACGCTTCCAAGAAAGCTCAAACCCGTAAGTCAAGGCTGCATGAATATCCGACAGAGAAGTATTGTCCCCTGAAAGACCATGAGACGAGGCCCATGCCACCATTTCAACGCTGCAATTCTCAGCCAAATCTGAAATTGACATGTCCTGTCCAATGATGACATAGCTATGACTTTGTGAAGAATTGGAGAAAGGAGAGCCACAGAAGGTAGTCTCCACATAGCACGAGGAATTTACAGGAGCTAAACAATTGATATAGATAATGGGAATGTTCCGATCATGATGTTCAACAGTTACTGCAGTACCAGAAGTTGACTTCAGATAATGATATTCAGGAGTTAAAGCTCTATCAAATATTGAGGTGCTAGGAACAGATGTGTTAAAGTAATCAGGAAGAGAAGTACAGTTCCTCGTCTGATGTTCCAAACCAGGGTCAATTGCTCTGATCAAGAATTCATGGTAATTGATTTCTATCACGTAGTATTTTTTCGAATTCAAACTTATGACAGTACGATTTTTCTGGCAATCAAGCTCAAACCTAGAATCTCCACAATTCCGGGGATCTGCTTTCAATCTAAAAGGAAAGCTAATGTCATGAATATCACCACAAGAAGAGGCACACTGAGTAATGTTTTGGGCTTTGGCATTTGTGCAGATTACAAGAATACAAATCCAGATTTCTATTGCCAACATCATATCTACTGAGCTACTATTGTGACACTGTTCTGTTGTTTATTCCACTGCAATTCATAAGAGGTGTCAGTGAAGTTGCTTTCTTGAATCAATATTTGAACATTCACCATGGCAAATGTCAACTGTCTAATTGTACAAAATTGATGTTTGATCTGGTCATAACAGCAGGATGAATGATGAAAGTCAGAAGTCAGTTCTATATAATTAATTGTACAATGGTATGCCTTTTTATTTTATTCTATTTGCTCTGCACAACAACTGCTTTTTACTCCAAATCATATATTTGTGTACTATTTAGAAAAAAATTAAAACTATTTATAATAAATCATACTCGCACTATTAAATCCTGGATTTTCATGTGTGTGTGTGTGTGTGCATATATATATCTGATGTTTTCATCTTTATACTGTTGTCGCTTAAACATTAACACATTTGTAATTACTACTCGTCTATTCTGCACTATCAAAAGCTTATTCATCAAGGCTAAATCTGGAAAGTAAAAGCCTAGTAATCACCAGCATAGTTGTCCTTGTCCTAGTTCTCTGAACAAAATACACTAACTTCTGTAATAATATCTTGAATTGAGCATGCATCCTAAAAGATACTATGATGATATAGCTGAAAATCAAGAATCTTAACAGCTCTGTCAATTGGAGGATGACTGGCAAACTTTCTCCCCCAGGCCATCATCTGTATAGCATACGCCTCTCATTGCATCAACTAGAAACATAACGAAAACATGTGCTCATTGGAAGTCTAACCATCTCTTTAGCATATGCCTCTCTTTGCATCAAATAGAAACATCACGAACATGTGCTCATTGGAAGTCTAACCATCTCTTTAGCATATGCCTCTCTTTGCATCAAATAGAAACATCACGAACACTTGATCCTCCATGGTTCATCCAGTTACATAATGAAGTTATCCTGATCCTACATGATTCATGAACACCGCTTAGAGAGGCATTAACTACTAGCTAGTGATCATAAGAATATGTAACCAAGGGGGAATATAACGTGTATCATTGGAAATATGATTAGGAATGTTGCTAAAGTCCAGACACATGTCGTTTTCTATATGTAGGTGCAGCATCTTGCTTTCTTCTTATCATAGCTGTGAGCAAAATATACAGATCACCAAATTATTCAGCCAAATAATATAGGAGGGAAAGGAATCAAAATCAAACCAAGTAGACACCTAATCCTTTGCAAAGAAATACACTTCAGTTTAATTGAGCTTAAGGCCTCAATTTAGCCAAGGAGATACCTTTTAAAAGGAAGCTTTATGCCATTGCAGTGGTAGTTTAATCGTCAACCATTCATCAGTCGGGGAACCTGGGATTATAACTAAGATTTAACATGAAAGCATTAGAAGTTTTAAGTTGCTTGGCTACTGTGATGGAGGATACAATATATCTCTGCCTTACAAATTTCTTTCTAACTGCTAAAGAAGGTCATGCCAACATAACTGTGATGGAGGATACAATAAATCTCTGCCTTACGAATTTCTTTCCAACTGCTAAAGAAGGTCATGCCAACAAAACTGTGATCAAATAGTGTGCAGAAGGGGATGCTGATTAGTTTTCCACTAGAAAATACACGTGCTCAGTGATACCGATCAGCTCTCCTTCTATCACAGTAGTAGTCCCAATGGTGCTGGAAGGAGTAGCAGATAATGCAGTAACCCTGTGTGATTTCGCTTGTATGAGCTGTAGCAAGTTTAAATTCAGGTTATCATCTTAAAGGGTTTCTTTACCAAGAAATTGCTTCTCCTGAGAAACAGAGGATGTTCTCGCTCCATAAAAGACAATCAGTGGTAGTTTAAACACAAAAATTTGAAGGTGTAATCATTTCCTTGTTTGATGCATCTATGCTCGACAGTTACAATTTCCAATAATTTACAAAATCAACATGCAAACTAATATACACTTTACTAAAGCATTATATTACGCTCAAATTCTTACCATTAAAACCTAGAAGGAACTAGTGTCACCACCATGGGACTGAAATGACTAGTGGCCTGAGATTGACCTCTTCTGATAGATATTGGACGTCGTGAACTAAATCAAAAATTAAGGGAATTATGACCATAGTTTGCACAGCACAGAGAGTAACCACCTATACGTCACTGGAAATTCTTATTGTCTCAATACCGTCTCCAGCAATCTCACGAGGAGCTATAAAAGGTCTTGGAGGCATCTGTAGGAGTTCAACATCTCCTTCAAGCATCTCAACAACTTTGTTCATGGCAGGGCGATCAGCAGGCTTCATTTGTATGCACCACAAAGCCACAATCATCATCTTCTTGACAAACCTCCTATCTTCCTCGCTCGCATCATGCATCTCGATATCATTTCCTTCATTAAATTGGTCGTAAACCCATGTAGGAAAGTAAATTTGGCTTAAGTGGTCCTCGAATGGGTTCATGTTCTTCCTTCTGCCTGCCATTTCCATCAATAACATGCCATAGCTATATACATCGGCTTTGTATGACACTCCTCCAATATTTTTATAAAACAACTCTGGAGCCATGTAACCCATTGTCCCTCTTGCTGCGGTTATACTCACAATACTATCATCTGAAGAGTACAATTTCGCAAGCCCAAAGTCAGATATTTTGGGATTGAAATTTTCGTCGAGAAGAATGTTGTGAGGCTTAATATCAAAATGCAAGATCTGCATGTCGCATCCCCTATGTAAGTAGTCTATGCCACTAGCCACTCCAAGAGATATGTCAAACATTTGCTTGTAAGTCAAGGAAACAGTTCCTTCTTGCGGAGATATGTACTTGTCTAAGGAACCATTGAGCATGAACTCATATACCAAAGCACGTTTTGAGCCCTCAACGCAGAATCCAACGAGCTGCACGACGTTAACATGGTGAATCCTTCCAATTGTGGAAACTTCACTGATAAATTCTTGCCCACTCGCCATAGATTGGTGCATCATCTTCACTGCAACAAAAGGACCACTACGGAGCTTTCCTTTAAAGACAGTTCCATAGGCTCCTTCGCCTAGTTTTTCCTTGAATTTGTTAGTCATCTTTCTAATCTCAGAGTAGGAGTATTTAATTGGCAAGAGGTTGCTCTGGATTTGCAGGAAGTCTTCAATTGATTGATACATAGACAAATGTCGTCTTCTCCATTTATACACTATTAATGCAGTCAGGAGAACCAATCCAAAGAGAAGTCGGAACGATAGAATTGAAACTGCATGATTTCAAAAAGAAAATAGAAGTCATCGACAAGAAAACCACATCTTTTTTCATAGGGGTAAAGGGTTTTGAGTAAAGCTTCAAAAGCTAATTCATTTTCAGAATTCCAAGTGTGCGAAGAATGCTTATCCTTGAGTAAGATAAGAAGACTCACCTATAACTATTCCGCCGTACAATATAGTAAGAACTGTCAAAACAGGCAAATCACAAAGGAAAAATTACGTTAGAGGAAGTAAAATTGTTAAAGACTTGAAGAAATAGCTTACAGCTATATGGTGCAATGAATGGGGATTATATATAATATTGCTTTAACGGTCTCCTTTCAATGAAATGCTCAGTTTAATGAAGTTATTGAACTTCAGTATCTCAAATACGTACCGCCATAGTAGTGGATGCTACCTGCATTGTCCAAATACAGGAATATGAGTGAAATACAAATGCTACATCTTAAATTAAGTTGCTGAGAATTGAAACTGATAAGCATAAAAAGAGGGGAGAATTGAATATCAAAGAGATCCAAATTTTCTTACAACTTCATAGAACAGACCCCATAGAGAGTGGATATAGTAAATGAATGAAACTTGACCACATCTTTGGCCTGCTTCAATTTTAGATTCAATGTGGTAAAGAATTACACCTTAAATTTGAAACTTGAAAGTACAGTTAAATTGCTCGGATGCTAGTTGTATCATTTAAGAAGTTATTTGTGTTCTCGAAATACCATTTAAGTTCAACATTCATTACCACCATTTAGACTCTGAACAAACCACACATTCAACCTTATATATGGGGATTTTCATAAAACAGATAACTCGAAAAGGGATACCAAGTTGAACATAGTGAAATGTAAAATGAATCTGACTTACAAGGGAGGGGAAGATCGAACCCCGTGTCATCATAGCAGCGGTGGCTGCAAGTAAAGCCATCGCCTTCAGCAAAACAGGAGCCTTGACTCACTTCACATTCTCTACACAAGAAGGTACGCTTCCAAGAAAGCTCAAATCCATAACTCAGGGCACCTTCAATGCTCGATAGAGAAGTATTGTCCCCTGAAAGCCCACGAGCTGACGCCCATGCCACTTTTTCAACGCTACAACTCTCAGCCAAATCCGAAATGGACATGTCCTGTCCTATGGCAACATAGCTATGACTTTGGGAAGAGTTCTTGTTCTGTGATCCACAGAAAGTAGTCCCCGCATATCGCGAAGAATTTACAGTGGCTAAACAATTGACATAGATAATGGGAATGATCGAAGCATCATAGTCAAAAGGTGAGGTGCTAGGGGAAGTTGTGGTGACATAATTGGGAAAAGAAGTACAGTTCCTGCTCTGGTTCTCCAAACCAGGGTCAATTGCTCTGATCAAGAATTGATCATAGTTGATTTCGAGCACGTTGTATTTTCTTGAATTCAAACTTATGACAGTACGATTGTTCTGGCAATCAAGCTGGAATCTTGAATCCCCACAACTCCCAGGATCAGGTTTCAATCGAAAAGGGAAGTTGATGTTATGAATATCACCGCAAGAAGAAGAACACTGAGTAGTACTTTGGGCTTCAGATATGTTTGTGCAGATTACAAGTAATACAAGAATAGGAATCCAGAGCTTTCTTACAAACATCTTATCAGCAAGCAACCATTTCTTGAATCAATAGAAACAAGCTAGTTATCCAAAAGCTGATGTTTGATCTGGTCAGGAATTAGATAGAATCAAAGGCTAAAAAGTCAAAAGTTTGTCCACTTTTTTTTGTGGGATTGTTTAATTCGACTGAGTTTTTATGGAAGTTTGAGTGCCATTTAATTTTTGTTCTCTTTGGTCAACCCATACGCCTGTCAATTGTTTTATAGAGAAGTGGTTTCGAGCCGCACATCTAAACAAATCAATCATAATTGTCCACTTACTACATTGACGATTAAGCCATATTTTTAAGCGTTACTAGATTATAACGGAAAATGGCTTAAATTATTCCTTATTTATTAAAAATGGTATAAAAATATCTTTCACCTTTAGACGTCTAAAATACCTTTCAAGTTAACAAACCACATATTAAAAATAAAAATGGGTCAAAAATACCACTGAACTAGAGGAAAAAGTCTAAAAATACCCTTCATACACCTTTTTGGCTCACTTATACCCTTGAAACCAACATCTCTAAATATTATTTTTTTAAAAATTACTTATTACGTGTCATTTTTTATTGGATAAAATAAAATCTTCACCCCGCCAAGTTGATGACATGACAAATAACATTAACTAAAAATTACATGTCAACAAATAAAGGCTTAAGTCATTGATAGCCCTCTAAAGTTGTTTGGATTATTCACTTGAACACCTTAACTCACCCTTGTACCTATTAAACACGTTAACCTTAACAAATTTGTATCTATTTAACATAAGGAGACAATCTCTTAAAAATAATGGTGTGTGCAACTCACACGCGTATACTATACCAAATAGACGAATAAAATAATGACACGTGACAATCAAATCTAAATAATATTAAAAAAAGGTAACTCCTTTTAAATAATTCAAAAATACATTTTAAGAAAATAAAAACTTTTTTTTAATTAATCCAAACACCCCTACTCCACCCCCTTCTTCTTCTCCATCGACCTTATACTCCCCTTCGCCGGTGCCGACGGTAAACCATCACCGCCCAACCATGCTACTCGGAGTGGCCTACTCCCCTTCATTTTGATGGCATCAAAATTTCCCACCTATTGCCTTCATCTTCTTCCTACTATTAATCATTTATCACAATTACAAAGCACAATAACAGACTTTTACCGGAAAAAAGTAATTAATTTATATTGTACTTATCGAAAAAAATAAAGCTTCGCCGAAACTCAAATATTTGAGACTTAAATCTACTTTTCTTATGAACAAATACGAAAAAACTAAAGGAAAAAGTAGTAAAAGAATAGGAGAGGGTGAAAGAGAGATAGAGGGAGGGGGTGGGGGTGTAAAGAGATGATAAAGAAAAATAGTTGCAGGGTAGGGGAGCACAGGGAGGAGGAAGACGGTCCTCTTCTTTTTTTTATTAATTTAGGTGTATAAATGGGAAAAAGAAAAGGAAACATATTATTTGGAATTGTTTTACGCGCTTAAGGAGGGTGAGACTTACTTTTTTTGCCATGCCAGTATTTTGTGTCTAATAGGAATGACTTTAAAACAGTTAAGGTATTCAATAGGTACAAGTCTGAGTTTAAGTGTCCAAGTGAATAATTTAAACAACTTTAAGGGGCGCTCGATGACTTAAGCCACAAATAAAAATAAATACTACTAGTTAAGAACTGAGAAAAGAGATGACCAAAGAAAATATTATTACTGATACCGTCATCACCGCCAAGATAATTAATTACCAACGACTAAAAATATGAAACTAACAACTACCGTCATTTTCATCAGCCTGTAAAATAACATCGTTCACAAAGCTTCCCATCTATTCTCTTTTATCAAATAGGCATTGTATCACATAAACTAATGACCAATTTACATGTAGCCACACCAGAATTGGTAAGAGTATAATCAACGAGAAAATAACAAAAAATAAGAAGTGTTTCAAGTCATATTTAAGTTCAATTAGTCTGAGAGATTGAAGAATTTGGGATAAAGTTTGAAATAGGAAACAAGGTTGATGGGTCTATCTCCCGTCATCTCCATTTATTTCGGCAATATATTTTTGACAACCAATCAAAATTTTCAATTTTCATAACACTAGTAAGTATAAAGGTGATACTAGTGTGTTTAAATTTTTCGATAAAATTTAGTTATCGAAAGAGTTGGTACTTTGCTGGATCTTCACCTCACTTTATCTCCTCTTTTTCTAGTTCTTAACTAGTATTTATTTTTATTTGCTGACATGTAATTTTTAGTTAATCTTATTTGTCATGCCATCAGCTTGGTGGAGTGAGATTTTTATTTTACCCAATAAAAAAATGACATGAAATAAGCATCTTTTGTAAAAATAAAACAGAGAGGGGACGGTTAGTTTCAAGGGTATAAGTGAGCCAAAAAGGTCGATAAAGGATATTTTAGACCTTTTACTATAGTTAAGGGATATTTTTGGTCCTTTTTCGTTTTTAATATGTAATCTGTTAACTTGAAAGGCATTTTAGAGCCCAAATATGAATGTCAGGGGTATAATAGAGCCAATAAGTGGATGATGGATATTTTTGTATCATTTTCAATAGGTGAGGGGGTAATTTGGGCTTTTTTCCGATATTAAAAATATATTTATATTTTTTTTACTTATCACTTAGCGTATTAAAGAAAAATATTTTTTTTTCATATTTTATTCTTAATATTTATTACTTATTCTTCAAATCATTTCTCAAGACATAAGATTAAACATCAATTAATATTAGTATTGTTGTAAAGTACTCGTATCAATCATTATTTTTAAGGGATGCACAAAGTCTAAATTATTCTCTCCGTTCACTTTTACTTATCCACTTTGAACTTTACACGCCCCTTAAAAAAATAATTGACATGAGAATTTTATCATAATGACAATATTAATTGATGTTTCGTACTAAGTCCTGAAAAATAATTTGAGAAATAAGTATTTAAGGCTAAAAGTAAAACATGAAAAAAGTAATTGTCTCTTCTTGATATGCTAAAAAGTGACCAGTAAAAGTAAAAAATTATTTTTAAGATAGTGAACAAGTAAAAGTAAACATGAAGACAAGACAAGTAAAAGTGAACGAAAGGAGTATGTGTCAATCATTTTATATCCGTACTTAAAAAGAAAATCATTTTCACTTTATAATCGGCTTGTACAACTTACATAATATCATCATTTTTGTAATAAATAGTTTATATTTGACTAATTAATTTAAAATTTGAAATGCACTTTTATCAATTTTATAGTAATTTGTGCTTAACCAATGTTTCAAAAAATGCTTCTAGAGAAAATAAAAATTATTTTTTTCAGCTTTCGAAAAATAAAATTTTCTACTATTAAAACACTTAATTTTTTTCCTAAAAGCTTGGTCAAGCATCTCATTTCTCTAAAATAAATGTATATATTTGTATTAAAAAATATTTTTAACTTCTCAAAAGTTTAGCCAAATATGCTATTAATTTGATTTGATTTAAATATTTAAAAAGTCAACAAAATTTGAACTGCGAAAAATCCATTTAATTAGTTTGATTTGTGTTTAAAATATTTGAAAAATTAATTTAATTAGTTTAATCTTTTTTTTTAAGGGAAAGCCATTTCAAATTGAACTACGAGAACTAGGGGTGGGCATGGTATGGTATGATACGGTATTTGAAATTTCAATACGATAATTTTGGTATTCGGTTTTTAAAAATACTACACCATTATCAAACAAAATTAATTTGATATGGTTCGGTATTTTAAAGTTCGATTTTGATATTTTACGGTATGGTATATTGATAATCATAGTTTGATCAACTTCGACTAATATATAATCATATAATAGAGTATCATGACTTCGACTTTTCAAAAAAAAATCTCGATTGTATCATACTAACACATAACACATGTAGAAAAATATATTAAAAAGAAAGTACAAACAACTCTTTTTATTAATCAATTATATAAAAAATACATTTCAATCAAGATAGAGTAGTTAAAGTTTCAACATCTAATCATTTACTTAATTGTCCACTTGCTTCATTTTGACAATTAAGCCATATTTTTAAGCTTTACTATATTAAAACAGAAAAGGGCCTAAATTATTCCTTATTTATTGAAAACGGTATAAAAATATCTTTCATTCACCTATTAACGCTATTATACGCTGACATCTATCTTTGGGGGTCTAAAATGCCCCTTAAATTAACAGACCACACATTAAAAATGAAAAGGAATCAAAAATATGCCTGAACTATAAGAAAAGATCTAAAAAACCCTTCATCCACCTTTTTGGCTTATTTATACCCTTGAAACCAACAACATCTCTATATTTTATTTTTAAAAAATTTACATATTATGTGTCATTTTTTATTGGGTAAAATAAGACTCTCACCCCACCAAGTTGATGACATGACAAATAACATTAATTAAAATTACATATTAACAAACAAAAATAAATACTACTATAAGAACTGAAAAAAGAGACGATCGGAGAAAATATTATCATTGAACACTGCCATCACCGTCAAGATAATTAATTATCGATGACTAAAAATATGAAACTAAAAACTACCGTCATTTTCATCAGCCCGTAAAATAGCATCATCCACAAAGATTCCCATCTATTCCTTTTTACCAAATAGACATTGTTATCACATAAACTAATGACCAATTCACATGTAGTCATATCAGAATTGGTAAGAGTATAATCAACGAGAAAATAACAAAAAATAAGAAGTGTTTCAAGTCGTATTTAAGTTCATTAGTCCGAGAGATTGAAGAATTTGGGATAAAGTTTGACATAGGAAACAAGGTTGATGAGTCTATCTCCAATCATCTCCATTTATTTCGAAATATATTTTCGACAACCAATCAAAATTTTCAATTTTCATAACACTAGTAAGTATAAAGGTGACACTAGTGTGTTTAAATTTTTCGATAAAATTTAGTTTTCGAAAGAGCTGGTAATTTGTCGGATCTTCACCTCACTTTATCTCTTCTCTTATTCTAGTTCTTAACTAGTATTTATTTTTATTTATTGATATGTAATTTTTAGTTAATCTTATTTGTCATGTCATCAGCTTGGTGGAGTGAGATTTTTATTTACCGAATAAAAAAATGACACGTAATAAGTATTTTTTATAAAAATAAAATAGAGAGGGAACTGTTAGTTTCAAGGGTATAAGTGAACCAAAAAGGTGGATAGAGGGTATTTTAGACCTTTTCCTATAGTTAAGCGATATTTTTGGTCCTTTTTCATTTTTAATATGTAGTATTTTAGAGCCCAAATATGAATATCATGGATATAATAGAGCCAATAGGTGGATGAAGGTATTGTTGTACCATTTCCAATAGGTGAGGGGTAATTTAGGCCCTTTTTTTATACTAAAATTATATTTATATTTTTTTATTTTTACTTATCACTTTAGCGTATTAAAGAAAAATATATTTTTTTCATATTTTATTCTTAATACTTATTAGTACTTATTCTTCAAATCATTTCTCAAGACCTAAGATTAAACATCAATTAATATGAGTATTGTGGCAAAGTACTCGTATCAATCATTATTTTTAAGGGATGCGCAACGTCTAAATTATTCTCTCCGTTCACTTTTACTTATTTACTTTAAACTTTATACGCCCCTTAAAAAAATAATTGACATGAGAATTTTACCATAATGACAATATTAATTGATGTTTCGTACTAAGTCCTGAAAAAATGATTTGAGAAATAAGTATTTAAGGCTAAAAGTAAAACATGAAAAAAGTAATTGTCTCTTCTTGAAAGGCTAAAAGTGACAAATAAAAGTAAAAATTTATTTTTAAAATAGGAAATAAGTAAAAGTGAACAGGAAGAGAAGACAAGTAAAATTGAACGAAAGGAGTATGTGTCAATCATTTGATATTCGTACTTAAAAAGAAAATCGTTTTCACTTTATAACCGGCTTGTAAAACTTACACAATATCATCATTTTTGTAATAAACAGTTTATATTTGGCTAATTAATTTGAAATTTGAAATGCACTTTTGTCAATTTTACAATTTTAGAGTAGTTATTTGTGCTTAACCAATGTTTCAAAAAATGCTTCTAGAGAAAATAAAAGCTATTTTTTTCAGCTTTCGAAAAATAAATTTTGCTACTATTAAAGCACTTAAATTTTATCCTAAAACCTTGGTAAAGCATCTCATTTCTCTAAAATAAATATATATATATTTGTTTGAAAAAAAATATTTTTAACTTCTCAAAAGCTTAGCCAAATATGCTATTAGTTTGATTTGATTTAAATATTTTAAATAAAATTTGAAATGCGAAAAATCAATTTAATTAGTTTGATTTGTGTTTAAATATTTGAAAAATCAATTTAATTAGTTTAATTTTTTTTTTAAGGGAAAGCCATTTCAAATTGAACTACGAGAAGAGAACCCCTAAATATTTGAAAAGTCAATTTAATTAGCTTGATTTGTGTATAAATATTTTAAAAAATGATTTGATTAATTTGATTTCTTTTTAGTAGAAAACCAACTCAAATCTAAATGTGAAGACTCTAGATATTTAAAAAATTGATATAATTAATTTGATTTGAGAAAACCAGCTCAAATCGAACAGAAAGCATGCTATTGCTTTTGATCCAGAAAAGAATTAATCTCACGTCCAATAATAATTGACAAAAAGTACAAATATCCATTCAATAGCTTAAAAGAATTAGAAAAATCAAAAGATTTAAGAAAAGAACAAATAAAATCAAATTGTAGATAAGAATTATTAAAAATATACAGGACTAAACTGGAAAGAAAAGTTCTACTAGTAATTAGATTGACCTTCTCCTAAAGTTCTGAACAAAATATACAAAAGCTTACGTAATACTCATCCGTTTTAATTTGTTTGACCTATTTTGACTTGACATGGAGTTTTAAAAAGTTAAAAAGACTTTTAAATCTTATGATTAAAATTTAAAAATATGTTAAATGTATCAAAACGCCCTTTAATCTTGTGGTCTTTAACATGTCATGTGGAAAGTTGAAATTGAAGAGTTGTCAAAAAAGGAAAAAAATATTCTTTTTGAAACGTAAGAAAATAGGCCAAACAAATTAAAATAGAAGGAGTAATAGTTTGGCTTGTACATGGATACTAACAAATACAATGATGATAAACAGGGTGGAGCTAGTATGCACGTTACGCGTTCAATTGAATTCATTAACTTTAGTTCATACTCGTATTTATCTTAAAAATTCAATAAACATGTATAAATTATTAATTTAGAATTCGTTAACTAAATAGACTAGAATTCAAATCCATAAACTTCAAATTTTGGCAATTAAGGTATACTTGAACGGACATGATAGAGCTATAGCTTTTGATCCAGAAACGAAAGAATCTCATGTCCAATAATTGACAGAACGCAAAAATATCCATTCATTCACTTACAACAATTAGGTAAATCAAAAGATTTTAAGAAATTAACATATACAATCAAATAGATAAGGGAATAAATACTATACAGGACTAAACTGGAAAGAAAAATCCTACCAGTAATTAGATTGACCTTGTCCTAAAGTTCTGAACAAAATACACAAAAGCGTCTGTTAACATGGATACTAACAAATACTATAATGATAGAGCTGAAAATCAAGAATCCTAACAATTCTGTTCACTGGAAGAAGCTTTATTACCCAAACCATCATCATTCGATGTGTTCAAATTCCGTCTTTTGCATTGCCACACCACAACTGCAATCAAGATTGGGATTCCCACAAGAAACTTTAGCATCACAAGTGCACCTGCAAAATTTCAAAAAATAATAGCCTTAGTAAGAAAAATCTGCAATTTTCTTGAAACATCAATTTATTGGATCTTAATTTTAGAGTCTTACCTATTCCTATACCGCCATAGAACAATACAAACACTGCCAGAGTTGCAAAGGAAGAAGAAAATAAAAACAAGTTAGTAAAATTTTATGACATGATTGTGTAAGAAAAAATTACAATGTCGATGTATATAAGTTAAATTCTTACCAGAATAGTACTCAACTTTGCATCCAAAAGAACGTTCCGAAACGGGAGTGTCCTCCTTACAATAATGTTTACAAATTGGTACATCGATGTTGTCTTAAAAAATGCAACTTTCATCTCTTCCACATCCTCTGCATAAGAAATCACGCCTCCAAGAAATCTCAAAGCCATAAGCCAGGGCTTGATGAATGCTTGACCAACTTGGGGGCTGCCAAATCCGAATCTACCAATATTTCTGCTATGACAAGATAGCTAAAATCGGAGTTGGGGGCTGTTGTATTTGTTCTACAAAAACTTGTAGGAATGTAACGTGACGAGTTGATAGGACCTCGACAATTGACATAGTTGATGTCATTGTCAACACGAAGCCATCCAAAGATTAGGTTAGTCATGGCATCATAACTTGCCCTGTGATCTGGAAAAACAGAACAATTTTCTTTCTGATCTTTAAGGCTTATTGAGAAGTTCCTGTAGTTAATTTCCTGCACGTAGAATTTTTGCGACTTGTAATTGAAGACGGTTTAATTGTTCTGACAATCAAGTTCATATCCTTGTTTACCACAATGCTCGGGATCATTCCTCAATCGGAAGGGAAATGCTATTTCTCGTATATCGCCACAGGAAGAAGGGACACAAGAACTCTGGGCTACAGAGCTTGTTATGAATGTAACAAATAGAAAAACACTAGCAAGAAACACATTTTGCCAATTGAATATACAGAGGAATATAGAAAGATACTATGGATCTTCTTTTTTCTTGATGTGGTTTATATACTGATCCAGTTTTTCTTGGTTCTATGATTAAATAATATGACCTTTCTTCCAGCGCGTCCAATTAATAAATGTTAGGACTATTCATTTGTTAAAATGAAGTGTAATATGTTTGGGAATGTCTTATCCACACACGTCGCTTTCAATATGATAGAGTGGGATTATGATATTTCAAGATAATTTAGGGGAAGTTATATTTTAGTTGCCATATTTTAAAGTCAAAAGTTATTAAAAGATTCAACAATTCAGGAACTTGTTATAATATGTTTTAGCGTGTGGCACAATCAGTTTTCATTGCAAGGGGACTAGTGGACTATTCTTACAAGAATGATTCTTAACTGGCAACTGAGCAACCATTGGGAGAAGTACACAGTTCCTGCTCTTATGCTCCAAATCAGGGTCAAACCTCAGAACCCCATCTGAATCTAGAGTAGCCCGACTGGTCTCACCCTGAACAACCCAATCACGAAGGTCACACAACTGTTGATCCTCAAACTGACGGCTCTGAATCTGATCAATCAAAGTAGAACGAACCTCAACACTGGCGAGAACTCTGCTAGGATCCGACAAGTCAAGCCTAACCAGACGGTTAGCCAAGGACGAAAAACCGATAAGCCTTAATCAGTCCAGCATGAGTTTCACTTATTAGGACTATATTCAGGCATTTGATAAGGTGCTTTATTATAATAATGATAAACAAAAACATACTTGGTTCATAAAAGTATGTGCGAAGATATTCGCTGACCCTATCCCAACCTGGTTTCTGAAATGGTGGTCATACCACGGTCCTACGATCAAGATACTACCGGCTGAATTCTTAAAGTTATACAAAGAATGGGTGAAGATTTCGCCCGATGTTAATAACCTCTACATGGCAGATCATATTTTGCTATCCAGAGATAATTGATCAAATTTATTTTTTTATCGAATTTTTCATACCATGGATTCACAAATGGAGCCCTGAAGTAGGCAAAACTGAGGATCAAATCCCCTGCCTTTATAGGGCATTCTACAACAATTTATGGGATAAATTGACAAAAATTAACCCCCAGACTAAAGTTATACACGGCCAAGAGTTGATAGACACTATTTCTAATAAAATTCAACTCTATATCAAGACTCCAAGAAAAGAATTAATGGAGCAGCCATCAGTAAAACATATCGCTAGGAATATTTCCTACCAAGAAGGGGACAAAGAAAAAATGATCAATGACTATATCGAAGAAGTAAAGAGAAATCTTCTTCAAAATATATCGCAGATTGATAAATCAGACACTTCGATGAAAAGTGTAACAAGCGATGAAGAGGCGGTTGATGAAGCTCAGCCAGCAGAGACAGACAAAATATTACAAAGTCGAAGATGCAGAAGAATTTCTGCAACGGATGAAAGCCATAGATGAAAAATATGGCAAATAATGGAAGAGTAGAAGACAAGACATCCAAACAGTAGGTATACTGTTTCATCAACAGGAGATATACTATCATCAACAGGAGATATACTGTTTCAACAAAAGATATACTATACAGGGACCCACATGGGACCCAATTTTTTATTGTATAAAGATTCTTTCTGTCTTTATTTTTGTTATTTAAAGGGTCTTTCGCTTGAGTGAAAGACATCAGAAAAATTTGTAAAGTTATCCCTTTTCTCTCTAGATAGCTCCCTCATTGTACATCTCTCATTGTAAATCATTTATCAAATTCAAGAATCAGTTCTTGGAGACATCCATCCATTTAAGGTATATTTTTTATTGTTTAGTTTTTAATTTGATAGTGAAGTTGGAAATTTTGAATTAGTTTATATAGTAAGGGTTATAATCTTGAATTAGTTTTCAACTTAGGTTGTTGAATTAGGTTCTTGAATTTGATAGTGAAGTTAAATATTTTGAATTAGTTTATAGTATTGAGTTATAATCTTGAATTAGTTTTCAACTTAGGTTTTTGAATTTGATAGTGAAGTTTGAAATTTTGACTTAGTTTTCAAATTTAGGTTGTTGAATTAGTTTCTTGAACTTGATAGTGAATTTGGAAATTTTGAATTAGTTTATATTGTAGGGTGTAATGACTCTTCTGGTAATTTCCACGTATACGTTTTTCTTGTACCGTTAGAGCTTGTTTGTAGCGGCACCAAGTCATTTAAGGCTTGTCGGGACCGGTAGTTCGGTGCCGGGGCCATTTGTCTGGTCGTATGATAAGTTTTGAAGTCAAGAAGGTCGGCAAAAGTTATCATAAGTTTCTTTAATAAATTTTCTGAACTTTGGGTAAAATGTCTCAGAGCGTTTCTCTCAATATATAAAGAGTTAGAAGTCCCCCGAAATACCAAATCGAAGGTCTACGAGTCTAGTTTCCAACGCACAAAACCTCACATCCAACTGTGTAATGACCCTTCCGGTCATTTCCACGTGTAAGTGTTGAAGTTAAGCAAATCGACAAAAGATATCGTAAGACCTTTAACAATTTTCTGAACCTTGGGTCAAATGTATCAGGACTTTTCTCTCAATATATAAAGAGTTAGAAGTCTCCCGAAATACCAAATCGAAGGTCTACGAGTCTAGTTTCCAACGCACAAAACCGCACATCCAAATAATCTTGGAGCAAAGAGTTATGATTGTTTTACCGCGGACTGTCATCATAGTTGATTTCCAGCACGATAAATATGACAGTACGATTGTTTTGGCAATCAAGCTGGAACCTTGAATCTCCACAATTACCGGTATCAGCTTTCAATCTAAAAGGGTTGATGTTATGAATATCACAAAAAGAATAAGAATACTGAGTAGTGTTTTGGGCTCGGGATATGGTTGTGCAGATTATAAGTAATGCAAAAGTAGCCAAAAGCTAGCTCGTCTGGTCCCCAATCAATGTAGGACTAAGGACTCTAACCCACTCCAACAGCTTTCTTACAAGTTATAAACATCTCATCAGTATATCGACTATGGTGAGTTTGTTCTGTCGTTTTTACTATCATTGGTGAATAAAGATGATTGTGGAGCAACCATTTCTTCAGAGAAGATTCATCGAGGTTGCTTTCTTGAATCAATAGTTGAACAAGGAGCAGGGTGGTACTATACGTAGGTGGTCATATATATAAGTAATATAGTGATTTTGTTGTTCACAATTAAGGTATACTTGAACGGACAGCCAAAACTATTGCTTTCGATCCAGAAACGAACGAATCTCATGTCCAATAACTGACAGAACCCACAAATATCCATTCATTTCTTTTACAAGAATTTAGTACATCAAAAGATTTAAGTCTAAAAACATATACAATCAACTAAGTAATGTAGATAAGAAAATAAAAAATATACAAGACTAAGCTAGAAAGAAAATCATACTAGTAATTAGATTGACTTTGTCCTAGAGTTCTGAAAAAAATACACAAAAGCTAGCTTCTGTTATAATTGCTTGGATTGTACATGGATAATAACAAATACTATGATGATAGAACTTAAAATCAAGAATCTTAACAATTCTGTTCACTGGAAGAAGCTTTATCGTTCGATGTGTGCAAGTTCCGTCGTTTGCACTGCCACACCACTACTGCAATCAAGATTGGGATTCCCACAAGAAATTTTAGCACCAGAAGTGCACCTATTCCTATACCGCCATAGGCCAATACAAAAACTGCAAAGTTGCAAAGGAAGAAGAAAAAAAAACAAGTTAGTAAAATTCTCCAAGAGAATGGGTTTATCAATATGAAAAGAACAAGGTGGATGGAGTATATTACACTTATCACCAAAATACAAGTTAGTAAAATTTTATGACATGATTGTGTAAGAAAAAAAAAATAATGCCGATGTATATAAGTTAAATTCTTACCAGAATAGTACTCCACTTTGCATCCAAAAGAACGTTCTGAAATGGGAGTGTCCTCTTTGCAATAATGTTTACAAATTGGTACATCGTTGTTTTCTTCAAGAATGCAACTGTCTTCTCTTCCACACCCTCTGCATAAGAAATCACGCCTCCAAGAAAGCTCAAAGCCATAAGCCAGGGCTTGATGAATGGTTGATAACGAAGACGACTTGTTTGGTGAAATCCCCGGAGCTGCAGACCATGCCACAGTTTGAACCCTGCAACCGCCTTCCAAATCCGAATCTACCAATATTTCTCCTATGACAAGATAGCTAAAATCGGAGTTGGGGGCTGTTGTATTTGTTCTACAAAAACTTGTAGGAATGTAACGTGACGAGTTGATAGGACCTCGACAGTTGACATAGTTGATGTCATTGTCAACACGAAGCCATCCAAAGATTAGGTTAGTCATGGCATCATAACTTGCCCTGTGATCAGGGAAAACAGAACAATTTTCTTTCTGATTTCTTTGGCTGGGATCAAGTAGCCTTATTGAGAAGCTTCTGTAGTTAATTTCCTGCACGTAGAATTTTCGCGACTTGTAATTGAAGACAGTTTGATTGTTCTGGCAATCGAGTTCATATCCGGCTTTACCACAATGCTCGGGATCAGTCCTCAATCGGAAAGGAAATTTTATTTCTTGAATATCACCACAGGAAGAAGGGACACAAGTACTCTGGGCTACAGAGCTTGTTATGAATGTAACAAATAGAAAAACACTAGCAAAAAATAAATTTCTTATCGACATGTTGTCAATTTGATGAATATACAGAGGAATATAGAAAGATCCTATGGATTTTCTTTTTTCTTGATGTGGTTTATATAGTGATCCAGCTTTCTTGATTCTTTGATAAATAAATTTGACCTTTCTTCCAGCGCGTCCAATTGAATGTTAGGACTATTCATTTGTTAAAATGAAGTGGAGAATGTTTACAAATGTCTTATCCACACACGTCGCTTTTAGTAATATGATAGACTCGGATCATGACATTTTCAAGATAAATTAGGGGAAGGATATTTTAGCTGCCATATTTGAAAGTCAAAGTTACTGAAAGATTCAAGAGAAAATGACAAAAATGGTCCTTCATATTTGAGGGTAGATTTAAAATAGTCCTGCATTAAATAATTTAGGTCTCTTAAGTTAGTAATATTTTTAGTCTCCTTCCAATATTTACCGAACTATGTTTGTTAGATCTGACGAGACTATAAAAAAATAAATAGCGAAAACTCATATTCAGAGGTACAATTTTCATAATATCTGCTATTTCTAGAGTCTGGTGTAACTTTTTGAGGTGTAATTTCTGCTACTTTTTACATCTTTTTGGTGTTTGGTGTAGCTTTTTGTATTGCATATTTTAGGATTTGATGAGATTTTCTTGATATTTATGATGTAATCTTTTTTCTACTTTTTATCGTCAAATCTAATGAACATAAATTGTTAAATACTTGACGGAGACTAAAAGTATTAACTTTAACAAATTTAAAGGACCAAAACTATTATGTTCATACTTACGGGACTATTTTGAATCTATCCTCAAATAATACGGGACCATTTTTATTTTTTTTCATTTTCTCTTCAATTCAACAACGCAGCAACTTGTTATAATATGTTTTAGCGTGTTGACCTTTAAGCACAAGAATGAATCTTAATTGGCAACTAAGCTATTTGCAACTCAGCAACCATTGTTAGCTACACACTTGCTGTTTCTCTTCCCAATAGAGAATGGCTCATATACTGATCCACTTGTTTTTTCATCTAATTTTCTTGAGTTTAGCCATAGGACAACTAGTAACAACCCAAGATCAATGCTTGCCAACAAGATGTGGCGATTTCGGTCCGGTTATTCGATTCCCTTTTCATCTAAAAAATCATCAGCCAAGTCACTGCGGGTACCCTGGTTTCGAACTATCTTGTACATCAAATAATGTTACTCAATTCAACCTCCAATTTCCACTACAAGCATCTATCGACAACGTTGACATACCAATATCTGCTAATGTTTCTATCCAGGAAATTAATTACAAGTCACAGACAATAACATTATCAGACCTCAAAGCTTCTTGTCTTCCCAGGCAGATTTCGAAAGGAAACTCATCCGCTTCTCTTTTTACGTTTGATCCGAACGCGTATGGTGGATTCACTTTATTCAATTGTTCCTCGAATAAAACGTACTCATCGTCTTCTGGTCGGATCAAGTGCCTTAGCGGTGCTCATTATGATGTCCTTGCTTTTCGCTCTTACTATAGTATCTCTGAGTTTCCTTCATCTTGTACAAAGATGTACAACATTTCAGATGTTCCATACCAGGTACTTTTCGGGCAGCCAGAATATAGTCAAACATGGATTTATCTGCATTGGTCTGAACCGTTTTGTGGGAAATGTGAAGATGATGGAAAGTACTGCAAATTGAAATCCAATAGTTCAGGTAGTGAAACTGAATGTGTCGACATTCCAGAAGATCCTAGCAAAGGTAAATCCTTAGAATTGTTTTACCCTTTTCAGTCTCTAAAATGGCACATGTTTTGCCTCTCAAACTATTGTCTGAATAAGAATCAGCAACTTAATACAGAAGTAATAAGAAGGAATAGGTCAAAAACCCCTAAACTATTACTATTATTTTGCGAGTTTCATATCTAAACTATTGGATGTTCTTGTTACTTCCCTGGACTATAACTCCCTTTACATTAAAAACCATTAGACTGAATATGTGGTAATATCTTTGGGATAACTTGCTGAGAAGCGCGTGAGAAATGAAAAAAGTCTTAAAAAAGAGTCAACTAGAACAATGAGTTCATGGTAATTTAGGTATGAAACTCGCAAATAGGTGGTAGTTTAGGGTTTTTTTAACCTATTCACTCATACTTTTCTGTTCGTGTACTGCCACTTGAAACTCTTCGGAGGAGCTTTTGGAGCGTGATGCTTACATAGCATGTCATATTCGGAGGGGGTATTTTAATATGAGTTCATGATAATTCAGGGGCTTTTTGTGACCTCGCAAAGACATGATAGTGTAGGGGGTTTTTCAACCTATTCACTCAAGTAATAACCATAACTCAATCTCACAGGGCCATCAAAGAAAGTTATTGTCTTAGGAGATCAAGATTGTTAGTATGTTTTTTTGCTAAACAATTACTACTACAAGCTAATAATATTATCATATTCATAATACAGGGCTGTCAAAGAAAGTTACTGTTGCAGTTGTATTAGGTAGCGTGTTTGGCTTTGTGTTAATAGTTCTAGCAGTCTACAAGATTGTCAAATTGAAAATGAAGAAAGAGGATCAGAAGAGGATTGAAAGGTTTTTGGAGGATTATAAAGCTCTGAGACCTTCAAGATACAGTTATGCAGATGTAAAGAAGATCACAGAGCAATTCAAGTATAAACTTGGTCAAGGAGGCTATGGGAAAGTATACAAAGGGAAGCTATCAAATGAAATTCTTGTCGCGGTTAAGGTACTTAACAATTTCAAGGGTGAAGGGGAAGACTTCATCAATGAAGTGGGCAGCATAGGTAGAATTCACCATGTGAACGTTGTGCGCTTAGTAGGATATTGTGCTGATGGTTATAGACGAGCTCTTGTGTACGAATATTTATCAAATGACACACTTCAAAAGATCATATCGTCAGGGATTGGAAGAGGTTCATCACTAGGTTGGGAGAAGATGCTACAAATAGCTGTAGGAATCGCCAAGGGAATCGAGTATCTGCATCAAGGATGCAACCAACGAATCGTTCATTTTGATATCAAACCTCATAATATCTTGCTAGACCAAGATTTCAATCCAAAAGTTGCCGATTTTGGGCTGGCAAAGTTGTGCGCCAAGGAACAAAGTGCTGTTTCAATGACTGCTGCTCGAGGCACCATTGGCTATATCGCCCCTGAAGTGTTCTCCAGGAACTACGGAGATGTGTCATATAGAGCAGATATCTATAGTTTTGGCATGTTGTTGCTTGATATGATTGGTGGAAGGAAAAAATTTGATAATGCTGCAAATGAGGAGAACAGTAGTAGTCAGATTTACTACCCTGAGTGGATGTACAAACAACTCGAAAAAGGTGAGGAAATAGCAATCCAAATAGACAATGAAGATGACAACAGCATAATCAAGAAACTAGCAATTGTAGGACTTTGGTGCATTCAATGGTATCCGGCAGATAGGCCATCCATGAAAGTTGTGATTCAAATGCTGGTAGGAGAAGGCATTCCCATCATGCCCCCAAATCCATTCGGCTCAATGAATTCGACAAACCTGAGGACTACTGCAGAGGGAAGCCAATTTAGTAGTGAGATTGAAAGCAGTTTTGAAACTGGTGCAAGTTCGAATTGAGTAGATGTGATGCATAATAGTTTTCTCCACTAAGAACAGAAGAAGACTGAAGTTAATTGATACTACTAGCCAGTATGTATATATGTATCAATTTGGTTGTTATAAATTGTACTCAATAGAATTTTGAATAACACGATCAATACTACTATCGGAGTGAAAGAAGGGATTTAAAGAAGAAGAGAGGCTATACTATATTAGTAACAAGTAAACTTTGCATGTGTAAAGCTGATTTCTCAAATAGAGAACTTACTTCACAAAACAGCAAGTGAGACTTGCAAGTTGCAATATGACCATTTGGCATGTAAAATGAGGATGATTGCATTATTAGCTTGTACTCCAAAAACCATTGAAAAAGAAAGGCCATGAACATTTCTGTCTAATTTTCACAAGAACATTGAGTATGACTTCCATTTATTCTCAAAGATAAAAGCCAACAACCAGCAGTGAGCACCTCATTATACATGCATAGTGCGCAATAACTGGGAGTCCTATTTTACGAGGCCAACTTCGATTTACGCTAAACTAAGGTCCATCTCGTGTAGTCATCCAATAGATTACAAGATGAAGTATAACACTCAAATGAGATTTGATTGAGGAGCTTCACTAAGGGATAATGGATTGAGCCCGGGGGAATTAAGGGTACGGTGTGCATACTTTGGTAAATATTAAACTACCATATGTTAAATTTACAACACTTCGATTTCGGCAGTACGGTGTTTGATATGGTTTTTGGTATGAATTTTAAAATTTAATATTTGATACGATATTCGATATTTTTTACTTATTAAATATACGATCCACATATATTATATTACTATACAGATAATAATTAATTTAATATAAAGTAATAAAATGTCCAAAATCCTTCTTACTAAAAGCTTCTTGTGTCTTTACTGCTAAATATAAACTAAAAACTTATAATTACATATACAGTACAAATTAATTACTCAAAACATTCGTATCTTCCACCAACACTAGACAATTTTCATTCATTTCAAGCATGAAAGAGTTTCCATCATTGTCGAAGTCATAATTCTCCACTATATGTAAGTCGAAGTCGAACAAACCATGATCAAAACCAAACCATATCGACCTAATTCAATATGGTAAAAACCGAATTACCGAACCGAACTTTTTTCAAAACCATATAATTATACGATACCATGAACAACACACTTGGGGGAATTGCGGCAAACTGGACAAGAAGCATTTAATCGAAGCCATTCATCTATGCAATCTGCATGGAAACAGTGTTGGCATTCAGGAATGGTCCTTAAAGTCTCTTTGGGCTGATACTCAGCCAAGCATATTGGGCAGATATTATCATCAGGCTTAGGCAAACGTCTGCTCTCTCCCAATACAGTTTTGGGATAGGATTCTATTGTGGGCCCATCTAGGCCCATCAATACGATGGGTTGTGGTGCGACGGCAGAGCTGAATTCTAGTACTGGTTGGGCTCTCCTCCTGCAAGACTTTATCCTTCTACTTATGAAACATAGAAGCCCAATCAAGAATAACATCGCTGGCACCCCAGCTCCCACAATTATAGCGTAACGTGCTCCTTTAGGAAAACCTGAGAAAAATTTCAAATCATCTTTTCAATTAATAAGTTGGTATAACTTAAAATACAACAATAATCAATAATTTGCTTGTGATGGAATGGCAAGTAGTCCTTTATCCTTAACTTAAAGGTCTCAGGCTCGAGTCCCGGCTATGGAGCGTTTTACCCCCCAATATTGGTTGTGGGACTTCTCAACGTGAATCCAGATTAGTCGAGCCCCAAAATACTACTATTTGTTGATAAAAATCTAGTTTTAAAAAAAAGAGTTAATGGTCAAAAACATACCTAAAGTATTTTAATTTTTTGAGTTTCATATTTGAACTATCACGTATGTGAGTTTCCTAACTGAACTATTTACCAACTATTTATCAAAACACACCTAAACTATTAATTTTTCACTTTTCCTACCTAAAAAAGTCGGGATACTTTAAGTGTGTTTTTCACCATTCACCTAAAAAAGGTACTATAAGGGGGAAAAGTGATAGATTTAAGTTTTAACTCTATACATTTTGATGATATATTTTTTGACAAATCAATGTTTTCTAACATGTTATATAACAAGTAATTTGTACAAACAAATCATATCATTTAAAGTAATAACTAACTATGGTTCAGTCTCTCGATGTTATGACCTTATGGACTCTTCTCAAATACAGGGAGGTTTGGTCCAGTCTGTTCGCTTTAATTTGCGCTCTATTTGAGTTATGGCAACTCTGATTTCTGTATATAAAAATGACTATAGCATGAATAATGATGGCTTTGATTTGCACACTTTATTTTATTGTTCAACATGTTTCCTTGGTCAGTTTTCCTATTAAAAAACAGGAAAGAGAGAGAAAAGTAAGGCAACATTCCACGCATGTCGTTATAACGTAGAAGAAAGGGTGTGTGCTTTGCGTATGTGGGGACTATTGACTCACTCAAACCTATAATGCTCCAATTCCAAAGTCAAACCTTTAGAAATATTCGAGTGCAAAGGGGAAAAAAGAGTGTCCAATACAACTATTGAGTAACAGAGAGATAAAGTGCAAGGAAACATAAAGATACAAAACCACAAAAATAAACTCACTAAAATAATGAAAATGGATTTAAAAGTCAGATGAAATTGATCCAAGTAATCATTTCTTGCATCTTCTTCTCTTTACTTTACTTGTCTTTTATGATATTTGATTTAATAGCGTCACTCGTTCGGTAGCCTCAAATAGTCAATTTCCGAACCCCTACCACTAAGGTGAAGTTGTGAACAACTCTCCAGCTAAGCTACACTTAACATGTTATTCTAACACAATTTGAACTTCAACTTCAACTTCAAATACTATGTTTTTGAAAATCTCAACCAACTCATGTTGAAACGTCTACTAGTGTTTTTAAACTAAAACTACATTTTCTCACATTATGGTAACATCTAGGGTGTATATTTCAGATATTAGAAATAGTATACTACTAATTAATTATTCGATAAAAGTCTAGAAGAGGGAGGCTATGTTGACTTAAACATGTGAAAAGAGCTACGAATTGAAAGCTTCGAGAATATTCAATTAACAGAAGTATGAGAGACTTCAAATACACAACTTTAAGTCTAAAACCTTATGATTAAATGACATGAATCATTAAACTTTTGTCCTATGGAATGATCATTTATAACATTTGTTTGGTCAAAGCAAGAAAGAGAGAAGAGATACTTTTTCTTCTAAACGGTAGAACAGGGAAAGACCTCAAATTTCAGAATCAGATTTCGTATAAAAACTGCCACCTATAAAAAAAATTAGAAAGAAGAAGAGGAAAGGAAAACCTTAATATACCTATGATTATTGAACTTTATCAAAGTATAATAGTGAAGTCACAAAGTTATTTTTGTTATATTAAAGTAACTCAAATTTACTTCTATAACAATAAAATTACGAAACTATTTTTAATCGCAAAACTGTCTTTTGTTACATAAAATAACAGGAAAACTAACAAGCCTACGATAAAAAGAGGAAAAAATAAATCAATAGACCATTGAGTGACAACTCATAAATAGTCAACTATGGATAGTTTAGATATGCTAAATGTCAACTATTTGTCGATTTTGCAACCGATAATTACCTTTTACTTTGGCTATGAAAAACTCTAAATATGCACACAACGATTTAAAGAGTTTAAGGAGCTCTTAATTGGAATTCAATAGTTTACAAATCTGTCCGTCTTTTACTAAAAAATCACTATTTTTTATTGAAATTTTTTACTTAAAAAATATTCAAGAACTATTCCTAGAGATATTTTGATTGAATTAGTGAGAGAAAAAATAGTAGTATTTTCACATGGAAAAAATAAGAAACTTCCCATTTCTGTGTGAATCTATTTATCACCATGTGTTTTTCAGTGAACTGATTCAGTGAAAAATAGGTGAAAAAATCATGTTTTATAGCACAAATTTCTCACTAATTTGCGATAAAAAAAAGTCATTGTTTCTAGTAGTGACCCGGCGAAAATGACCCTGTAACTTCGGGAGAAAGAGTGCTTGCTAGGGGTGGCAAATGGGCAGAAGCTATAAATGGGTCATTACCCAACCCTGCCCAAAGTTGAGATGGGCTAAACAATGGGTCATAGCCCAACCTATTCAACTTGACCCATTATTTTTATAACTTTTAAACACATATATATGACTAATATTTAATGAGATATGTGACAATGGGTTAACGATTTGGTAAAAAATTTATTCAATATTCTTAATGGATAAGAAATAATCAAATTATAATTTACTTTTAGATATATAAAAGCACCCGATGAAATAAACGTTCAGTTATTTGTGATCTTTGTCAAATTATAACATGTTTGTTATAGAACTAAAATTAAATTATAATTTACTACGGCTGTAACATTTTTTCTTAATCATACAGGTTGTTTTGCAATCTAGATCCATTGTATTATAAAGTAAAGTAGCTATTACTAGCAAATTGAAAGGCAAGTATAAGAAATTGATACCATTAATTTTACCAATAATAATAATTATAGTAATCAATATTTATGTCAATTTATGATAGTGAAAAAATTTAAATAATTATTCATACGTAAAAAATCTTAATATAAAGTTAAATTTTAAAAACTAAAATTAAGCATTTTCATGGGTCAAGTTGAGTCATCTTAATGGGTTTATTTGAGCTGTTAATTTATGATGGGTCAATTTGGGCTAGCCCAAATCAACCCATCATCAAAATCACTCTAGCCCAAACCCATTAAACCTTGGGCGGGTTAGACGGGTCATATGGGTTTGGGCTAGTATTGCTACACCTAGTGCTTGCTTATCTTTTGATTATGAAAGCGAAAATGAGAGAAGATTGATGTTTAGGGATCTTACCGATTTCACGACCATTTTGACAAATGATTTCTCGATTAAACCCTGTCCTCTTCAACCCACATCTTCCACCTCTTGACTCACAAATTCTACAATCTGGACTATACCATGTGAGCCGAATATCAGCACTAAGATCCGAGGACACCACCTGTTCGAAGAAAGGCCACTGTACTGGAACAGGTATAGTTCCTATCGATCTACACTCTGATCTCGACAACAATCTAAATCCTCTCATAGATGATGTAGCATAAACAGTATAATTCGAACCACTCAAACAAGCTATTGGATTTAGCCTTATCGTCGTATAATCAAAGGAGCAATTGAACAATGTGAAATCCTGATAATAAACACCGGAAAACGGAGAAGAAGAGAGATTCAACTTAAGGAGAAGCTGAGGAAGACAGTCGTTTGGATCGTTAAGCCACAGTTCCTGTGTCGAATAGTTTATCGCCTGGACTATGAATTCTCCTGAAGGACTTGGTAATCGAAGGATTGTTCTATTCGATGCATCGCACAACAGGTTGAAACCTGGATAGCCACAATCTAGAGACTGGAAATTTCGGAGACGAAAAGGGAACCGGATTAGTGGTTCATAGTTGCTACATGCAGATGTGAAGCAAGTTACTGTGCTTGCGATGACTACTGTGGTACTAGTTAAATAACAAAAGAGAAGAAACAGACCAATTGTTTTCTGCAATTCCATGGCAAAAAAAAAAAAACAGAAACAGAGTATTGATTTGTAAAATGGTATTACTACTATATAGTATTTTTAAAAGAGTAAATAGCCATCATTGATAATTGCCATGAATCATGATAAAAAGGATGCCAATATCGTAAGTCAATGGTACAAGAGTTGATTTTTTATTTCATTTTTTTTTGTTTGGTCAGAAAGAAGAGTATAGTAATTTACTATTACAACAATATATACTTTGAACTTTTTTCAAAGTTATTAATAGCGTTGTTATATGTCGTTTTTCTTGTAGTATGGTTTATAGTAAGGCAGAAAGAGAACGACTTCCTGCTTTTTACCTAATCATAAATATTGGTAGTACGTTAGTTAGGTAAGTATTAGAAGTAGTAAACGAGTTTAATTGCTTATTCCTAGTCACTATTTTCTTGGTTCCATCTAATCTATTTTCGTCCAATTGGTACTATGTACCCAATCTAGTAAAATAAAGAATACTCCACTTTACTTGTCGTTATAGATGGACCAAAATAGTTATCATTTTAAAAAATCAAGGTATAATTAGTTGTTTATTTTCATCTTTATCTTTAATCATAAATATGAAGAAATAATAATATAGTGCAAAAGAGAAAAATATTAAATATTGAGAGTAATAAATAAAGATATTTTAGTCAAATCACACTCTAGTTAATGTTTTTCTTAAGAGGCGTGTAAATAATAAATGTGATAAATCCAGTGTTCCGAAAGGAGTAGTAGGTACTACAACCCCTACTCACACTTTATATGAACGTGATTAACTAAGCACGTAATTTTAAAATTTTCAATTTTTTTTTGAATGTAAGTCAAATATATTCAACATCTAAAATAATCATTCCGAATAAATTATCTTCATTTTGTACTTTTATATCGAGTGAATCCGAATAAATTGTATTATTGGAAGTAAAATAAGGACGCTAAAGTTGAATAACTTGGGAAAGTCATCGTTTTTCAAACAAATTAAAAAAGAAAATATATCAGGTTAGAGGAGTTACTTCCTCCGTTTTAATTTGTTTGGTCTATTTTAATTTGACATGGAGTTTAAGAAAATAAAGAAAACTTTTAAATCTTGTGGTTAAAAATTAAAGTTATGTCAAATGTACCAACATATCTTTTAATTTCGTGGTCTTAAACATGTCAACTAGAAAGTTAGAATTGAAAAGTTGTTAAAAGGAAAAGAAGCATTCTTTTTGAAACATACCAAAAAAAAAAAAATAGGTCAAATAAATTAAAATAAAGTATTTGTAATCAATTTCTGCTTACTACGATTGTTAAATGGGTGGTGGGGGAAGGAGAAAAATCATTGATATCAAGAAAATGATCACCATTTTACCAAGTCCAAGTTAGAAATAGATAATACTTGTATTCACTCTTTGACTTTGTAGGCATAAAGAGTGTGTTTGGTACGAGGGGAAAATATTTTCGAATTTTTTTGTGTTTGGTTGCTCAATTTTTTTAATTTTTTTTTTTAGAAAAATATATTTTTTTTTAAAAAAAGTAATATTTTTGTACCCAGCTCTCACCCCATTCCACCCCCACCCCCACCCCCACCTCCCTACCCAAAATTCAATTTTAAATTTATTTTTTAAAGATTACTTTTTTAAAAAAATATATATATTTTTGGTGCCCCAACCCCCATCCTACCACCTTCACTCCACCCAAAATTTAATTTTTAAATTATTTTTTTTTAAAAAAAGTTACTTATTTTTTTTTTAAAAAAAAATGTTTTTGGTTAACTCCCCCCCCCCCCCCCCCCCCCCAACTCCCACTCAAAATTCAATTTTTAATTTTAAAACATTTGCCTTCATACCAAACACACCTAGAGTTGGTCAATGCCTGTCGTTTTGTAGAGTGCATTAGAAAAAATAATACATGCATTAATTTTGTGTAATACTAATACCTTGTTTGGTACACTTTTTCAATCTATAGCATTAATTATACTTTATTTAGTATTAAGGAGTGTATAACTAATACATGAAAATTCATGGTATTAAAAATGTAATGGGTTCTAATGCATGCATTAGCCTGGTTAAAGACGTAATTACCTACTTAAAACTTTTGCCACATCCTTTCTACCATGTTTGTGGAGGAAATTTTTGTAAACAAATATTTTTTTAAGAAATTATGCAATGCATGTTATTTTTAATACACCAAACCAAACACGGCATAAAAAAAATCACAGCATAATTAATATCAGCATTACTCATGCAAACATTACTAATACAATCATATTCTGCATTATTCTCATACACCCTATCAAACGAGCCCTAGTAACTCGGTTAACTGAATGTATCATTAAGCAGAATGATTCAAGTGACCATCAAAGATGATAGGCTCAAACTATCTTAAGTGCAAGAGAGTTATCAACTCCTTTACTTGGATGAATAAATCATCTTAAATATGTCCCAAATATTAGAAAACTTCGAATCATCCAATCCTCTAAAAGATGCTATAGTTAATTGACACAATACAATGCATATTCTTGCATCAGAGAGCAAATCCATAATTCGTAATTAAGAAGACTACGGGTGTCAATAGTACGGTTCGGATGGTTATTTTATAAAATTTATACCATACTAATTTTTCAGTTATTTTATTTTATATAACCAAAATTACTTTTCAAAATCATCTCATCACCTCAGTTTATCTTCGGTATCGGTATGGTTCGGTTAATTTTCGGTATTTTTTTTTCTAAAAAAATATAAAAGTTAGAGCACTCTATCATGTATACTTGTGTATATCTTTGGCAAAAACTCTTTAGGCATTTTTATTGTTTAAAAGGTGATAAGAATACAAGAATAAAAATTCATCCCATTATTTTATGATAGTGTAAAATAATATTAAGCATAGACAAAAAATATAATGTAGAGAAATCAATGAAGATGAAACTCAAGAATTGAGTCGTACTTAGATTAATTATCGAATAAGAGAAGTTTAAATCATAAGAGAGGAAAAATATCTAATAACATGTTGCTTGTTACCCAAGATCATTGGAATACCTTGTAGCTTCTAGTTATTACTCGAGAGTCTAGAACAAATTTAGTTTCAATCGGAGCAGTATAGTAAGTTTCAATATTAGGACTTTGAGTGTTAGTTATGTCGCCGCTTTCCATCACCCCGGATCCTAAGCAAAAAATTTAATATTTTATTATTTCTAAATTTAATATATAAAATATATTTATACATGTATTATTCATACGGTTCAGTATTTTTTCTATTGATTTTTATAAAATAAAAAACCTACCTAATTTTTTGGTACGGTTATAAACTTATATAAAAACCATCGATTTTATTAAAGAAACCTAAAAATCGATTTGGTACGGTACGTCGGTTTTTTAAAAACCATTGACACCCCTAAAGAAGACAATTACCTATATTATCAGAAACTTACAATCATGTAGCAGCTGCTCTCATTCAATGTTCATTGCAGTATTCAAGCATCAGAAAGAAAAAACTTGGAAAAATAACATCACTATTTGACTGGCACCTACATTATACTTATTCGTCTCCTACGTATAGGCAACTTCATTACCTATAAGACGGCAGTTTGAACCAAAAGGTGAAATGAAGATCAGAAATCAGAGCAGCGGCCACCACGCTCCCAGTCACCATAGCGGGTGGGCTCAGGACCTTTAGGGCCTCCAATCTCACCAGTCTTTTTGTTAACATTAGAAGTGTTCCCTTCATCATTGTCGCCCTCAACTTCAATATTCCCTTCATTTTTGTTATCAACCTTCTCCTTCTCATCTAAGGTACGAACATCATGCTCTCCAGGATCATCATCTTGTTTGATTTGCACTCCTTGAGTTGAAGAGCAAATGAGTCGACTAGCTGAGTTCTTTGAAAAACCAACTTTGGATACTGGAAGCTCAATCATCGATTTCAAGAGATGACCCATATTTCTTGCCATTTCCTATTTGCTTTGCCCAGTCTTGACCACACTCGTTAGCGAGACAGAAAACCTTCAGAAACGATAGAACATAGTGCCTGATCAGATTGCAGTTAACATGTGAACTGGCTCCTTACAAGTGCAATTCCATCTTTTCTCCTTGACTATCACCAAAAAACATTTTGAAAATTGTTGCCAGCTTAAAATGTCACAAGCATATGCTTTGACATTCAAAGTCACAATTCAATAGAGATTCATACCACGATGATTGCTCAACAGTTCCTTTGAAAAAAAAAACAAATATCTGAAAGGAAATTGTTTTTAAGACATATCATGCAGAAAAGATGCTCCTTGGTCATTGATACCATTAATTTTAACACAAACATCATAAGATGAGAACAACAATCAACAAGAAGATGCAACATTTAGTTGGTCAATAAATGATTCTTATCATTGTTCTTGCTTCCATAATTTTCTCAGCCCCGAGGAAGGAAGTGAAAATGATGAGATAAATAGCAACAAGAGAGAAAGGGCAATCATGACAAAACTTGTATAAAGAAAGAACGAAAGAAAGCAAGCAAGCATATGAAAGTCATCGTTTAACTGTGTCATTAGACCTCGTCTGCCACCTAAATAAAACAGTTGAAGTAATTTTAAAAAGGAAAACTTTGTTGGGAAGAAAGCACATAAAGAAATGACGACAGCAAACAGGAACCCTAACAAGACAGTAGTTTCATGGAACAACTAAGAGAAACAGAAGCAGAGAAGAGAATTGGAAATAGACGGGGAGAGCACAGCAGAAAGTAACACTGAGATTAGATACAGAGGCTTGAAATGTTCTCTCTCTCTCTCTCTCTTAAGTGCGCTATAAAGATTGTTAATCTGGAGGATTTGCGAATGGAGAAAAATTCTCAAAAGATAAGAAAGTTAATAGAGGACAAGTAGCACAAAAATAACAAATAGTTAAAAACTATATATACTTGTGGCAAAGATTTCATTTTCTTTTATTAAAACAAAGTGATAAGAGAAGATCATTGAAGGGAACACATGTACTGTATCTAATATTCACATAGAGAAGGTGCAATTCAGAACCACATGTCGGACTCTTCCATCATACCCTAAATCATAAAAAGCAATATTTGTTCACATTGCCATGATGGGCAACTGCATGGCATAATGTTGGGTTATGTGGAGATTACCAGATCAAAGAGAGATGGAGAGGCTATGTTGGTCAATTGTTCAACTCGAGCCACGAGAATATACAATTTGGATCTAAATACATCTGCGCACGATAGAAACTTTAGCTATACTCGTAGAATTACGCCTACACAAAAAATATAAAAAAGGGCAGCCCGGTGCACAAAACATCCCGCGTTAGCAGGGGTCCGGGGAAGAGCCGCACCCCAAGAGGTGTGATATAGACAGTCTAACCTAATGCAAGCATTAGTGGCTGCCTATATAAAAAATATGAAGATTAGCAAAGCATGCAGTCCAAATGGTAAATCCATAAAGATTTGGGAGTGTCTTCGGAGAAGGAGAGTTTACCAAACTATTTAATGTTATATATGAAGTGGTAGGATGCCTGGCGAATAAGGAGTACCCTAATTTCAATTTATAAGAAAAAAGCAGAATTTTCTTTTTGATGACCGTGGTGTCCGGCCAGCTTGCGCGCACCTTGAACCAATTCCACGGGATACCTGCCACCTCCCTCCAGCAACAGGTACCACGTAACTCTGTCCACCAAGGCTAGGATAGATGGGGTGAAATCACCTAGTGTTCTTTTATCTCTGCTGGAATTTGAACCTGACACCTCATGGTTCTAAATCCACTTCATTGACCACTAGGCCACACCATTGGGTGCAAAACAAAAGAGAGATTCAAAGTTGTGAAAACTATCATGAAGTGGAACTTATGAGTAATTCAATGGAACTCAGGGAAAAAGCTATAGAGCGTAGTAGACTTGGGGACACTGCAAGAGCGACTAAGAATCAGTATGGATTTACACCCAATATATCTACAACAAAAAATATATTCTTACTAAGAAGATTGACGAAAATTTATCGCAAGAGGAGGAATGATGTACACTTGGTGTTCATCGACCTTGAAAAAACATATGATAGCGTACCAAAAAAGATCCTTTGGGTGGGTGTTGGAGGAAAAAGAAATTCATGTTAAAAAAGATAAATGTCATAACGAACACGTACAAAGGAGCTGTCACTAGTGTGAGAGCAGTAGTAGGAAATACAAAGGAGTTCTCCATAACCATGGATTTATACCAAGTTTCTGCAATTGAGCCATACTTGTTTACCCTAGTTATAGATGAGCTAATCAACACAATACAAGATGGGGTCTCGTGATATATTATTTGTTGACAATATTGTGCTAATTTGACAAAATCAACAAGGGTGCCATCCAAAAGCTTGAAATCGAGCAACACTCTAGATAGTAAGGGTAGGATAAGGAGACGTAAGACAAAATATACGCACTAAAAGTTTAGTCATCATAAGAAGAGTGAAGTTGAGGCGAGATTGGATGGATTATGATGTCTAAATGCAAACAATTCAGAGTGAAGATGGGATTATTTTTATTTTTTATAATGTTGGCCCGAGTTTACATAGGGAACGTGGTCAGTAAGGATTCACACTGCCAACCCCGATTTTTTTTTGGGACTAAGGCATAGTTGTTATAAGTCCTTAAAATAGAACATCCTAGGTGTACAGCACCTAGCTCTACATAACAGCGCATGGGCGCTAACAGATGGATCTGAAACAAAAACTTAAGAGACACTGTCGGTTAGGCACCATCAGTAGGCACATAAGCACAATCAGAAGTACATGGATTCACAGAGGCCCTACCAGAAAGAATGTGTTCTCACGGACCCTGGTCCTTAGGTGCTACAACTAGCACCTGCACCTTGACTCCATCATCTAGAGTCTGCATGTCATCCACAACTGTTTTTTTCCTTGAAAAATTACGTCTTCAAAAGTCACCAAGATAGGCATGAGAATCTTCTTATTATCCGAAAATAAAATTATAGATTATAAGGAAATAAAGTTGGACCTAGGTTCTTTTCTTTTTTTCATCCTTGGTTAGATGATGTCCCCCCCCCCCCCCCCCCAAAGACGTTTATTTGTTTAAGCACTCTCAGTAGAATCACAATCATGCAACTGAGGATTGTCTAAGTAGTGGTCAATAATGTTGCTATTCCGATGCCAAATAAATTGCATGAGTCGACATTATAAATCCTCCACACTGGTTACTGATCTCCTTGAACATATCCTGAGACCACAAATTCATGGGTAGACCTAATATTCAGATACATACCCAGTCTCTTCTTATTTCGGCAGGCCAACACGATCTCATGCATGCGACATAGTTATGCCAACACATGAAATTTTTATTTGGCATTGGAATAGCAAATATGCTTTTCTTAAGCAAGAATGCAAGACAAGATCAACACTCTATGAAACATCTATCCTAGCATTGATAAACATTGAATTTTACCAAAATCACAAAGGGTAGTAAATAAATAAATGATAAAGAAGTAGGCTTGAAGAAAGTATAACCCAATTTTGCTACTACTTGTTGTATCAGATCTCCGATACCGTATCCAAGCTCCGCCGCTAGTCTGCTCTTTGGACTTTACAAACTTAGCGAACTGAAATTTTGAAGGTAGTCTCATCAGATAGATCCAATTTCACGAGTTATTGATTCATCGCTTTGATTGTACCGTGGCCATCTAAAGTAACTCTTTAAATTGATGAAAAATGTGAAGGTGGTGATAAAACCAAGATTAGTGTTGGGTTCTCGAAGGTTGTCTGAAGAATCAAGGAAATGAAGCTGAAATTAGGAATTGGGGCTTAAAAAAGGAAAGCTGGTGAAGGCTACATGGCGCGATCTTAAGCATTGATTTCGGGTGAAATGGAAGGAGGAGATACATTCCTATTATGGGAACGGACGGCTAGGATGAATTCATTTAATTGAATCACACGACTGTGATCAAGTCTCTCTCCCATTAATACATTCAGTTACCACCGAGTTTGTTATGCAAAATCTAGTACAAATCCTAACTAACTTCCTATTCTCTCTTTCACTTTTTCTTCCTTTCGACTAATTCTAAATTCCAGCATTGCAGGGAATCTTTGAAGCTCTTCAAGAACCATCAATATACAGTTCCATTGTAATAGTTGATTAGAACTGTAATAATTCTGTTTTTGACCTAATAAAATTTCCCTTTCTCGTCCATTATCAATTCTACATTACAATTAGATGTCACGACTCGCAACTAGTGGGCACAATGAATCTCCTTCTTTACGGAGTTACTTGTTCCAGACAAAGTTTGCTAGCGGTTTAAGTAATACGACTTCCATTACACAACGAGACCTTACGCATTTTACAATTACCAATAATGGAAAGTCCCTTCTCAAAAATTGGAAATTCAGTTATCTGCTTCTATAAATAAAGATACTGCAGTACATTGCAATTGGTCTTACTATTTAGACCACCATTTGACGAAAGATTCTCCTAAGTCCTAATCAAGACACTCTTCGATGAAATGTAAAATACTTACATGGGATGTGTTATTGTATCAACAACGAGAACATAAAGACACAAGACCAACCAGTCATATAGGTAGTAGTAATTATCTAGGTTTATTATACCTAAAATCACAAAGAATGAAATGGTTGTTAATTTTGAAACTACCATATACAACAATGTGGTAAGGTTGTTAATTATGAAACTATCATATACAACAACAACATACCAAGTGTAATCCCACAAGTGGGGTCTGGAGAGAGTAGAGTGTATTTTTCTAGGTTTATCCTACCTAAAATCACAAAGAATGAAAAGGTTGTTAATTATGAAACTACCATATACAACAACAACATACCAAGTGTGATCCCACAAGTGGGGTCTGCAGAGATGTTATGTGCCAATTGTCTCTCATCGGATAAAAAGAGAAATGCCAATGGGTTTATAGGCTAAATGGGTTCTCTCATCTATCAGACAAGTCTTTTCGGTTGGGCTCTCCCGTTTAGTCCATAACATTGGTATCAGAGCCGGTCGATCCACGCATGGGACCGCTCTCGGAGTGGTGGCCTGGGCCCAAGAGGGGTGTCAGCTGTGACCAACGAGGTCGTTGGTTCTCAAGTGGGGGCTATTGTTATGTGTCAATTGTCCCTCATCGGATAAAAGGAAAAATGCTAATTATCTAGGTTTATTCTACCTAAAATCACAAAGAATGAAGTGGTTGCTAATTTTGAAACTAGCATATACAACAACAATTAGGGAAAAAAAAGAAGTGACAAGGAGCAATCTCCATGTGTTTGCCGATTAGAAACAAAATAAGAATCAAGCTTAATTGTAAGAATTTATGAAATGAATTAAAAAATAGGGGTTTTGGGGAAAAAAGTAAAAAAAAAAAAATCGAGATATACCAATTGAGCGATTGATTCAACTTTGAAGCTGCTGCGCCTTCAATATTTCGTCGCCTTGTCTTCTTTTTTTTTCCCCAGCTGTTTCGTGAAAAAGATGAGTAGATTTGGTGGAAACAACCACACCGCCTAACTGCACAATTCTATTTCTTTTGATGATCGAATGTCTCAGAAATAGCCACATTTCTATCTTATGCTCTTTGGCCTAATTTCAAAGAAAATGTTTGTTACTCCCTCCGTCTCAATTTAATGGTACGATATATAAGAATGATGCCGAATATAATATATTAGTAATGTTGTTATGTTATGTTGATTTTTTTTTAAAAAAAAAAAGATATTTGTTTACAAAAATATGGTGGAAAGAATGTGAAAAAAGAATCTGAGGGACAATTATGTCTTAATCATGTTAATGCATGCATTAGAACCCATTGTATTACTAATATATGAAAATCCATGATATTAGTAATGCATATCTCAATACACAAAAGAGTGTATTATAATGCAAGTATTAGTTATACATAAGTGTACTAAACAAGGTACTAATAATACACAAAGTTAATGCATGTATTATTTTTTCTAATACACTCTATCAAATGGTCCCTTAATTTCCTTTGTTTTGTCCGTCCAAAAATGAGTATCTCTTTAGTTAGTTGACAATTCAAATATCTTAAGTGTCAAGTTTAAAATCACAAGATTCGGAGAATATTTTAAGTAGTACATTAAGCACATCTTTAATAGGACCGTAAAATTCGAAAATCTCTTTTTATTCCTTAAAGAATTTCATGTCGGAGTCCAACTAAAAACACCTAAATTGAGATAAAAGGGAGTAATTTGAGCCGTTATTGCTCTGCATCCCATATTTCCTTTTTATTTAGTTTGTGTCATGAAGTAAAAGTTTATTGTCCAAGAAGTTACAAATCTAAATATATAAATATAGTGTCACGTTAAAAGTGAAAGAAAAAGCTAGTGCCTAGTGGCATCTTAAATAACTTAAATATGGTTGAACTAAAATAATTTTCAAATCCCACTTGTGAATTACATTGGGTATGTTGTTTGTCGTTGGTGGAACTTAAATGGACTATGCCTAGGGATACTTGTGACACGTTAAATCCACGAACTATTTACTTATGTTTTACTTTCGTGTAAATGAAGCTGAATCAATGATAAATCTCAGTCATCAGTAGATTTGTGATGAATCAAGAGATTTGTTGATTTTCAGCATCTACATCTTCAAGATCACTAGTCAAGGTCATTTGGTTGGGAACAAGTCATCCCAGGATAATTAATCTCATGATTAACTATCCCGGGAATAGTTATCCCACCATGTATATGAGATAACTTATCCCATCACTATGATATAAATGGTGAAATAGATAATCCCGAGACTAACTAATACCTCCAACCAAATTTAGAATAAAATAATCCTACATTTTATCCTAAAATTATTATACCTTATACGTCGCACAAAGCAACCCTAGAGAATTGCAGAGTAAAGATGAGCATTAAGGCCAATACTTCACATCTGGTCAATCTGTTAGACTGTTCTAGTTCAGATCACGTGTATTACATTTTATAGCAACTACTCTTGGTTTATTTCCCAAGTCAAATAAATATAAGATACCACAAGTCCACAACTATAACACATAGTGAATGAAGCTAAACAGTTCTTCTAGATGTCAAATGGTCAGTCATCAGAAATACTGAAACTTGCAAAGTGCATAACCAAATAAAACTAGAAAATCCCCATATATTGATTTTGAAGGAAATTTTGGGCAAACGAACTGTACATATTATTTTTTTTCATCTAGCCTGCGTTGGAGCTACCCTCCAAACAACCAACACGGCAATAATATAGTTATCAACACCCAAGATGCAGCAAAAAAAAAAGATCTACCTACCTCCAAACTCCCCTATTACAAAAGAAACAAATTCTCAACTAGTCCCTCTATCCTATGTTCCAGCTGAGCTGCTTTTGATTTACTCTGTGTTTCTTTTCTTGGAAATTGTTTGAAGGAAAATCCCAAAACCGGCCTCCACCATGCAGTGTCGTTATTCATTTGCTTTTTGCAAGTGTATTATGTCACGACTGTTTGCTGCTTGCTGCTGCTATCTTGTTGCGTCTTGACAAATTCTTGTTGGCTAGCTGCAAAGTCCTCGTCATCCTTCATGAGAAACTTGTCAACTTGTGCAGCTGCTTGCCGTCCTTCGGAGATGGCCCATACCACCAAAGACTGTCCCCTGCGACAGTCTCCTGCTGCAAACACCCCCTCCACACTTGTTGAGAAGCGTCCATAATCAGCCTTGAAGTTAGACCTGTTGTCCTTTTCTAATCCCAGTTTGTCTGCTATTGTCTGAACAAAAATCAAACACAAGGATAACCAGTCAATATTAATTGAATTTCATCAGAGCACCAGGTAAAAAAGAGGAGATTAAAAATGGAAGTCATTAAATACTAACCGATTCAGGACCAAGGAACCCCATGGCTAGCAGAACCATATCGGCCCCAATAATTTCTTCAGAGCCTTCTACTTCCTTGAATTGGAATCTTCCACTGGCATCTTTCTCCCACTGTACACGTATCACCTCCAATCCTTTCACATTTCCATTCTCATCTCCAATGAACCGCTTGGTCAAAACTTCGTAGGATCTCGGATCCTTACCAAACTTTGCAGCCGCTTCCTGATGCCCGTAATCTACACGGAAGATACGAGGCCACTGCCAACAAAAAAAAAAGAAGCAAAGGACGGGTCACAATGACATTCAGGAATTTGATGAAAAACTTGTCAACAAAAGATCCATGATCACTTTATGATCCTAACTCGGACTATAAAGCCAATTCTCGTAACTTCCTCAGGGAAGTATAAAAGAGCAGTTTCCTCAGGATTTAAACTATCAAAAACCTCGTGTTGCCACTGAAACCATCATGCACATGATAATCATAACGCAAGCATCTAAATGAGTAAGAAGCTCTAGATTAACTAAAACATGATCAAACCTGCGGCCAAGGATTTCCAGGAGCCCGAGTTTTTGGTGGCTGAGGGAGAAGCTCTAGATTAACTACACTGCTGCAGCCATGGCGAATAGATGTTCCTATGCAATCTGTCCCAGTGTCACCTCCACCAATAACGACCACCTTCTTGCCCTTAGCTGAAATGTATTTTTCATCCTGCAGATTGCTATCAAGCAAACTTTTTGTGTTTGCATGAAGGAATTCCATGGCGAAATGGACTCCTGAGAGGTCTCGTCCAGGAACAGGTAGGTCCCTATCAATAAGTCACAAGTAGTAGTTTGAATGAGCAATTACTAATTCAGAAAAGACGCTGAACCAAAAGTGATTTAACGCCATCCATGGTACTCACCTTGGCTTTGTGGCTCCAACAGCCAAAACAATTGCATCGTGATCGTCACGAAGGCGATCCAAGGAGTATGCAGGATCATTTCCGACATTTGCATTGACCACAAAGTTCACCCCTTCCTTCTCCATAAGGTCAACCCGCCTCTGAACGACATCAATTTTGTCGGTCTTCATGTTGGGCACTCCATACATCATCAGACCACCAATCCTATCAGCACGTTCAAGCACGGTGACAGTATGACCCAATCTATTTAACTGATCAGCAGCCGCCAGACCTGAGGGTCCACTTCCAACAATTGCGACTCTTTTCCTGTTAGAATGAGAACAATTAGAATGTGAGCTATCAAAGTTATGTATGGTAGAGTCTAAATTTCTAACCATCAAAGCTAACTATTATAAGGATCAATCAGTACAAGCACAACTTTTTTCTGGAAAACTATGGGGCTGACAGCGAACACATTGAAAGATAACAAATGGGAAAGAGCACCTTCAAAGTAAAATGAAATCAAGCATAAGGTAGGATGGTTTTGTGTGAGTGTGAGAAGAGGAGGAGGGGAGGGGGGGGACAGTACAGTACAAGCAAGTGATGAGCGCATACCCAGTTCTCACAGAAGGAGGTCGTGGCACCATCCACCCTTCCGCAAAAGCTTTGTCAATGATGGAACATTCAATGCTTTTTATAGAAACAGGATTCTCAATGATACCAAGCACACAAGACCCTTCACAAGGTGCAGGGCACACTCGGCCAGTGAACTCAGGAAAGTTGTTTGTCTCAAGAAGCCTATCAAGTGCTTCACGCCATCTATTCTGATACACTAACTCATTGAATTCTGGTATTTTGTTTCCAAGAGGACATCCAGAGTTCTCCTACAAAATATTTTACACAACATAGTCGACTCAGATTTTGGCCATTTGTATTTCATTATGTTTATCAATCACCACATATTTCAGCATTAAAATTACCTGATGACAAAAAGGAGTTCCACAGTCCATGCAGCGTGCAGATTGTGTCGTAAGGAGTGGACCAGGTTTTGACTCCTCCATAACCTCTTTCCAGTCCCTCATCCGATCATTTGGATCCCTGTAGGACACGCCCTCTCGCTCATAAGCGACGAAACCTCGATGCTTGACTGCATCAGCAACTTGGGTGGGCCTCTTCAATATCTTCTCCTCTTCAACCTGCAAAGACCAAAACTACATATATAATGTTGCAACACACAACATCTAAATACCCACATGTGACTCCAAGGACTAATGAAGTAATTAATGGACAAGTCAGGTTTCCAATACATGGTAATGCAGGCACTCCGAATTAGACAAATTTTCATTCCCAAATCAAAAGTGCAAAGATGCTTTAATGATCTTCATATATATAAAATATATTTGCATCCCTTCGCTATCTATAGAAAATATAGAATCTTTCTGGAATACGATGAAATAATACGAAAGGAATTCCAAGGCAGCTCAATTAGAAACTCCACAGATGAACTAACCTGACTGGATTCAACCGTAGATGCAGCTGCTAACTTCTTCAGCTCTTCAAAGGCATCTTTCTCCTTCAACTCTTCCTCTTCTTGCTCCTCTGCTTCCTTGATGGCACGTTCTTTTGCTGCTTCGGTAGCTTCCTCCTTTTTCATGCTTGCAAGAACCCGTTTATAATCTCTAGGGAAGACCTTAATGAATCTAGGCAAAAGATTATCAAAGTCGGCAAGAACTTCTTTCGCCAGTTGGCTGTTTGTGTTACGCTGGTGTTGTTGTATCATCATCCTTAGGGTCATGATATCATCTTCTTCTTCAACTTTATCGAGATCAACCAGCTCTGAATTGCAACGAGAGTGGAACTTGGAATCCAAGTCAAGAACATAGGCAACGCCACCACTCATACCAGCAGCAAAGTTTCTTCCAGTCTTTCCAAGCACAACAACTGCACCACCAGTCATGTACTCACAGCCATGATCACCAACACCTTCTACAACAGCTTTGGCCCCAGAGTTGCGGACACAAAATCTTTCTGCTGCCATACCATTAAAATATGCCTCCCCACTTGTTGCCCCATAAAGAGCTACATTTCCAATCACAATATTTTCCTTGGGGTCAAACTTGCTTCCCTTTGGAGGATAAACAATGATTTTGCCACCCGATAAACCTTTACCAACATAATCATTGCTGTCTCCTTCAAGCTCTAATGTGATGCCAGGGCAAAGAAAAGCCCCCAGACTCTGTCCCGCACTTCCACTAAGCTTGATATGAATGGTGTCTGCAGGAAGTCCTGCGAGGTGATAACGCTTGGTCACTTCATGGCTTAGCATAGTTCCAACAGCACGGTTTACATTGCAGATTGGAGTTTCAATATATACAGGAAGACTTTTCTCTAAAGCAGCTTTGGAAAGGGCTATTAAATTATTATCTAAAGCCATGTCCAAACCATGATCCTGTTTCTGTATACAATATTGGGCAGCTTCAGGCCGGATATCAGCAGCAGGTCGAAGCAGTAGGGACAGATCAATATTCTTCAATTTGTCATTGTTCTTGACCAAATCATTATCCATTTCAAGCATGTCTGAACGGCCAACCATTTCAGTAAGTGTTCTAAAACCAAGTTGAGACATGATTTCTCTCACTTCCTCTGCCAGCATGAAGAAGAAATTTATGACATGTTCTGGTTCTCCAGCAAACTTCTCCCGAAGAATTGGATCTTGAGTGGCAATCCCCACAGGGCAGGTGTTTTTGTGACATTTTCTCATCATTATGCAGCCGAGTGTTATGAGGGGAGCAGTGCTGAAACCAAATTCCTCTGCACCAAGAAGAGCAGCAATAGCTACATCTCTTCCAGTTTTCAATTGGCCATCTGTTTGCAGCACTGTTCGGCCACGGAGGTCATTAGCCACTAAAGTTTGATGTGTCTCTGCAAGACCAAGTTCCCATGGAAGCCCGGCACTCTTGATGCCAGTCCATCTTGAGGCACCAGTCCCTCCATCATGACCAGAGATCAAGACATGATCAGCATGTCCCTTGACAACGCCGCTGGCAATAACCCCAACACCAGCTTCAGAAACCAACTTGACACTAACACGTGCCCCTGGATTTGCATTCTATAGGCATAATAGTGCAATACATCAGGATCAATAAACAAAAAATCAGGAAGTATTCTTAATACGAATACAAGAGATTTCAATACCTTAAGATCATGAATCAACTGCGCAAGATCCTCAATCGAGTAGATATCATGATGAGGAGGAGGACTAATTAGTCCAACTCCAGCTGTGGAGTTCCTAGTGACAGCTATGTCACCAATGACCTTGTGTCCAGGAAGTTCACCCCCCTCTCCAGGCTTGGCTCCCTGCGAAATACAACGAGAAGTGAATAGGTGTGTTTGACATATACACAAGAAAACTTTACTGTTCACATTTATCTCACCAAATGCCAAATGCAGGTTTCAGTTAAAGAGTTAAAGACACCTATAGGTGCCTTTGCAGATGCAGCATCATCTGTCCATGAAGTCCATGAACATAAATTCATAAACAAAAGAAACCTGTATTCCAACTGGAATACAGCATCTGATAGGAATGGACCGACACTTGATACAAACATGACGATGAAGGAAATAACCGTAAATGAAATATATTGCAGTGCACATGCATGTAAAGTGTACCTGAGCCATTTTTATCTGTAGCTCGTCAGCATTTGTAAGATAATAACTTGAAACTCCAAATCTACCACTTGCAACCTGCTTAATTGCACTTCTTTTTGGGTTCCTTGAACCATTAGGAAGAGGCTCCATTCGAGAAGGCTGCTCACCACCCTCGCCTGTTCAAAAGTAGATACAGCTTTCATATTACAGTAAAGAAATTCCACAAACCAAGGGTAAGAAATGGTAGCCTCACAAAGAAAAGATCACTGTCAACATTCCATTTAAGAAAAATATACCTGTGTTAGATTTTCCCCCAATCTTGTTCATTGCCATAGCAAGAGTAGCGTGTGCCTCCAAGGAGATTGATCCATAACTCATGGCTCCAGTACAAAAACGTTTTACAATCTCACTTGCCGGTTCAACTTCTTCTAGAGGAACTTTCACCTCTCCCTCTTTGAATTTCAAAAGTCCCCTCAAATTGCATTGTCTATTTAATTCCTGTACACGCTTAGAATATTCTTTGTAGGCAGCTACACTATTAGATCGTGTAGCCTCCTGCAATTTTGCAATGGCAAATGGATCATTAAGGTGAATCTCACCACCCTTTCTCCAATGATAATCACCAGGATTAGGGAGGGCCACAGCTTCTGCACTGCCTGGAGCCAAGGCTCGTGATGGAAAAGCAAGTTCATGCAGCTTGAGTGCATCCTTGGCAAGTGCATCAAAAGTTGCACCCTCCACTCTGCTAGGAGTACCATTGAAACATCGCTCCATCACTTCTGACGAAAGGCCAACTGCCTCAAAAATCTGAGCGCCCTTGTACGATGCCAATGTCGATATGCCCATTTTTGCAAGAACCTTCATCATGCCATAATTACTTGCTTTGAAGTATTTCTTGACAAGCTCATCCTTGGAATGAAACTCACCGGTTGACTTGGGTGGGATTTTTCCATCAACCTGTAGTCTCCATATAGCTTCTACGGCTAAATAAGGGCAGATAGCATCAGCACCAAATCCTACCAATGTACAGAAATGGTGTACTTCTCGTGGCTCGGCAGATTCAACAATCAATGCAACACGAGTTCGCTCAAGCTTTTTAACTAAATGATGATGGACAGCACCAACAGCCAATAAAGAGCTCACAGCAACACGCTTCGCCGAGAAGGCTAAGAAGGTTAAGGAGTAAATATTAATGCTAAGTCGATAAAGAGGTATGAACCTATGTCCAGCAGAATGACGGATTTAAGAAAACAAGAGTAAGAGTAGCTTTCGTAAAAGATTGGTACCTCTGTCAGAAAGTACGATTGTTGTATAGCCCTCCTGAATTGCACTGTGCACTTCAGAGCAGATCCTATCTAAGGTCTCCTCTAGACCTTTCGTACCAGAGTCTCTGGAGTAAGTAATATCAAGAACCTTACTGCGCCACCCTCTGTAGTTCATCTTCTTCACAGCTTCCATTTCTTCAATGGACAAAAGAGGCCCCTTGAGTGAGAGGCGGTGACACTGTTCTTCAGTGGTCTCTGTAAGATCTCCCTCAGGACCAACCATACATTGCATAGAGGTCACAATTTTTTCCCTGATAGGATCAATAGGAGGGTTTGTGACTTGAGCAAACATCTGCTTGAAATACTCAAATGTAAGTTTCTCTCTATTAGACATCACTGCTAATGGAGCATCATTCCCCATTGAACCAAGAGCTTCAACGCCATCTTTAGCCATTGGGAGTAGCAGCATTTCTAAGGCCTCTATAGTGTAACTGCATAATAGGTCAGTGATTAAACTACTTTCTACATGTCAAAAAATTCAAAGGAATTTTCCTCTTTGCCAAAAGACACATACCCGAAAGCCTTTAATGGAGCCAATAAACCGTGAAGCCCCATATTTTCCATATTGTCATCATCACTTACCGCCTACAATTTCAGAAGAAGAGATAGATAAACAAAAAGGCACTTAAAGAACAACTAATAACAAGTCAACAAGCACAATTAACAGCAGAAAAAGGGCCAATAACAAGATATTCAGAGGAACTAAATTAGTACGAGACGCAGCACTCACAGGCAAAACTCCTGCAATGGGTGGAGGGACCCTGTAGGAATAATTTACCGACTCAACAATGTCTTTCAGCTCTATCTTTTGCTTTTTCAGCCACTGTCCATAAGGTCTTGCAAGAGAGTACTGCTGCTTCAAAGCATCATCATCTACAACAACATGGTTCTCAAAGTCCACCAGAAGCATCATTCCAGGGTTTAGTCTACCTTTTCTGGATACATCTTCAGGTGGAATATCAACTACTCCAACTTCACTTGCCATAATAACCCTGCCACTGTATGTGACATAAAAACGTCCTGGACGCAGACCATTCCGATCTAACGTAGCTCCAAGATAGCGTCCATCAGTAACTGCAAAGCAGATGTCCACATTAAGCAAACACCATAATGGAAAACATCATATAAGAAATCAGTCAATTCCTTGAAGTATATTACATGATATAAGAGCAGGTCCATCCCATGGTTCCATGAGGGCTGAAAAATATTCATACAATGACTTCCGGCTTGGATCCATGTTCTTGTCATTTTGCCAGGCTTCAGGAATCATCATCATTATAGCTTCTGGGAGGCTTCTACCAGCTCTAAGCAGTAACTCAAGTACACCGTCAAAAGCTCCTGATAAATGCATACGGGACAATCAACACAAATATCTTCTCGTAGGAAAATTAACAACAGCAGGTTCAGATGTTGACTGTTTTGAGGTGCAGAGGGGTAGTCTAAGAACCTGAATCAGATGAACTGGCATCAACAATGGGCAAGAGTTTTTTCATTTCTGTCTTTGAAAGGCCAAGCTCTTTGCATTTAAGAAGACCCTCACGAGCCCTCATCCTGAATAGGCAAAAGTAGTGAATCAAACAAAATTGCCAAAGCCCAGAACAAAGTTTAAAATGAATGCAGATGACAAATTAACAAGAAAAGATAGAATTTAATTTGCCACAGCAAAAAAACGGAATTTTATGTGAGATTCTTCCTCAGCTTCTGAGAACTCATGCTAGCCAATTTACACTCAATATGTTTACTCCAGAACACAGAGGGAATAACAGAAGATATTTGATGCAAAATGAAGGAATCAATCATGTGCATCCTTCAGCGCCACACATGTGGCGTGGAAATTTTTTTTACTGATCAGCAGCAAATACTGTCAACTCCTTATACTCGCAACTTGTATTTTACAATGCATCAATGAAGTTCCTTCTCAATTTTCACATGGAAACCAAATTATCTAAACTACCTCTGCATTCAGGAGATCAATCTTAAATGAGTTACAATAAGCTCTGCATATACTATACTACAACAAATGTAATTCTGCAGGGAACTTACCAGTTCACATTGCCTCGAAGTGTGTTAATTTCACCATTATGACCCAAGACACGCATAGGCTGAGCACGATCCCAACTAGGGAAGGTATTCGTAGAGAACCTAGAATGCACCTACACCAGAAACACCCAAAAAAATTATATTTGGTAAATCCAATTTTCTTTTAGAAAAGAAAAAAGAGATGCTGGGACATGTCTTCTGAACGCAGCAGCGACAATTGAATTCAGACACTTTGAAGATTGAGGCAGTGACAAGACACATCACCTTGGGCCCTAGTCTAACCTTGAGCACACACAAATTCCTCCACATGATTAAAGTGGAGGTTTTATCGTTAAGAACAGATGGCAGAGAGCAGGGCCAAGTTTCTGTAAACATTATTTACTTCATAATGAGTTTCCTTACCAACTCACCAAAGAGTCCAAACGGGCATCCAAATTCAAATTGTGATCAAGGGAGTGGAAGAACTTAAGAGATCATTCATACTTCAATGCCTCAGAAGTCATTCCTCAACCTTGCATCTCTTCAGTTTACTGGTTGATCCAATGCTGTTCGTTGTTGAAGTATGGAGTCAGTGTACAAATTAAGAGAGAATGGATTAAATATTTACCAGGGCCATGTAGCTCGTAAACCTTTCATTGCCCAAATCTGCATAGTAGTATTCCTTCAACTGATTAGGCTTCAACTGACCTTTGTAAACAACAGTCCTGCAAGCATATAAAATTTCAAAAATTAGTAACAGCACTGCAGCAAAGAGCAATGTATTCTGAGTCTCCGGAACAAACCTTGAAGAAAGAGAGCATATATAGAAATCTTTCACGCCACCATGTTGGAGGTTTAAAGCAGCTCGGATAGCTACCATTGCGACCCTCCTCAAAATATACATCTGTAGGGGGAACAGATTCAGAATGGATGGTGGATGGTAGTTGATAGAGTAAATAGTAAGTATGAAAAATATGCTACTTCAGTAACAGACAATTACCTGACGCTCAACATCAACCTTTGACCGAGGGGTTGGTGTCAGAAACACTTGCTCAATGATAGGCTCCGTCTGCAATGCAGACTTGCCCAGTCCAGAATTATCAGTAGGGACTGGACGCCATCCAAGAACTGTATGGCCAAGTGACTCAGCCACCTGCCAAAGAACAAGGAATCAAAAAAGATAATCAGAACACATAATAACATAATTGACCTGAATAAATCTGTCCTCCAGTAAAGCATCAGATAGAGCAGGAGTTTCACCTTAGTAAAGACGATTTTGCTTTGTTCCCTTCTACTGTCAGAGGTAGGCAGGAAGAACATACCAACTGCATATTGCCCAGCTGGTGGTAGCTCAAATCCCGCCTCACTAGTTACCTGATGAAAGTACAGAAGATATACACAACAACAAAATGTTAGTTCAGATTTCAAGACTCTCAATTGGTATTTCTAATGAGAGGTGACTACAAATACTCTCAGTACAAAATTCTGCATCCATAGTCAAAAAAATATATATGTATCAACAACACCTTCAACAAGAACACATAAATAAAAAGAATATCCTTCTTATTATATTTGTATTATTATCAGTTCATATTTAGAATGGCACCATTTCCTTCTCATCACCCCCCCCCCCAAAACCAACACCACACACACACACCCCTCCCCCACCAGAGACTTTATGATTAGCAGACTACCATGACAATTCCCCCTTAACAGTACCAAACCACGCGCGATCAGCCATAAGTAGAACAAAACCAAAGAAGCAGCCATCAAAATCATCATCAGGTTTCAAGAACATCAATTGCGTGAAATAATTGACTTGAACACAAGCAATAATTCTGAGCAGTCAAATTAAAATCACCTCCTTGTAGAAGTCATGAGGCAAAGCCACAAGAATACCGGCTCCATCTCCGGTATTAGTTTCACAACCACAAGCGCCTCTATGAGACATCCGCACTAACATCTCAACAGCATCAGTAACCTATATCAACCAAAAAAAAAAAAAAAACATTCAGACACGTTCCACAGACCTAAACATCAAAATGACTCTATTTGAAAGTTTTCTGATTTACCGTTTTCCGGCTGCTTTCACCGGAAAGTTCAGCTACGAACCCAACCCCACAAGAGTCCTTATCAAAGGATGGATCGTAAAGCCCAAGGGGCTTCTCCGGCACCTGAGACAATGCAGAACGCACCACGACCCTTAGCTTCGGAGCCTGGCCCGGCCCGTCTGATTGCCAAAGGTGCAACCTTTCCGAACCGGAGGCCCGGAGTTTGGCTCCGTAAAACTTGTTCTCGAAACCGGTAGCTCTCTTAACAACCGAGCTTCTACAGGCCCTAGTTCTCCCCAGACCAACACCGACTCGGCCCAAAGGCATAGCATTCAATTGATGACCCACGAGGCTCTTAGCCGGCGATGGCATAACCACGCCATTGTTCTTGGTCTGAAGTACAGAACTCGAAGCAATTGACATATTCAAAACAACACCAAATTCAAGTCCTTACAGATTTTGTATATATAAGATAAATTATTCCCGAACACAAACGAAAAAAACGAAAAAGTTCAGATCTTTATCAAATAAACAAAGCGTTTTACAGGAACCAATATTCTTAAAAGCTTAAAGAAAATCTCAGATCCATTGTTCAGGCTAACCAAATCGGTCGATTTTCAGCAGATCACATGAAAGATGAATAAATAACAAAAGGGTTTGAAGAGGATGGTAAGTTGGCGGTGGGGAAAAAGAGAAAAAAGGGGGTTGTTCCGTTTGTTGTCCTTATCCACGCGAAGTTTTCAAGATTTGAGTTCAACAAAACAAGAAAAGGGGTTGTTCTTTACACAAAAACGGAGATGCAAATGATGAAAAAGAGAGAGTCCACAGCTGCACAGAGGAGGAGGAGGAGGAGGGGGGTTAGGTGGCGGAGCTCTGTACTCTTCTTCTGTTTTTCGGCATGGGCCGAGGTGGCTTGTGTTATGGTTTTATAGATGAGATTGAGAGTGGAAGTTGGCGGGGTGTGGGGGTGTAGGGGGGTGGGGTGGGGTATGAGTGGGTCCTACCTGAGTGTGTTTTTATGAAGAAAAACGTTTATGTTTATCCGTGTTTTAGACAAAATCTATTATTACTGATAAATCAGGAGCGTATATGTTTTCTCAAATTACTGTAATTAACTCGTGATATACGGAGTAAATGAATGATGTATATCCAACTTTGGGATAAAAATAAATTACAACCTTCCATTTTAATTTTTAAAAGAAAAAAGAAAAAAAAAAAAAATTCCTCTATCATTGATTAATATTCCTTCCTGGTTTATGTGACACTTTTCATTTTCGAGAGTCGAACAATTTAAGTTTAACCATAAATTTGGGCATGAAATCTTCAGTTTTTTTGAAATAAAATTTATATATGTGAAAACTACGTAAAAGGTATCATAAGTCACAATAATTGATAATTCAAAATATTTAAAACATATATGAAAAAATTACGGTAAAAAATAGACCTGTTTGAATCTCAAAATTCAAAAGGTACCACATAAATTGGGACAGAGGGACCGAATGGATGAAGTCCATTCTCTCTTACTGGTCTTGTGCACTATCGCGGAGGAAAAAAAGACTCCCATTGAAGCGCTACTTAGCCCGTAGGTTGTGCCACTGGTGACTAACCATACAAAGAAAGTATATCATTTTAATAATAACAAATAACGGCGCAGTCTTCCGGTGTTACGACCTGGTGCTCTCTTGTGAAGAGCCAAAAGCTCTTGACGTCCTAAAGGAGAATTTGGTGTCTTTCTGGTCAGTAATGGAAGCAATCGTCCCTACCGTCGTAAAATAAGAGCACCTTGCCCATTCACAAGGACTCGATTCTATGTCCAAACATCACATGCCAGCAGATGTGGTCACCATCATAGATACTCAAGATATTGTGTCTGGAGAGGTGGATAGATAGGACTACTAGTTGCTCGATCAGGACCCTAGCTTTATTGCGAGCCAAAAACCCAATTTATACGCCCCCTTTCTTTAAAATAGGTACATAAATTTTCTCTCATATCTATTTTGCCTTTTACAACTTTAATCCCTTGCCCATTAATGTTTTTTCTTATATTATACATTACCTAGATATAATTTAAACAATTCTATATTTTATTATAATTTAACTCATTAAATTATAAATAGAATATTTTTTATAAATTTACTATATATATATATATAGTATTTTTTTCTTCTCTTCTCTATGTATGTGTGTTTAAAAATTCATTTTCTTTCCTATTCTTTATCATGTATATAGAATTTTAAGTTTTGATGTCATTAATGAATTTTTTTTTTAAAGTGCAGTTAAAAATTCACTTAAAGTAAAAATATGTAGACTTTTCAAAACTTAGAATAAAATCTACCTATATTGATAATAATAAATTGATTTTTTTTAGATAAAATCGTTATTTATCCATGATATTTGTTTTTACAAATTTATTCGCTGATTTTATTTACTTCAAATACTCCCTAAATCCGATTTTCAACTACAATTTTTATTTTTACAAATTTTAAAATTTAAATAACGAATAAAATTGTAGAAACAAATACTATTGGTTTACAAAATTTTGTATCATCCCTCCATTTTAATTTGTTTGTATGATTTTAATTTGACATAAAATTTAAGAAAGTAAAGAATTTTTTTTGAATCTTGTGATTTTAAACTAAAAATATGTGGAATATATCACAATCTCCTTTAATATTAAACATGCTATATGAAAATTTAGAATTAAAGAATTAACAAAAAAAAACAGACATTCTTTTTTAAACAAACTAAAAAAGAAATAAAATAAACAATTGAAATGGATGGAGTATTAAAAGATTACTCTCAGTTCCATATTACTTATTCACATTATTAAAAATATATATCCTAAATTACTTATCAATTTATAAAATCAAATTAATTTTATTTTTTTATTTTTCTTTAAATTAATTCTTTTTAATGTATAAATATTATAAAGTTACAAAAAGGGCTTCATTATTAATTTTGATATTGATAGATAAGACACATTAATATAGACTATATTAGAAAAAGTTAAACAGTAAATTAGTAAAAAAAAAAATTTTATTTATAATTTTTTTAAAAGCGTATAAAAAAATTAACAACTAATATATTCGATAAAGTATTATTTTCAGCCTCCTATGCGGCACGCGACAACCGCTCATGGTGGGGTCTCCCCGTCGGCCGCGGTTTGCCGAGGAGGTTTACGGTGGCGGTTAAAAATAGAATGCTACTATTTATATAGCCGCCTCTAGGCTCGGTTCCAAGCCTCCGTGGCTCGGGCACGGTAAAAAAATCTTACACCTTTTCAGTTTTTTTTTTCTATCTTTGTGGGACCCTATTGTTCTTTCTCAGGTGAAAATGACTGAAACCTTATACATAAGTGCGCAACTTGATCAACGGATGTTTAGAAAATTTCACTAGGAGCAAAAAAATTAGTCTGTATTTCTTTTAAAATTCTTTCCAAATTATTAATCTGGTTTAATTACATCAATTTTTTTTTCACGTTGTCTACCTAGAACATTAAAAATTGTAAAGAATTCATTTTTCATACGAAGTGTCACATCTGGATCTCTCAGTTTCAATTCATTTATGTTACTTTTTTAAAAGAAAAATAGGTAATTTTTTAATTATAATTTTTCATATGACATATTTTAAGCTCATAGATTAAATGACATTTTACATTTTGCAATATGTTTAATTTAAAATTTTAAAATTTTAAAATAAATCTTTACTTTCTTAAATTTCACATCAGGCCAAAATAATTAAAACGAGTATTACATTACATAATAATTAGAGTTTATTTTGCTTAGAATTAATAATCGGTCAACTTTATGTTTGAACACACTATTAGAAACAAAGATTTTTTTCACCACAAATTAGTAGGAAATTTTGTATTATAGAACATGATTTTCCCACTCATTTTTCACCGAACCAGCTCACTGAAAAAATGCATGATGAAAAACAGATTATCACTAAAATAGTGAAAAACTTTCTAGTCTTTTTATATGAAAACATTACAACTATTTTTTCTTTTCCCACTGATTCAATCAAAATATCTGTGAGAATAGCTATTGAATTTTTTTCAATGAGACAATAGCGGTTTTTTGATAGTCACAATATACGAATAAACTTTTCAGTTATACACAGATTGAACATCGACGGCTCCGTTCATTCCAATTACCAAACGCTCAATTGGAATTAGTTTAATTTTATGTAATTGACATATATATAGTTGAGTACTTGCGTAGAGAAAATACTTAGGTAACCTGTTTAAAGCAAAACTGAAAATATAAAAGACTATAACAATTCCCAACTTCCACATATGTATCATAGTATAAACAAAACAAAAAGTTTAGAAATCTCTAAGCTCTAGTGATAGTTTGATCATTCATAAGTGAGGAACATACTTTTTACACAGTTACAACGTATTCATGATTTTCATTACTAACAGATGAGCAAACAAAGAAATTAGCTATTGGGTAGGATTACTGGGTATATAATTTTTATATAATTTTTTTAATATAATTATATTAATTTATAAAATATTAAAATTAATGATCCAGAAAACTTATGCCCAGCGCCTCATCCGTATCAGGTAAAACACCTCGCCTAATATCTACACCTTTTAAAACACTAATCGTGATGTGGAATAACTTTTGCTACAATTTAAGAAAATACGTAATTATATTGACAAAAGATGACGAGTTCAATGACGAAATGAATAAATATAAATTCAGTAAAAAGGAAAAAAACATATGCGGCCAATAGTTTACGCAAGAGAGAAATTGAGTGCCGGTAGTTTTATGCGGACAACAAATACAATTTGGAAAAAAACGATAATGTTCCTTTTACTAAACGCATTCTCCAACATCCATTACACTCTTAGTTGATTTAGTAATCTTAGTATTAAGACAAGACAAGAAAAATCGAAGGGATCGTTTGGTACGCGGGATAAGGTGAAATATACTATTAATTAAGTTTGATATTAAATTTATCTCAGGATTTATTTATACCATCAACCAAACATGGTATAAGTCTAATATCAAACTTAGTCTTGGGATATCCATCTTATCCCACCCAACATGGAATTATTTAATACCACCTCCCATATGGTATAAAATAGTCCTGAAATTATAATTCCATAACTATAATCTCGGGATAATTTAGTCTACGTACCAAACGGCCCCTAACATCTACTATACTTTTGTGTTTGTAACTTTCTTCCCAGCTTTGCTTTCACATATCATTTTGCATTTGTCTTCTATTTTTTTTTCATTTCGTATTTGTTTTTTGGTTAATTATGTGATTTGTTTCTTGTGGGCTGCACGTAGTATGGATTTTGAAGGCTGATTAGGTAGAGAAGAGCTTTAAAAGGAAAATAATTTGTCTTATGCTTCTTCTTCTTTTGGATTTATTTTCTATGTTATCATTTCATATTTGTCTTTGGTTAATTTATGTGGTTTGTTTTTGCGGGCTGCACGTAGTATGAACATTGAAGGCTAATAAGGTTGAGAAGAGCTCTGAGATGAAATAAATCTATGTTATCTTTTTGGGATTTATTTTCTATTTTATAATTTTTCGCATTTATTTTTGGTTAGCTATGCAGTTTTTCTTGTGGGCTACTCGTAGTATGAACTTTAAAGGCTAATTAGAATGAAAAGAGCTCTAAAAAGAAAATAATTTATCTTCTATTTTTGGACTTATTTTTTGCTTTATCATTTTGCGTTTGTCTTCAATTAATTATGCGATTTGTTTTTACCCTGTATCATTGTTACGTCCTTTTTAGCCTATTTTTAGACTGTCTTGAGCCGGGGATCTATCGGAAACAGCCTCTCTACCTCACCTCTGAGGTAGTGGTATGGGCTGCGTACACTCTACCCTCCCCAGACCCCACGCTGTGGGAATACACTGGGTATGTTGTTGTTGTTGTTTGTTGTTGTTTTTTATGGATTGCACGTAATAGAAACTTTAAAGGCTAATTAGGATGAGTCTTCTATTTACGCATTTTGTATCCGTATAATTGGATTATTTTGGTGAACATAAATTTTTAATAAAAACACTATAATCCAAAAAGTTTAAAATTGATTATGCTTCTAATGAAAAACTATTTTTTACAACTTTTTATCACAAAGAGAAAAATAATTATCAAAAGAAAATCACAAAAGCCTTGTCCTTGGTCAAACAAGCTATTACATTCAAACAAATTGAATATCTTTATTACGACTGTTCATTAAAATATAGGAAAATAATATATGATTCATTAACTATAAATTCATTTTGAGATTCATGTTGTGTGGTGTTTAAATAATTTATTGTATTTGGAAAACCAAATATCATGCAAGTGTCATGATTGCGTTATCACAAACGCCTACACCTTGCAAGATGGAATAGAGCTGCAGTTTGCAAGATGCTATGGAATTTAAGTAGGAAGAAGGATAAGCTCTGGGTGATATGGGTTCACACTTATTATATCAATGGCCAACCTATATGGACTGTGTTGCCTAAACAGGCCTCATGGATGATTCAGAAAATATTCCATGCAAAAAAGTATTTCGTGGAGGCTGGCATTGAAGAGGAACAGATGACTGAGATGCCTCAATTTTCTATTAAAGCCATGTACACCAGCTTGAGGGGTGCCTATCAGAGAGTAACTTGGAGGAGGTTGATGTGTAATAATCAAGGACTGAATAAATGGGGCATTACTGAAGTACTTGACTGTCCGTTATGTAGTTCTCACAACGAAAGTGTCGATCATTTATTCTTTGCATGTGAGTGATCTGCTAAGATTTGGGACAAATTGCTCCAATGAAAAGGTTATCAAAGGACTGCGTTGCTCATACATACTTCATCTGGCAGAAGCGAAATAGGAGAATTTTCCAACAAGTTCACCGACGATCAAAACTTGTATTGAGGCTGATAATCCAAGAGGTAGTGTATAGAGGTCATATGTTGCCAAGGCTCGCAACAAGACTGCAAGAACTAAACTATTATCCTTAACCATTAATATTTGCTTATAGATAGGCTAGGGGTTCTATATAGATAGACGAAAGTTGAAGATTTGCAAGCCTGGGACCATGTCCAGTGCTGCAAGGTTTGATCCTGGGTTGTAAAATTCACTTGCTAAATAAATTATTTACCAAAGAAAAAAAAAATCATACTGACATAGCTTAGATTGACCCGTGAGAAATTTTATTTAAATATTTTTTAATTGATATGTAATATATAGTCATAATATAAGAAAAATTATTATTATGTATTCAAACAAGTTATAAGAAAATCAAAAAGAAATTAACTTAATAAAAATTAGACGAATTAGGTTATGATTCAGGTTTTAGCCCAACTGTTTCAATCCAAATAAATTTTGAACAAATAACAACAACAAAATACCTAGTGAAATTCCATAAAGTGAGATCTGAAGATGGTTGAATGTACGCAAATCTTACCACAAGGGGTGGACATGGTATGGTATATATCAAATTATCATATCGGACTAAAATTTTTGATATCGTGATTTTGATATTATGGTATTTGGTATTGTATATGGTATATATTTTTTAAAAAATTGGTATTTGGTACGGTATTTAGTATTTATAAATAACATACCGAAATATCGAATATCATACCGAAGTATAACATAAGTAATTTTTATATATTATTAAAATACTAACAAATATACAACCTAGTATTAGTATAAAACTAAATGGTTAGACGTTAGAACTTTGACTACTCTATCTTTATTGAAACATCTTTTTATGTAATTGATTAACAAAAGAAATTGTTTTGTACTTTCTTTTTAATATATATTTCTACATGTGTAATGTATTCGTATGATACTAATTGAGACCTTTTTTGAAAAATTGAAGTCATAATATTATATTATATGATTATATATTAGTCGAAGTTGAACAAATTATGATTATCGATTTATTATACTGTAAAATAATATATATATCAAAATCGAACTTTAAAAATATTGAACTGTGCCGAATTAATTCGATAAGCTGATGGTATAATATCTTTAAAAACCAAATATAAAATTTATCGTACCATATCACACCATACTATGCCCATCTCTACTTATCACTACACAAATCATTTAACTCAGCTTATTTTAATATATTCAAACTGCCCATTTAATACCCCTAATCATGCGTAATGAAATCAGAATAATGAAAATGACAGAGTGGAAGCTATGAAACAATTTTTTTTTTAAAGAATTTGTATCTCAGGACTTTAAAAGTAAGGGTAGATTTTCAAAGGGAAGGATATATATATATATATAAAATTAATTAAAAGAGAATGATAGATGATAATATATAATTATTTAAGGCTTTTAGCAACTAATATTCCCAAAGATTCTAATCTAGGCTGATTTCATACTACAAGAAAGACTTTTATATAGTCAAAAGTTCATGTTACGTGTCCTAATACACTAGAAAACTTCAATACATCGATCTAATTAAGACGAAGACACTTCTTTTATTTATCAAACAAAGAATTAGTGAAATTATTTGGTTCAAATGATGATGCTAAAAAGGGTGAAATCCCCCCCCCCCCCCTCTCACCACCCAAAAAAAAAAGACAGAAAATCAAAGTGAAATATTGATTGAAAGAAATATATATGTTCAAATTGGATTACATTTTGTTTAGCCTTAATTGTGTAAGGAAATGGGAACATGACTATCAATAAAAGATATAATGATATGGATGACATCGCTTTTATCTTTAATATGATATTTCAAATTCAAATCACATCAATGAAGAAAATGTGGAGCATTTCACTTAAATGGACATATATTGTACAAATTTTAATTAATCAAGTAATGTATTTCGGATACCCAATATAATATAATAATAATAAAGTAAATTGGAAGACTAGAGGTTGAGAAAACAAAATGCCTTAACAATGGCGAGAGAAAATAAAAATAAAAATATGGTCCTTAATTATATTCGTGTAGGATCAAAATAGCTCCTTAAATATACTACTGAATATTAATCCTTTAGATTTGTAAAAAATAATTTAATCGAAAAACACCAAGAGGATCCCTTCAAGTCCAGTAAACTACAACACTCAAAACTGCATTAAACATAAAAAAGTAAAGGATAAAAAAATAGCATAAATTGCATCAGATATTAAAAATAGATTAAAACTGTCCTCAAACTATAAATTCTCCTTAATTTTTTATTTTTTTAGAATATTCGTTAAGTGTAATAGCCATAATAGTTTGTTAAATATTAAGTGTTAAAAACACATTTAAACTATCTCAGATTTTTTGAGTTTCATACCTGATTTATTGAGAGCGTGAGCTTTCTACCCGAATTATCACCCAATACTTAGCGAAACATACTTAGACATTGACTAAACCAAGTATTTGTCTACAAACGGTTTTAGGCGCGTTCGAACATAAAATCTTCTTCCACCTAGCATATATAACAATTTTACTAGCTAACACATTATTTTTTTAAATATATTTTTCAATTGATTTCTTTTAAAATCCTAAATTCTCCCCTTTCAAGCCGGAGCTATCGAAGCCAGGTTGAGACGAGACCACAACTAAGAAGGTAGAGAAGAAGATGGTGGATGTTGCAATGACAAATAAATTAATTTATGCGATGATAAATTTTAATCTTTAACCTAATATTAATTTATTTAATTTTGTCACGATAAAATTATTTTCTCACGCAAACTGCTACGTAGTAAAAAATTTATATAACATAGAGATAGTAGTACACAGACTAACAGAAATTAATCGAGATGTGTTTCGCAATTATTAAATGATAGTTCAGATAAAAAACTTCACTCTTAATAATATAGGTATATAACTCAAAAGACGGAGGTAGTTTGCAAATTTACACCTACCTCATATAGGGGTTTATTCTAGTCATTGTTCTCCTTATATAAGGAGCCAAGATTATCAGAAAAAAGAATGAGAAGTACGGAGCTAAGACCTTGTTTTCCACGTTGAACAGCATCAAGTGAATGCTTTTGAAAAGTCAAAGCAATAAAGTTACTTTTATTACACTAAGTAGCTGTTTGACCATGAAATTTTTTCACTATTTTTTGGAACATTATTTTACTTTTTTTTGAAAATAGTGTTTGGCGAAACAAAATTCCAAATACAACTCCGAAATTGTATTTGCAAGGGTATTTTCACTTTTTTCCAACTCACTTTTTTCACTTTTTAATTTATTTTTTTTGAAAAAATCTTAAATTTTTTATTTTCATAAAATAACCTCATTTAAATTATATTTTATTTTAAAATCATATTTTATATTTTTGTAAAATATATATTTAAAATCTAGATAATTATTGCAAAAATTATGGCCAAACACAACTCCAATTTTAAAAATTATGGAAAAAAATTTGATTATCATGGCCAAACGGCATCTAATTTTCTCTTTTAGGTAATTAGTCATTTTGCTTTTTTACTTTGTCGTTTGGGAATCTAAGCTGTGGGGTCTATGCCAGCAACCTCACCAGCCAAACTTGGGTTAGGGGAAGATAAACAGTAAACTTGATTTTGTGGCTCTCTACAACAACATTAAGGGATCGTTTGGTAGCTGGTTAGAGTTATGCAAGTATTAGTAATGTAGAGATTAGTTATGAGAAAATTTATGTATTAGTTATGCAGGGATTAGTTATTCATGTATTAGTTATACATGTATTACTTATTCCACATTCTATCTTGCATAATATAATACATAGATTTCCTCATAACTTATACATGTATTAGTTATGCGGGTTCCTAAATTGCAAACCAAACATTATATTAATTTTATAAATCAGCTAGCAAACGTGATATTACTTATACAGGATTTAATACATGTATAACTCACCTCCAAACCAGCTACCAAACGACTCCTAACAAGATATCAGTGCAATTTCACAGGTAAGGTCTGAAAAAATAGAGTGTATATAAATTTTACCTTTATATCGTGAAAGTAGAGAGACTGTTTCTGAAAACCCTCGACTTTTTAGCAATTTTGCAAACAAATTGTAGTGCAATTATGATGTGAAATTATGTCTGAACTTAATGCAAAAATGATCGTGTATCTGAAGTTTGATTTTGTCCAACCTAACTTTAAATTCCGTATGTATGCAGTAAGTGTATGAGCAAAAATTTTAAAAAGAGGGTATCGATTAAATGACAATGTCAAACCAGACTACCACGAGAAACTTTTACCATCCAATGGACCATAACTAATAAATGGACTCGTCATTTATGGTCTACTTAAATGGACTAGCCTAATGAATTTGGTCTATTAACATTTACTCATAAGATTTGTTTTAATACGTTTTAAATTCAAAATAGAGTCTGAATTCTTTTATGAATTTAAATCTAGTAAAATTTAAATACCTGCCACATAAGTTTATGATTTCCAAAACCAACCTCAGATCGGAACTTTTTATCATTGCTTAAATTCATACTTCATTGAAATTAATGTATCATTTAGTACTATTCTTTGCTATGTTCTAAATCTAAAGAGAAGTGTCATAATGTCATTTTAGGTCCACATAAGCAACTTTTCTTCATAGACTAGAAAGGAACATATTTCTAATACATCAATTATGAAACATTGAAGATAGATGTACCCTTTTGTTTTTTTTCTGAAAAGTCAAATTGGTAAACAATGATACAAAGGGCCATAAATTAGAGACGTGGAAAGTACAACTATGGGGATGAGATATGAAGTATCTAATCCACAGCTATTGATCCTTACGTTTCAGTGTTGATGAGAGGGACAAAATTGAAGTGTTCAACAATGACTCTGTGTACTTTTTGGTCATAAATAAGTCTATGTAAAATGTGAAGTTTGGGCTAGCTAGAGTGAGTAGTGACATTTCCCTCGACTTTTTGGTCATCATTACTCCACCCCCATCGATTTCTTTTTAAGTAGGAAGCGTTTTTTCTTTCAATGTCCTTATGCGAGAATTCGGATCAATCGAAGCTTTAATACGAGTATCGAATACTGAATGAGAAACAAGAAAAGTGACATTTCCTTGTCGACGCTCATTTGGCCCCTTTTTGTGGTCCTTTTAACTCCTTATGGTCCATGGGGATGTGGCCAATGCTTGTCGGCTGCTTTTTCTTTGATGAAGAAATTAGGAATGGATAAAGAAAAATTTGATTGTATAATTGTAGTCTCAGAACATGTCATTTTAGGGCAGACTATTCAAATGGACTTCCACATGTTATTTCAAAAAATGATGCACATGAATTGCAATTATTTGTATTAAACATACTAACCTTTTTTTCCACATTATATTTTGTGATTTAACTTTGAAGTTGAGTTAAATCTAATACTGAGGTGAATTCAAGATTTAAAATTTTTAGAATTCGGGGATGCCAGTGAATCCATTAATCATTTTAATTGTTGGGTTTGAAATTTTAATATTATACATATTTAGTGAATTTCTTAATAAATATATACACAATCACCCAAAACTTAAAATAGGACCATAGTTCAAACGCCTTTGTACGTGGGGCAACCATCCAATATTATTTTGGTTCTTTGCCTAAATCATATATAAAATTTCAAAATATAATTTCGGTGCCAATGACTTTTTATTATAATACTGATATTTGGATCAGCTTGCCCAGATATCAATTATTTCATCGAAAGACACTTTTTACCATAAGTACCAAGTAAATTTGCACACAAAATTTAGGCAAATGTGAAAAATCACTAAAAATTACCAAAAAAAAAAAGAAGAAGAAGAGAAAATCACTAAGTATTTTTACTATTTTACTAATTTACACTCTAATCTTTCATTATTTCTATCTAATACATTGACTACCAAAAGCACACACTCAAGTGCTACCAATGACTTTAGATATTGCTTAAAAGGTATGGCCATACGAGGCACTCCAGCACTCAAACTGTCCTCTCACATGGTTACGAGCGTCAATAACAATAATATATTTTGTGTGATTTCATAAATAAAATTTATAAAAAATAGAAAGATTATTTTCGATACATCCTCAAATTAAAATTATGTGAAAATGGTAATCCTTTCACATGGCTACACTATGTGAAGGAAAAATTATATGAGTGAGTATCTTTTATAAAATATTTACGACTTTTAGCGATACTTTTTATTTACTACCATCTATAGCAATATATAACAATACTATGATAAATCTGCACTATGTATTAAAAGTAAATTATGCATGCAATATAAATGTATTATAAGTGTTTTAAAATGTATTATGTTTGTTTGGTAAGAAATTAACACAATATATTATAAGTGTAGTAAGGTGTGTGATAAATGTATTATCCATGAATAAGATTTGTATTATTTATATTTTATAAATTGTACTTTGCAATATATATTAAAATTATATTATAAGTGTCAAGTGAAAAAAAAATATTATTGCTATAAATGGTAAATATTTTCTTAATATAACATATCTATGTAAATTACCATTATGTGAAAATAGTTCAAAGACTTAAGCCCAAGAGGGGTCCATTCCTCGTGGAAAATGAGAAACATGTTATTCCTAAATTAAAGTGTACATACTACTCACTTTGTTTTAATTTATTTGTCAGATTTTATCTTGACACAAAATTTATTAAAAAAAATATTTTTAATTTTGTGGTCTTAAATTAAAAGATATGTAAAATATAGTACTAAAATATTCTTCAATCTTTTGGGTTTAAACACATTATGTGAAAAGTTAAAATTAAATAATTATTGAAAAAGAAAAAGAAAATATTCTTTTTGAGAGGAATTAAAAAAAAATGAAATGGAGGAAGTAAAAATTTTCATCCCGTGAGCATCCCTAGTGAAATTTTCACGAGTTAAATTATGTCGAACGAATTAAAACAAACAAAATGTATGGTCAAAAGCTACACAATTTTTATGATATAAGAACTTGACAGAAATATAATTTGAACACTAAAAGTCGAAATGTAACCTAATTAAAGGACTATAAATTTGACATAAATATAATTTAATGGAAAAAATTACACTAATTCCGCACTTCTACTAACACATTTATAAAAACGCCTAAAGTACTTTTCAAGTGGTCAAACAAGAATTCACATGACAAATAATATAATTAAATAATTAAATCTTTTATATTTTAATCATTAAAATTTTATAAACGAGATGATTAATAATTTAATATTATCTTAGATCAAGAAGCAATCTCACATAGGTTCAAATCTCACGCACTCTCACCCAAAATGTCAAAAAAAAAGTTACTCGTATTTAACTTATGAAGAAGTATCAAGTTTGCATGCGAGAGGACGTGTCGATATATAAATCTATTTAAGTAATTTAAATTATGTTTTTTCAATTGATTCTTCAATAATTAGACCTTTGAAGGATCTTAAAAGAGTGACTAGTCACTAGTGTGTGAATCTCGAATATGATGAGATAAAGAACAAGGAGAAATTTATTAAAGGAAGGAACTTGTACTACTACGAATTAAATTAGAGTGGGACGTGTAAAAGGTGATGAGACAGTATTAGTGGAAAATTTTATCCAAGTTCTTATTTGATTGGGATAATTGTGGTTCTCAATAACCAAAATCTCATTGTCTATTAAAGGTAATTATGTTTCTCAAGTTTGACCAACAATGAGATATATGTTCAATTACCACTATTTAAAAAATCACTATTTTTTCACTGTAATTTTTCACTAAAAACATGTTCAATGACTATTTTCACAGATATATTTTAATTAAATCGATGGAAAAAGAGAAAATAATACTCGGTATTTTCATGTGAAAAAATTAGAAAGTTCCTTACTATTTTAGTAAACTCTAATCTTTCATTATTTCCATCTAATACATTGACTACCAAAAATACACCCTCAAGTGGTACCAGTGACTTTAGATGTTGGTTAAAAGGTATGGCCATACGAGGCACTCCATCAGTACTCAAACTGTCCTCTCCCATGGCTAATACAACAGAAATATACCTAGTATGATTTCATAAATAACATTTATAAAAAGTAAAAAAGTTATTTTCGATAACTCTTTGATCAAAATTATGTGAAAATAGTAGTCCTCTCACATGGCTACATTATGTGAAAATAGTTGTCCAAAGACTTAAGCCTAAGGGGGGTCCCATTCTTTGTGGAAAATGAGAGCCACTTTATTCCTTAAAGGTGTACGTACTATTTCCTAATTCTCATTTATGTAACACACTTTTTTTTTTCTAAAAAAAGTATTATTTTCTATAATTAAAAATAATTTAATTTTTAAATTATCCTTTTATCCTTAATCAATTATTTATAACTATACAAATGGTCAATGAACATTTTAGACCACAAATGACTTTCATTTTTTTTTTAACTTTGTGGCAAATCAAATGGTACCACGTAAGACGAAGGAAGTAACATTTTTCATCACGTAAGCAGCCCTAGTGTAATTTTCACGAGTTAAATTATGTCGACCAAATTAAAACAAACAAAATGCATGGTCAAAAGGTACACAACTTTTATAATATATTAACTTGACATAAATATAAAAGTCGAAATGTGGCCTAATTAAACGACTTAATGGACAAGATTATAATTGAATATCCTTTTAATTTCCGTACGCCTCTTACTTTCATCTCTTATCATTTCTACTAAAACAATCAGAAAAATAATGCTAAGATATATTTGGTCATTATCGACACCTAACGCAATCTCAACTACCTAGGTACTCTTTTTGTTAATTAATAATTTTGATGAACACCTTTTGTCTTTTGAGTAGTAAAATACAATTTCTTTTCTCATGAAAATAATTATTTAATAAATAACTATTGAGCGTGATTCACGTCCTTTTGATCAGTTAGATAAAACTTTGGGTGCTAAAACTTTTTAAAAACCGACTGAACCGATTATTAGGTTTTTTATATAAAAGAATCGTAGGTTTCGATAAAATTGTATCTAGAATCAGGGTTTTTTATTTTTTATTTTTATCAAAATTATCAAAAAGATAGGTTATGCATAGTAGAATAATTGAAAAAGTGATATGGTATAATTATTTAATTGGAAATAATCTATGGAAGCGTACCATTGATACTCTAGATAAAACAAAGGAATTGGAATAAAAATATGCTGGTATTATACTTTGAGAATAAAACTTGCTTAATTATCAACACAAAATTAGCGTAGATTTTACGTACTTTTTTTCCACTTAATGGTGAGAATAACGCCTAAAGTTCAAGTGGTCAAACAAGAATTCACATGACAAATAATACTAAAAACATGTTCAATGACTATTTTCACAGATATATTTTGATTGAATCGGTGAGAAAAGAAAAAATAGTACTCAGTATTTTCATGTGCAAAAATTAGAAAGTTTCCTACTATTTTAGTAAAATCCTTTTTCCACCATGTATTATTTCTCAGTGAGCTGAGTGGGAAAATGGTCCAAAACACACTTGTACTATGATCCTCCTGGACATTTTTTTAGTGTATTTTTACGGCCTTTATCTGCTTAGCTAGACCAAAAAAATTGTCAAATGCTAGAGAGTGCTTACACGCGCTAATTAAAAAGAGAAAATCGTTATTCAAATCCAATTACCTTTTCCATAGCTAACCCTAATTTTTGAACAGAAAATTTAAAGAAGAAATTAGAAGCCCTAAATTTATAATAGTAAACTAAAAACGAATAAAGAGAACATATTTGAAAAAAAAAAAGAGCTTACCTCTTCAAATCAATGGCAATGGCAATTTCCCAATGAAGAACTCCAAGTTCTTCAATGGAAGAAGTATAACAGAGGGATAACGGTACAATGTATAGTGTAAAAAGTTTATTTAAAAAGAAGAGTTGGACTGCTACGTGGCAAATAGTGATAGGTTTGTGTCTCTTTTTTTTTGACTTCTACGCGCTCAGTGTGCGTGTATTCACTTTCTTGTCCAGCTAAGCAGATAAAGGCCATAAAAATGCACTAAAAAAATGTTCAGGGGGGTCATAGAACCCCCGCAAAGTTGGAGTGTGTTATAGCAAATTCGGTCATAGTACAAGTGTGTTTTGGACCATTATCCCTGAACTGAATCAGTGAAAAATGAATAAGAAAATCATGTTATATAACACAAATTTCTCACTGATTTACGGTGGGTGAAATCTTTATTTCAAGTAGTGTAATTTTCTGATTCTATTAAGAGTTATCAACTCATCAGTGTGCCTGTATTTTCATAGCTCTCCCTCTCTGGTTGTCCCATGCATACTAAGAAAGAATTATAATGGCTTTATAATTTGTCTGGTAAAGCTTTTAAAATTTATTTATTTTTAGAAGTAATTTTTTTTGTTAGGTGTGCTTTTTTAAAAAATAAAATAAAATAATACTTTTACGAGGAGTAGTTATTTGTGTGTAGTTGATCAATTTGAAAAGCATTTTTGTCAATATTAAAACAAAAAATTGTGCTTGACAAAGATTTTAAAAGTTCTTCTTGGGGAAGGCTACTCTTTCGACTTTTGAAAAATAGTTTTTTCTACTATTCAAATGCTTAATTTTTCTTAAAAATTTGATCCAACACCTTAATTTTATTTTTATTTTTAAAAAATATAAGTATTTTTGACTTCTCAATAACTTGGCCAAAAATTACCACTAGTCAGTGTGAAATTGATCTCTTGGTTACTGCACTCATACCTAACTCTAATCCCATCAGGGGTTCCACAAGATTAATATGTTTAGAGTTAAATAAATAATTCAGAATACGTGTATTTGTTTCATTCAAAAATCACAATATTTAAATTTTGAATTCATCACCATTAATGAGGTTAATTTAATACGACCCTAATATTAAATAACTATATATAGTAATAATAATTAAATTTAAAATTTTAAAGCACTATTATTAAGGTTAATTTAGTAAAATATACCTCTGATTAAATTTTCTTAAAGAGGTGCTAAATTAACGTGGATCAACTAATATAAAATGGCGAGAGTAGTATCAAATTAAATGGAAATAGATGAAGCAAATGAAAGCTCAATTAAACCTCAAAAGTTGAGTGGACCAAATGGTAATATTTGGTAACTTAGCACGCTCTATAGCACTTCAACTATATACTATAAGGATGAAAAAGAAATCTCACCTAATGTTAGAGTTCAATTTATACACGCAAAAAGTATATTAAAAAATATAAATTACACTATCAAATATCTAATTTGCAGATAACTCTTCACCAAAAATAAATTAATCATTTTATATATATAAAGTAAATTACTTACTATTATAAACAAAAAAATAATCTTACACCATCAACACCTATTGCTATAATATAATGCTTTTAACTACCCTTAAAGGGCCCTAGTACGATAAAATTAAATTCTTAATGGCAAAGGATAAAATGAAGCCACGTTTTCTTTCTTCTTTTATCTTCCTTCCCCCCCCCCCCCCCCCCCCCCCCCCCCCAACAAATGTAAAGTGATTGAAAAGTTAGATGAACTCGTGTAGCACATTTTTGAGAATATTAATACAATGAAACTGTAGTTAGTGGATTCTTTTAAGATAAAATAAGAAAGACTTTTATACTTTATCAGATAAATTACCAATGAAGTTACCAACTATAATTAAAAGAATATACAATTTTAAATTTGGTAGCACATAAATATGTATAAAATCTTCAATATTTCCATCATAGTTTTTATCTCTCGTACTTTCTTAAAACATATTCGGAAAAAATATTTTCTTGAGCCGAGAGTCAATCAAAAATGCGTTTATTTTATCCTTAAACATTACTTGTGAGTCGTGGAACTATACTTAATATGTTGTTGTTGTAGTATGTAGGATTGAAAAGCTTTCTTATATTATTTTTCTTTTGATAATGTAAGTAAGTACATAACAGAACAAAAGAAAATACTTTGAATTACTTAATTATTGGTATTATGATTGTTTAAATATCAATAATAAATGATTGTTTAAATACCAATAAAGAGTAAAATAGTCAAATAAAAAATCCTAATTATAATGTTAAAAGTGGCTTGGAAAAGAGAACATATAGTTAGAGATTGAGGGAGTATTTTAGTTGAGATATTAAAAGAACAAAAAATGTGATTAATGCATCATTATCATGAAGGTTGGTGAGGTACACCTAATCAACCCACCAACCAAGAAATGTTTTACTCATATTTGTATACGCGTAGATGGATTAAGATATAATTAGGCTCTTAATTAATTCAGAGGTGAAAGATGGTAAATACTGAAAATACAATAATATCCGAACCTAGTATAATTTTAGCTTATGTAATTTATCCGAACCAAAACAATTAATCATGACCAACCAACTATACAAGGGAATCTGCTACCTATCTTTTTTGGATAAACAATAATTATGAAAAGTCGATCTCAAACTATCTGATTGATGTGATTTTTAAAAATAATTATTTTAAATTATTTTGTTGGTAATAGTTGTTGTTCTTAAAAATTAAATATAAGGCGATGTCATGATAGTAAAGTAATTAAAAATCTTCCTAATTAATATTTTTTAAAACATATAAAAAAAGAATCACTCGAGATGAAGAGAATAGCAAAATAAAACTAAGCTTTCTTAATGGCGTCATTATCAAGATCCCCAAATGAATTGTACGTTATAATCTAGAAAGAATCATCAATTAAAATAGAATAAAGTTGCAGCGAACCAACCTATCAAAAATCTATAACTAAATCACAATGCTCAATGGATCTTATATTCTTAATAATTTAATTTAAATACACAAGGAAATTAGATTCTTGGTGGTTCAAAAGTGAAATAAAATACGAAAATTAAAAAGTATGATTCATATTACTTAATCCTAGTTGACTTGCACATCGACCTTTAAGAAAGTTTTAATTAGAGATTTATTTTACAAATAACTAATCTTATTAATAATGTCTTAAAACTTTAAATTTGACTACTATTATTTTATGTAGGTATTTAATAGTAAGGGTAGTAAAGAAAATATGTAATAAAATTCTCTTAACTTATTAAAATGGACAAGTAAAATGAAATGTTTGTCCCCTTTTTTTTATAGCGGCCAAATAAAATGAAACGGGAGTTTTTTTTTTTTTTTTTTTGTGTGTGTTACATTAACCAAATTACGATGTGCTTGCAATTAATGTAACGTTGTTGACTTACATTGTAACCAATGAAGGTGGCCGGCAAAGCCAGAGGTAAACTAACTATTAAAATAAAATAAAAGTGAGACACTAGCAATTAAAAGACTAATTAAAATTATGAGTATTAGTTGGTAGCAGTTAGTTGTTCACTTTTCTTAATTAACTGGCAAATAATTTTGTCATTTACCCCCTGAATGTAACATAAAGAATTGAAGTACCAGATACACCCATGGCTTAGAATTTAAAAATACGTTAAAACCAGTCTATGCTCTAGAAAAATGATTAATTTTCAACTAACATAATAATTTTCTTTTCTTTTCCCTTTTTTTGCTTATTATTACTTACTATATATAGAGAAGCGGTCAGAAGCAGACAGTTATTCGTCGACATGCTTGATTCTGACCGAGGACATTTTTTGTAATTTCTGTATTTTTTTCGTTTTTTTTTATTTTTATTTTTTAATGTGTTATATATTTAAAAATTACGTAAAAAGTATTATAAATCACAATAATAACATAAAATATTTAAAAATCATACAAAAAATTTGGTTGACTCTCCAAATTTTATATGTATCATTTAAAAAAGTAACACATATTAGGCTCGTGCTGGCACATGCTAGTACTTTTATATAATTGCCCCAAAAAGTTCAACTCCTGCTGGTAATTAATTACTGTAACTTTGTTTTAGCACATTTAATTATTCATAAGAAATCGTATGCAAATGGACAATTACTTGGATGTGTCTTACACAGGCCATGACGTTATAAGAGTAATTAAAAATAATAAAAATTGAATGATTAACGAATTTTCAAGATGTGGCGAATGGACAGAATTGCTTAATTGGATTGATAATAAATGATATTTGTTTAATAGACATTAAGTGAACTTAGATGCGTTTTACACTGTCCATGCATTATAAGTTGTATAAAAAAATTTGAATGATTGATGAGTTGTTTAGATGTGGCGAATGGACAAAATTGCCAAATTGGATTGATAGTAAAAGATATATTTGTTTTTATTGAAAACCAATTGGTTGTATTGTTTTTAAGTAAAAGTATATTAGATTTTGAATCCAAGATCAGGTTATTGACAAATCTCTTACCCTTTACAGCATGTCATGCTGTCAAGGATCAAGCACTACTGCCGCAAAATACATATTCTACCGAGGCTGTTGATCTAGTGTACATTCTTCACTAAAAAATTATGCAATGTATATAAATTAAATGTTAGCTATATATTTGTATTGGGTAGAAGGTCCTCAAGAGTTGCAGAACATATCGAAAAGGATCCCTCGAGAGAAGAGTTCTCCATGACTGATTAGGCAATTATGGCACCCTCAAAGAGGTTTCCTCCTAAAACTGTATCTTAGGGAGCCGCATCCGGCGAAATCGAAAACTTTTGAAGGGTTCATATAACATGGAAGAAAGGGGCTAGAGACAAAGGCATCAGATCTGTCAGGTGCACGGACGCATATATAGTGCATCTATCTCATGACTTAGGGGAACGACACATGCTAGCACTTATAACGGGTAGGACACCTGACGCTACATCATTAGCTATGGTACTACTAGAGTATCAGGAGATAAAACTTTCTGATTGGCCACAAACCACCGATTGTAACCTATAAATAGGGATTTCCCTTCATTTCATCAATTGTAAACCATCTGTTATCCTACTCTAGCAATACAACACATTTTTTACTTGTTCTCTAAGCATTAGCTTTCTCTATATTTTCTTGTTCGCATCTGACTCTCGTTGGAAGGATCCCGACCCTCGAGGAACGTGGCCAAAGGCTCCGAACCACATATTTACTATTGTTTATTGCTTTTCTTTACTTTATTCGAGTTCTATATTCAATTGTTAATCTCGTAGATAACCAATCCGCTAGTAACGGATTCTAAAAAAAGTTATATTTAGCACGCGTGCTCTTGACCTCATATACAAATTTAACTGTACCATTTTTTGGGTAAACAATATTATGAAAAGAAAATTTACATACCTTCCGCTAAATTCTTAGCTCCGCCACTGCACGGAGCTAGAAGGGCCGGAACGGTTGTTGATAAATATACTATATGTACAAGATTAATTTATTTTTATCATGAGAATCTTGCATTCGCAACTAATAATACTACTCAACTATACAATAGAGGTGTGTATAAATTAAAATACTAAACGAGATGAATAAATATAAATGCAATGATGCAAATTGAAGAGAATGAAGGACAAATATTGCAAGGAATAATAATGAAGAAGAGGAAAATGAGTAGTTGGCCATATAAGTGAATGAGGGGACCTATTCGTTAGTCCTTGTTGATACCAAAGGGTCAGTCATTGTTACTCACTTCTTAAGAAAGCATTCAAGAGTCAAAAGTAGACTTTTCTTTGATACTCCTAATTTATTAAAGTTGTTGCAGACAAAAAAGCAGGCCACGTATTCATACTTTATCTATTTTTCCTCTTTTGATACTCCTAACAACTACTCAATAGTCTACTTGCAATCTTGCATACTTGCACATGTTCACTCATTCAAGTTGATTCCCCCACTTTAATTTTTGCCACATCTGCTGTGCTCAAATTGGGGGTGGAAACAAAATGGGATTGGCGCTTTATGAAGGTTTTATTTTGTTAAATCACTTACTAAGATAAATTATATTGATTTGATATAAAAAATATGGTTAAATTATCAAAAGAAACATACCTTCTTACCATATTTATTAACTCTCACTACTTTATTTTAATTACTTAATATACCACATGTAAATACCTTGATACATCGCTCCAGGTCGTGATACATCGCCTCACCTCGTGATACATCGCCCCGATGTATCAAGGTAATTATCCAGAGGTGAGGTGATGTATCACGTCTTGGGGCGATGTATCAGAGCGAAGTGAGGTGGGAAAAAGAGTAATTGGCTTCTAAAGATGTGTGTTTTATGTAAGTTACCCTATAAATATCTAGAATGAAGGAAAAAGGGGCCTAGAGCCCTAAAGGTTCGGATTCGAGCCCGGGTTCTAGATTTTTTTTTTGGTAGGAAGCGTTTTTGCCGAATAGATCATACGCGATGCGAATCTAGACTAATCGGGCTCTAATGCGGATACAGAACATTAGATGAGAAAAAGAAGAAGGAAACCGGTAAAAGGGAATGAATAATACGAAGTCAAATTTGACTATTTCCCCCCTTAATTATATGGGATTTGACCATTTATTACACTAAATACAGATTAACCAGAAACCAGTCGTACCTCTTGTGCACACAATGAAGTTATGGGGAGATTAGGCGCACTAACAATGGTTAATATGATGCTGCACTTTTGATTAGTTTCAAAATCTCAACCACCACGTTTCCCAATTGTTTTTTTCTCCATCTACAGTACTTTATAGTTACTTAATGAAATAATAAATGTATCTTACTTTTCTTAAATGAACAAATAAAAAAAATTATGTTTGATAAAAACGACAAGTAAAAAAAAATTACAAGGAGTATTTATTTAGTTAAAGGTTTTATAAGTTGTGGTCCCTATTATAAAGTAGAAGTAATATGTGGCGAGAGCAACTTCGATCAGAATATTGGAAATCTTTTTCGTTACTCTTTAGACTTTATAAAGTCCTTACATTACGATTGCGAAATCCACCAAAGTCTAACACCATTTTTCTGGTATCTAGGAAAGGAGGGGGAGTATTTTTCTAATGGCATAATAAATAATTGTGTCTTTTAATTTGGTCTCAGTTAATATATACGTTCTTCAACTTTAAATTTGTACAAATCTACACTTAAACTTGTATAAAGTTGAATAAGTACACACATGCATCTTACGTAGCGTCTCACGTGAATTGCCACGTAGAATGTGTGTGTCAACTTGTTCAACGTGATACTTGTTTAAGTAATTACTTGTGTAGATCCAAAGTTGAAGGATATAAATACCAGTTGAGGCAAAATTAAGAAATACGTTTATGTATTATGCCCTTTAAACAAAGCCAGATTCAGATTATCAAATGGGGGCTCATGAAAATTTAGTATTTTTTGCTTAAATTTTATATATTTCTTAAAATATTCATAAATTATTTATAAATATTTAATCATGAATTTAATTATTATCATATATTAATTTAAAATTATTATATAACCCATAGTTCTTAAATGTTAGACCCGCCTTTATTTGTCTTGAGAATCGAGATCTTTTGGATGAAATCTTCTTCAAAGACAGTATATATGATATTCCTCTTCCCTCATTTTAATTATCACTTTAGTTTTATTTATGCCTATTAAAAAAAATACATGATATAATTTATTAAGTTATTCTTATTTATTATTCGCTTTATCTCAATTTATGTGACATTATTTTTCGTTTTAATCAATCCAAAAAAAATCACACATTTTCATATTTAATAACAAGTTAACTTTAAATTTCTCATTTTGTTCTTAATGAAGTGATCACCACCCAAATATCTATAATTTTTTTTAGTAGATTACAAGTTTTAAAAGCCTTTTTTCATTCTTAAATTTTGTGTTTAATGAAACACTCTCACATAATTCGAGAGGAAGAGAATATATATTTTTTGATAGTTGAGCAATATTAAAATGAACTACTACTTTAATATTAAGGTATAACCAAAAACAATTGATAGCTTTAATATAAAATTTCTAAAATAGCAATAATGTTAAAATACATTTTTTGAGCTAAAAGGATTCCGTCCATTTTAGTTGTCCACTATACAACAAAATAGATATTTACTTTTACTTGTTCAATTTAAAAATTCAAGAGATAACTTATCACAATTTTTAATTTATCCTTATCATTAACTACAATATTTTTCAAAGTATTAAATATATTATATTCAAAGAGTGATATAATAAAATTGACATTCTTTTTATTGTTTCTTAGGGGTGTGTCAAGTTAATATTAAACAAGTAAAAATGGATAGAGAGTATTCCCTATGTTTTATTTTACTAGCTTGTTCATTTTAATAAATTAAAAAAATTATTACTTTTTTTAAATATTACCTTTAGTGTTAAATAATTACATAAAGTAATAGTTATCAAATTGATTTTCAAAATAGCATTAATAAAATTAATTTAATAAATATACCTCTAATTAATTTTTTTAAAAAGATATGTACCAAGTCAATATAAGCAAAATAATACTCTATAAAATAAATGGAGTATTCTGAGCAATAATGAGTCTATGGGGCATCATTTGATTTTTGTTAACTTCACGCTTTTCTAAAGAAATTATTTATCAAGAGTTTGTTATGCTAAATTATTTTTATTAATTTATATTTTATAAATGAAAATTTATTTATTATTATTATATTTATATTTAATATTAAAATAATATTAAAAATAATAATGAATCTCTTCTTAATTTATTAAAATTGACAAAACAAAAAATATTTTTTTCTTATAAAGACCAAATAAAATAAAACAAAAATAGTATCCGTTAAAAGCAGAGTTTGACTTTTGAATGGGTCCCACCGTTGATTCTGGCCCTACTAGCACGTGCACGGTGCACCATTAGTAAGTTTACCAGTTTCAGTTTTGACTTTTTTTTAAAATCTTTTAGTACTGTATAACAAATGACCTTTTTCTTAGAAGTAATTTTGTTGCGTCCTCCTCTGTTGCATATTAGTTGATCATAATACTAAAGATAGTTATTATATATTAGTTGATCTTTTTATCAAATTAAAAAAATATTAATTAATTTTTTTCATATTACCTTCACAATTAATTTTTTTTAAAGTATTCATATTTGTTTGTAAAGTTCTAAGGAATTTTTTTAAGAGGTGAATTAATAAAACTATTTTTTTTTATGATTTCTTAACATGCGTGTAAAAAGAAAAGTGATCAACTAATATAGAACGGAGGAAGTAGTTTGTAGTTTATTTGCATAACATTATTTCAGATTCGGTCCCCTGCGCGAATCCGAATATAGTCAGACTCCAATATGAATATCAAACACCGGGTGGAAAATCAAAACAAAAATAAAAAAATTTCAGACTCGGCCATCTGTTAAATTTTTTGCATTGTAGTAGTTTGTTAAGAGTTTCTCTCTCTTTCTCCCCTATTATTAATACTCCCTCCGTCCCATTTTATGTAGCATACTTTCCTTTTTAGTCTGTCCCAAAAAGAATGTCATTTTTCTATCATTAGAAAAAATTTAACTTTGAAATTTGTCTTTTACCCTTAATGAAATGATTTACAACCACACAAATATTCAAGGATTATTTTAAACCATAAGTTTCAAAAGTTTTTCTTTTTTTCTTAAACACTGTGTCAAGTCAAAGATTATCACATGAGACGGAGACGGAGGGAGTATTATTATTTTCTTTTTTTGAGGTGTGGTTGTGGGGTATGGGGGCCAGTTGTGGGGTGAGGGGTTAAATCTTTTTTGTTGTAAGGTGTCCAGGCATGTTTCTTTTGAGCTATTGTGTGGCCAAGAGATAATATCATACTAATCAAGGCAGAGAGAATCAGAAGTTTAATATCAAATAAGTTCAACCATGTATAATCTCAACTTCATGTAAAAATGTATGAAGTTCATATAAAAATAATTAAAATTCAGTCATATATAATCTCAATTACACCAAAAATATCCAAAGTTACTTGCTTTCAAGTTGTCTAAAGTTAGACTTTTTAGCAAATCAAACTTCAATTGTGTATGCTGAACATTAGACTCTCTCACACGTTTCAATTTGATTTAAAAGCTGCAAAACTTGCAAAAATTTACAAACTCCATCTTAAAATCGGCTATACGTGCATTTTTGTCGTAACTTAAAATTTCCATTTTATCCTTAATAATAAATTTTCATAATCAAACAAATACTAAAATTTCAAAAGTTATTATCAGTTTGCTCTGATTAAATGAAGATGATTATATATCCTGTCATTTTCAGTTGTAAACGTTGGGGGACAAAGCTAAAAGATTCAAACATAGATGATGTACTTTTTAGTCCTTAAAAATGTCAAAATCGAACTAGAGAGGAGTAACTAGTTGCATCTCCCTGCGTGGTCCATAATGGTCCCCTGTCGGCAATTATTTCTTTTTCTTTGATGGAGACTACATATATAACCAACTCCTATTGGATAAATTACATATCTTTATCAATGATCATGAGATCTCGAATTTAAACTTTTAGAGAGAGAAAATTTTCTCCCTTGAGTTATTAGTGTTACAACGTATTTGATTTGATCGAATTAATAGTATAGACAACAAAATTTTATGGAATTTAAAATAGGACTTTACAAGACGCGTTTAATTCATCTTCAAATATTAAGATTCGTTTGGGTTTTTTGAAAAGCTACTTTACCCTAAGTACTAGCTCATGCCTAGCTATAAGAAGGCACTAGACACATATATCTTTAAAGCGGCATCTTGAATATTCATAAACTTTATGGATATTCACAAAGAGATCAAGACATCAAATAATATTATTATCTTTCTCAATCAAGAGGCGATCTTCCTCAAGATCAACATGGCATTCTTGACGGTCAAATATATCACAAAAAAGTTTGTATCATCATATGTTATTAACGACTCTCGAATCATAAAGAATATTTAGGAGAAAAGAATCAATAGCACGAGGCTTTGAGCATAGTGAGTAGAAGGTATGGCCAAATAGTGACACTTCATCATACATCAGTGCTAAAGTGCTCATCTCACATGGCTCAATTATGTGAAAGATGAGCCCAAAAAGCGTAGGTCTAAAGGTCCCATCCCTTTGTGGAAAATGAAAAGAGGAAAATGACAGCCATTCCTTTATTTTCTAGCAACTTTTCATCACATTGAGCAGCCACTACTTTGAGTTCAACTAAGGATGTGTTTGGGATGAAAGAAGATATTTATTGAAAAATAAGCGAGTTTCTAATTATTTATTTTTTGTGCTTGATAAGTAAAAGCAAAACATATTATGTCAAAAGATACTTGTATATAACATAGGCAGATATCATGGGAATGTGGTGGGGGATAGGGGGTGAGGGACTGGTGGAGATTTGGGGAGATGGGGGAGTCGTGCCCATTCTCTATTCGGGCACGAGCAGGAACATTAAAAAAAAATATTGGAAAAGCAAAAATACAGATGATGTAACAACATAGTAAAAAGTGTGTGGTCCGATTTAATAGATTGTCTTGAAATGTGGGAAAGAATAATCAATTTGGAATGCTACTTAAGATCTTCTACTAAGGAAAGATATTCTTTTTCAAAATATTTACACTCAACTCCAAATGTTAATATTGAAATCATAAAAGGTCAACATTCAACAACAATTAATTCTAAAAATTATGGCTGTAATCTAATAGTATAACTTTGGTGGTAGAAGAGCACATTTAAGTACTCCAGGTGCCTCAATTACTTTTAGATATATTGAAATACTTCAACTAACAATAATTAAGGAAAAAATGCTAACATTATTTATTTGTTCATTACTGCCACTATTCACTATATGTTTTAACTTTTAACTACCAAAATACCGCCATTGTTGTTAACTACTTAGGGGTCGTTTGGTAGAGTGTATAAGAATAATGCATAATATGATGTATTAGTAATACTTGTATTAGTTATGCTGAGATTTTTCTTATGCAGTGTTTGGTTTAGTGTATTAAAAATAACATGCATTGCAGAATTTCTAAAAAAAATAAAATATTTACAAAAATACCCTTCACAAATATGGTAGAAATGATGTGAAAAGTGTTTTGAGGGACAATTGTGTCTTTAGTCATTCTAATGCATGCATTAGAACCCATTGCATTACTAATACATGAAAATCAATGGTATTAGTAATGCATAGCTCAATACACAATAGAGTGTATAACTAATGCAAACAAGATGTTAGTAATACATAGATAGAGCAAGCATTAGTTATACATAGGTAGAAAAATCATACCAAACAAGGTATTAGTTATACATAAAGTTAATGCATGCATTAGATTTTCTAATACACTCTACCAAACGACCCCTTAAACACTTAATTAATTATTATTATTATAAGTAATAATAAAGTTTATGGCTTTATGCTCTATATATTTGGGACCCACTGGTTTTTGGTCAAAAATGGCAATCAATAGTACAAATACGAATTGAGAACGTCCACTTATAAAGTTATATAATCAGTTAAATAAAACAAAAAGTTTGGTAATATGTCAGAACTCAAATCATAAGTGGTCGTTTGGTTGGAAACAAGGTAGCCCCAAGATTATAATACCGAATTAAATAATATTAATGTGATTACTTAGGATATATTTTTATTAATAGTTATTTGGCTTATTGAATTAATAATAAAATATATGGAGTATATGAAAGATGTGTTTGATTTAAATTAAATAATTTGAGTTAAAATTTCATTTCTAATTTTAACTTTATCTGTTTTAAAATGTTTTGGGAGAAAAACCTTTTTTTTTTTTTTGGTTAAAAGGGAGAAAAACTTTAGACATGGAGAAAAGCAAATGTGTGTTCTGTTGTTCTATCTCGAGATTAGTAATTTTGAAATTATTATCTCATATAAAATGTGAAAGACAAATAATATTATAATTATGATATAAATAATCTCGAAATAGCTGGTTTTGAAATAAAAAAAATTACATCAAATATGAAATAAATTAATTTTATATTTTATCCCATAATTATATCATTCTTTATTTCACCAATCAGACGATCCCTAAAAGAACAAAAATACTAGTACCGCCTTTTCACTTTTATGTGTCAAAACTTGAATATCAATAAAATCTAAGAAAGAAATGAAGATTTTTTAAATTTGTGACTATAAATATATCATAATATTTGTATTGATTATAAGATTTTTAAAATTTATGATGTTAATATTTTATAACATTTATGAAAATTGGAAAATTCAAGTTAAATTATCTCCAAATCAAAATATGTAGTTGTCATTTTTATTCAAGTATTTAAAAAGAAAATATTTTCATATGAATTAGGATATCGTGATAACTTATAATTAGATCTTTTTATATTTTATTATAAACAAACTTTGAGAGTGAAACGTGCTTATCAACACATAATTTGCGTGGATTCAACGTAATAGGTGAAAACAGTTCGTTCTCTCATAGAGTCAAATATCGTAAAAGTCCAGTTCAGTCCACTAGTGATATTGTTGGTTCAGGATCTAAGTTCGAACAACTTTAAAATGTGTTACTAGATTTTAAAATTACTTCCTTATATATCTAACAATTTCTTTTGTATTTTGTCAGTGTCAAATTCGTCTAAGGTGTTATATACACATCCTCCTTGGAACTCGACATCCTCGTTTAGATTCGCCCCACCATCGTTCAAGATTGCACGCGGAATGGTTCCCAACCCATTTATAATGATGTTATTTGCTTTAGATTTAGACTCACACGACTTTAAAATGCATTATTAAAATTTTAGACTTGCTTTCTTATATATTTATCTCTCTTTTGTTTTTTATCAATGTAAAATTCTCCTAGAATGTTACAAATACACATCCAAATGGAGCATCTTTATCACTGATTAGCAACTTTACAATTCCTTTTAATTCACTTTATTCTATTTAGTAATTTTGCAACACTGTTTATGCAATTATTATTAGGCCTTTCAGGTCTTGAGAGGGTGACATTCTTGTATGTGAAGCTGAAAAATGAGAAAGTACAAGCAAAATGTGGTAATACATGTACGTAAAAGGTGATGGGACATATGGATTTGTTTTATCGAACAATTCGATGCAAAGTTAAATATGCTAAATTGAAAAAATGGAAAGATTCTCTCAGTTTTTTGGATTGCAAATTTAGAAAAAATTGTCCAAGTTTCGAATCAGATCTTGTTCTTTTAGAAAAACACAAAATATTCTAGTCAATTAAGATGTTGATTCTTCGAATTGTCTGCCTGCATGATATTTATATCAAAACTATAAATCCACGATGTGATTTTGCAAAGTAAACTTTATGTATTAGTACTACTTTAATATTAATATTTTTATTTGATGTAAACACAAAATGATGAAGGGGATTATAGGTAGGGAATCCAACCCTCGCTAACTGAGCTATTAAGAGTATGTTATGGAGAAATTAGGCATTTTAATTACTCTCTCTCTAGTTGTCCCATGCATACATAAAAAGGATGTACACTGACCCCTTTTGCTATCTAGAGGACCCAGAACCCCCTCCCCCTCTTTACCTCCTACCCCCTCCCTAAAAAAAATTCCAGGGAAAACATTTTTGTCAAGGTGAGAGTATTTTAGTATTATATTATTTAAAAAAATGGATTTATTAAATTGTTTAATAGATTCTCTCCAAGGTAGAGAGTGTGTCGTTCGTTTCTTTTTCGTTTAAGTTTTATGTGATTTAGAATATCAATTTGGACAAATCACATTTTGTACCATTTCAAATATAAAGATGAAAACGAAGTCTTACCTAATATGGTAGGTGTAAATTTTAATAATCTAAGGGGTCGTTTGATGAAAGGAATAAGACAATCATCTGACGATAAAACGTAGAATTATTTTGTTTTTCATTTGGCTGAAAGTTTTAATTATGTTTTATATTATATTTCATAAATTCTATTTGTAATTCAATGAACTAAACATCTAAGAGTATATTTATTTATTAATTAATTTTTAATATTATTTATCTTTCATATTATAATAATCCTTGATATATAAAGGTATATGAAATGTATAGAATCTTGTAATATTGGTATCTTGAAAACTAGACAAATAATCTATTATCCTTAATTATAATGATAGTGTTGATTTCTTTTATACGTTCTTGAACTCTATTAATTATCATGGGGTAGTTAAGGTTCCCACTCACCAACCAAGAATTCTTTAATACTCCCTCCGTTCATGTTTACTCGTCCCTTTATTTCAAAAATAAATTTTAATTTTACTTGTCATTTTAATATATATTTTTAAAAATAATTATTCCTTTACCCTCAATATTTATTACTTATTCTCTAAATTATATGTAAAAATTAAATTAAAGACTATATATCAATTAATATGAATATTGTAAAGTTTAAAATGGACAAGTAAAAATGAATCGATGAAGTATTAGTATATTGTTAGAGCATTAATTGATTTGGTGAACGCCGAAGAAACTGCAGCAATCCGAACCCAGTACCAGCTTAGCAAGTCTTATTTTATCATGATTATTAGGTCAAAAATTAAGGTTAAAATAAGTACTAATTAGCTATGATTTAGCAATAAAAGTGTAAATTAAAAATATTATCATGTATTTTTCCCTTTTCCTATATTTATTAGATTAGTGTGAATATCAAGTGTGGATAAATTTATCTACCTTTTTCTTTTCTAAGTTTTTATTTTATATGATATGTTCTCACTTTACCTCTCACGTGAATCCTTAACTTATCTTTTATCGAGCAATAAACAATGTGGAAGTATGCTCTCTTAACGGCGTTACTTTCTAGATCCAAAAATGAATAAGTACTCGTCATCAATAAGGGTTGTGGTAAAGTGATAAATATTTTTTTATTCTTAATCGGAGGTCTCAGATTCGAGTCCCCCTGATTATGATGTCACCTTTATTAAAGAGCGCTTTACCTTAATGTGAAATTTTTTGGTGCGAATTCGGATTTAGTCGAACTCCAATGTGTATGCCGAATGCCGAGCCAAAAAATTCCAAAAAAGAAGAAAGAATAAGTAGTCGTCAACATCTAAAAGAATCAATGAAGAAGTATACAGTTTGTAGAGATCGAATCGGTCAAAAAACTATAATTAAATCACAATGCTCAAAAGATCTTAAATTTACGTGAGTACTTTATTAGTATTTATTTAAATAAACAAAACGACTTTGATTATATTATTCAAATAGAAATAAAATATGGCAATTTATACAACTAATCATTTACTGTAGCATTGTTGACTTACATTGTACCCAGTGGAGGCGGCAAAGGCGCAAAGCCATAGAAAATAGAATATAGAATATAAAATAAAACTAAACAATTTAATTCAAATAAAAAACAAGTGAGACACTAGGCAATAATTAAAATTATGAGTATTAGTTGGTAGCAGTTAATTGATCACTGTCCTTAACTGCCAAATAATTTTGTCACTTACCCCCTTAATGTAACATAATGAATTCCGACGAAGGGTGTACACCGAACCACCTTTGGCCTAATGTGGCTCCGCTCATGAACCCATTTCTTTATCCTTCTTCACTTATATATTAGGTTTAAGCTTAAAGGCGAAGCTAAAACTTATGGGTTTGGTTTTCTTTAGCTATTTTAAGTTATTGAGTTTTAAATTAAATAATTTGTACCTATTTAACAAAATTCTTAAGAAAAATACAAAGTTTGCACCAAAACTATTGAGTTCAGGCCGAACACCAATGCTCCACCCTAGTTCTGCCACGGGCTTAGTTTGCAGGGCTTGAAACTATAGCATATTATGATTTTTGGTGGGAGATGCAAGCGGCAAGGTAGAAAATATGAATGAAAAACGTTCTCATATTTTAAATTCTATTAATTACACACCTTTATACAGACTCAAACAAAATAATGAACTCCTTCTGCGACTAAAATGTTAAACTCTTACTAAGAATATCCTACTATATCAACTATTAGACTCTTCCTACCACTAAATAAACTAATTATTCTCTTAGAAATAACATATAAAACATCCAACATGACCCAAGTCAAAAGTCCCTTGACCTTTCCCAAATAACAATATTCCTTTGCTTCTTTTTTTTTTTTAAACAAAAAATAATCATGCTAGCAACCTTTTGCTATGCTACATTTAAAAAGTAGGCAAATGGAAAATTTAAAATTTAAAAAGAGAGAGAGATGTGCAGAACATGGAGTTTGTCTTACATTACATTACATTCTCCATGACCTAATTATAATTGATCCACAGATTAATTAAGATATATTGCATGATGTCGAATTATGTCAGGATGCGGCGAACGGACAAAATTGCCAAATTGGAATGGCAGTAAGACATACTTTGTTTAATCTAAAACCAATTTGTACTAACCATATTTAATTAGTACAATTATTATGTATATAGATTAAGAATCCAGGCCCACGATGCTGATAAATCTATCCAAGTTGTAGTATGGAGAAATGGGTTTGATAATTCAGAGTGAATGCAGATTATACCGTTTGACAAAAAAGATTCACGATTTGAAGTTACGTTTATGTTCCTACAACGACTTCAAGTTAATACAAACGAGACAGACCAAGGTTTGAAGCTTATGAATTCAAGATTCTAGTCCTTTGAAGTTATTGAGTTATAAATTAATAACTTGTACATAGTTAATAAAATTTTAATATAAATATAAGATTTAGTCCAAAAGAATATTGAATTCGGCCAAACCCGTAACCAAAGCGCCAGCTCCGCCCCCAGCTGAGCAAAAACTACTGGGTCTGCTCATGTGTGCTGACAATGAAAGAGTTACCTAAACTGGGTGTTAATACTTAATACTAAGGAATGAACACAAATGTTTTGCATATTACCGCTCCAAATATGTTACTCCCTCCGTCCCAATTCACGTCACACTATTTCATTCTTAATCCGTTCCAAAAAAAAATGTCACTTTTCTTTATTCAGCAAATAATTAATGGCACCATCTCATTTATTTTTATTGGATTCCACCTAACACTTTATTATAAAAACGTCAACTAAAACTAAGTATCAAAGTGACTTTAATAAGAGCAATTTGATAAACATAACAGAGTCTTTCCTTATTTCTTAAATTCCGTACCCGAACAAACGGTGTCACATAAATTGGGACGGAGACAGGGGCAGATCCAGCTTGGAATTAGGGAGTTCATCCGAATCCCCTTCGATAAAAAATTATATTATTTGTACATGGTTTAATTTTTTTTTTTATGGATACAAAATAGATGTTAAATCCACTCTGGTTAATTCGTGTGTTTACTTCTTCATATTTTGAACTCCCTTGGCGTAAATCCTGGCTCGTATGAGTAAGTTTTTCAGCGATGGCCTTGTCATATAGGTTACCAATTGTTTAAAAGGAGAATTATAGAGACGTGGAGAGATTGAGGGACAAAGAATTTGATTATTAATTTAAGCAAAAAAGGGGAAAAGTGGTTTTTGGGGTCATTTTCAAAGAGTGGGTGGGTTGTTAGTCCTTGTTGATTCCAAAGGTCAGTCATTGTTGCTTGTGTTGGCTGTTTGCAAGTGAAGAGAGTCAGAAAGACACTTTTTTTTCTTTAATACTCGAGTTGCTGCACACAAAAAGGCAAAACCCCAAATATCTTCTTTCTTTTTCTTCTCTTTTTTCTGATAACTGCTCTTACTCTACTTGCACGTTCATTTGTTTAAGAGACCTTTGTCATATATAATACCAACAAATATTAGATATAATACCCAAAAGTGTACAAAATTTGAGTGATGTATTTTGGGGAGGAAGCAGAAAGGCATTGGTGTTTTTACAGTGATGTATTAGTTGAGGTGTGTTTGTCAAACTAATGAGTGATAATTTAGGTATGAAACTCAATAAAAAGAGATAATTTAAGTGTATTTTTGATACTTCACTCCTTATATAGATATATAGAGGGCTACAAATCAACTGAACCCCACCACAAAACTTTGAGAAAAAAAGGTTGTATACACCACCTCCCTCGTATGTTGACATGTTTTGTAGTATATTGAGGATTTGAGTCAAATATAATAGTTGAATTTCATGAAGAAAGAAAGATAAAATAAAAGGAACTCCAATCATCGGTAACTTCACCAACTTTTGAAGAAACCCCTAGTGATGCAAATTGAATCAAGAAAACAAATGCATAACCTAAGCAGTCGGCCACTGAGTGAAATTAACCACTAATATTTGTATCAGGATAGACTGTCTTTATTATATCCCTTCCCCCAGACCCTGTTTTAAATGCTTCGTGCACCAGACTATTGTTTTTTAATGCGTGGGGAAGCAGGGAGGCTTCATTCTCCTCAGACATTAAAGACTCCAAGCACTAAAACAGAGCCACTAAACTATGTCTGATTGTTTGTTGGAGTTGGGACGAAAGTAACTTTACATGTCTCCCCTTTTCATACAGTTTTCGCTGGATTCTAATATATATTGATGTGAAAGATAGCAATCTAGGGTAGAAGAGAAGCTTTCCATTAGAAAAACTATTTATTTCAGATCAATGTTCCTTGTCTCTAATTTTTTTTTAAAAAAGTAATAGAAAACGGGAGGTGTGGGGAGAAATTACATGATATTTGGAACATAAACGCAACTGTAAACAAAATGACACAAAATTCATCAGCTAAATCTCAAGGAAAGCCTGGAATTCCTGTCGATAATGTGTCATAATTCCCATTAATTTAATAATATGTTTGACTATAGCAAAGGGAGGTTGAGACTTGGGGAATGGGGAGTAAACAAAGCAGATCAAGTTGGGTATTTTTTTGGACAATATTCATAGTAATGCTTTCTGGAGAAGTCCACTTCAGTGAATTACTACTATCGCTATGGATTGGGCCACTGAAGGCCTACTACTTTCAGTTGGTACCTCAATGTAGAATTAATCCAACTAGTATCCGTTTGGCCCAATAGAAAATCTTGTTTCCTTTTTTACACTATCTCAATATGTCAACAACAACAACATACCCGGTATTAATGCCACAAAGTGGGGTTTGAGGAGGGAAGAGTATACGTGAACCTTACCTCTACCTCAGAGGTAGCGAGGCTGACCATCTCAATATGTCAACAACAACATACCCAATATAATTCCACAAATGAGGTCTACGGAGGGAAGAGTGTATGCAAACCTTACTTCTACCTCAGAGGTAGAGAAGTTGACCATCTCAATATGTCATTCAGTTTAAATACATTTCATATAACTCAAAATTATGCGAGACCCAATGTTACTTCTTCCAACACTACTAGAAACAAAGATTTTTTCCACTGCGAATCAGTGAGAAATTTGTGTTAAAGAATATGATTTTTCTGACTCATCTCCCACCGAACCAACTCACTGGAAAGATGTTGGTGGAAAACAGATTCTCACTGAAATAATGAGAACTTCCTAATTTTTTCATATAAAAACATTACACCCTCTGTCCCACTTTATATGACTCACTTTCCTTTTTAGTCAGTCCCAAAAAGAATGACACATTTCTACATTTAGTAACAATTTAACTTTAAAATGTTTATTTTACCCTTAATGAAATGATTTACAACCACACAAACATCTAAGACTCATTTTAGACCACAAGTTTCAAAAGTCTTCCTTTCTTTCTTAAAGTCCGTGCCAAGTCAAAGTAACTCATATAAAATGGGACGGATGGAGTACTATTTTTTTCTTTTCCCATCAATTTGATCAAAATATATGTGAGAATAACCACTGAACATTTTTCAGTGGGAAAATAACGAGTTTTTAGTAGTGCAATACTACTATTTCTCCATTATATTCTCCACCAATGAATTGATTACATGTATGCCCATTAAACTTTATTTCACACTTGCAATGAAAGTGACAAGACTATTTTTTGCCCCATTAAGGTAACTAAACTTTACTCACTATAATGACAAAAACTATCCATAAGGTAAACTTAGTTACTTCAGCGTGATAAAAACTAATTTTGTCACTTCGTTACTAAAGTGGATAAAGTTCAGTAATTATATGTGAAATTGACGCCTCCACCTATTACAAAAGTCAATATTCGAGCTCACATGTTCACTAACAAATACGGTCTCGAAATGCTTGTTCTCTTTTACCTTTTGTATTGTCTAAAATTATCTACAATCTTCAGACAAATGTTTTAATACACCTCATTTACTCTTCTTAATATACCCTTCAAGGCTTCAATTCCACAATGCAAAAGGTCAGTGAAGATTATCATATTGGCATGAAGATTACTAATCCTCTGGTGTTTACATTGAGACACACCATTATGGAAGAAGCCAAAGCACTAAACGCAAAAAAATAGTTAGAAAATAAAGGCATTTTTCGTGTTCGTGTATGGATGCATTGTGATATCGACTGGAAGGATTCACATGAAAACATGAACTAGTGTCCAGGTAGAAGTACCTTTTGAGAATGTGGATATAGGAAAAGATGAATACTTATTTTTGCATCATCCTAAATCTTATGAACAAACAAGAAACAATAACATGACCTTTTTTATTCTAGTCATTCACGATGTAGTTTCCTAAATATAAGCAACTATATCAGAAAGAACAAATATATTTGCTCATAATGCAAAAACATAACAGAACAGTTGAAAGACAAAAAAAAAAAAAAAAACAGAGCAGATATACATCAACAATGTGATTGGTTTCAGCAATGGTTTTACATTTGCTGTGTGAGGGAGAGGGATGAAATCATTTGTCAATCATGGCATGGGACAACTATGAGGTGAGCAGGGCAGCACAAAAAGAAAGCAACCTTAACTTTCTAAAATGAAAAGAAACCAGAGGGTACAACCTATGTCAGCATAGAAGTTAACAGTCCAAATGAATTCATTCGCACCTGATTGAAAAGTGGAGTTCCTTCTGTCATCAGAGGGAAACCAGAAAGAATTATCAATCTCTTCGAAATAATCAGCAGGGAAGCACCTCTTACAAGTTGAGTAGACTAGAGTCCAGCACTGACAAATATACTGGAATGATGTTGCTTCAGCATCGAATCCACTAGATTTCAGTGTCAAAAAGGCGGATAGTGACATTTGAAACCATTCTACGAGCAAAAGGAATATAACTTAAACTGTACCTGAAAACCAGACAATAGCAGCAAAATAGTAAGGATAACTCTGGTTGGTTCTTGGGAAGTTTCGAACAAATCATTTTCTTAACAATTCTTTTCTCAATTCTCAGTTTCTTTTATTTTCAGAAAATGTATAACGTGCGTATATCTGTTAACACGAGAAAAATTCCTCTTCAAGATCACTTTTTATCAAGTGTATTGGAATCACCTAGCAAGCTAACACCTCTTTAAATTCCTCTTCAAGATCACTTTTTATCAAATGTATTGGAATCACCTAGCAAGCTAACACCTCTTTTGTCTTAAGTAGGACCTACAAAATCAAGTTAGTAGAGTAAACTGTATACAGATGTGTGCAGAGGAAGAGGAGTGATGGGCCGGTATGTGAAATGGGTGCCAGTTGACTGGATGCATATGAGAGGGGGTGGAGAAAAGAAATTGTTCATTCTCTGGTTGAAGCAGCTTCACTACAAGTTGGGTTTGGGCATCAGTGGTTGAATACAGTGGGTAGGTTAGTTTCAACTACCAAAATTAGCTGATTCAACCCTTATATTAATCAATACTATGCTGGGACTGTTTAATTATGATTGCTAACGGTGATTTTGGATAAAGATGAAATAGAAGGGACCAGTGTAGCCAGCCAAGAGTTGTTCTGGTCCATCCTTTTTGGACGCAAATGATAGACATTGGGGAAGATGTCTTAGGATTGTTTTGCTTTTTGTCAAAATCTTTTCTGAAACGTAATATCTATTGGATATAGTTTTGGAAAAAAGATGGGGAAACAAAGGAGATACTTTCACTTGTTTGGAAACAATAAAGTAGGCATCTTCTACTGTGGACACAAGTTGTTGCATCGTTATGGAGGACTCAAATAGGTGCATCTTTTGGTCCCCATGGCCACAAGTTCTTGAGGAAGCAATCTGTTCACACAAACCACAGCAGAAATATGGCTCAAGGCAGAGGTTCGTCTTCTCTTTGCTACTAACTTGTATGTTCCACTGCAACAGTTCCTCCCCATCATATTTCCATTATCACTACCCTCTCACTATTTACACAGTATCTCTTTTGTCAAAAGCAACATTTAGGAATTGGTGAAAATCAAAAGATGGAAGACATCAAGATTCCTGAGAACTCTGAGCAATTAAAAGAAAGAAAAAAAATAAAGTGGAGGATATGCAGCTATACAGACTAGAAGTGCTGAGTTTGCTTGAACTATCTTTTCCAGGAGTAGGCAAAAAGAAAAGCTTGTGTTAAGCATATCACTTTTTAGCATGATTTGATTCATCAATGGCAGCTATATGAGATAGTCTCGGTCGTACCTTCGGAACAACCAGAACAGGAACAGTGGACCTAAGCAAAGGAAAAGATCGACCGTAAAGTAGAAGGGGATTACCAAAGGCAATTTCCAAACAAGAGTATGTGGAAAAGAACGAATTGATAGAGGTGTCAATTTCTTCTGCAAAATAGCTTGTTACCTCTCCAACTATCTCTCCATCAGGGAGGATTTTAGTGGCCCAAACACTTATTTGGTGAGGAGAAACCGATAACAGAATCAAAAGACGGGAGTTCTAGCCGGTTTTGAAAAGCATGATTGAGAAGCTTGCAGCCATTATCGTCGCTTTTCAAACTGCAGATAAACTGGTTAACGGAGAATAACGACTTGCAGTATAATGAAATCTGATAATTGGGGGAGTAGGTAGTTTTTAAAAACTAGGGTTGCTTTCTCTGTTGGTTTAGTTCGCCACTAGGTGGAAACAGAACGTTGACTCTCAATTGTTGCTTGATTACCTATGTTGATTGCATTAAGCTTTTAGTTTCGCACAAAGCGCAGGTGGGCGCTGTCCTTTGCCCATCTACCACCTACCTTGTTCACATTGAGACAGACAAGAGAGACACTCTTTAAAGTTAATAGAAGTAATTCCTTTCTCGCCCTTTCTAGTGTCCTAGCTTCAAAGCCTTAGCCCTTACCCATCTCTTCGCTGCCTCCACAGAAATATTTGTCACTTTCTTTTTTTTCTTCCTTTTTTGGCTTAGTCTCTTAACTCAAATTCTCTCTAAACCGGTACAACAGACGGCGCAGCACTGCCTACGTGCTAATTAGCTTCCGATGTATTATCTGGCATTGATTTGATTAAGGGAAAGATAAGAGCCTTCAGTTCAAGCTTTGAAGCTAAGTTCGCGTAGTTAGGTGAGGAGAACTGAGAAAATGATGAGAATAGCTTTTGTTTTCCAAGTATTTTTTTGACAAGTGAAGTTTTTGTTTTCCAAATATAGTGGCATGTGCATAATGAACTAACCAGATCTTAGTGATATTCTTTTGGGTTCGTCTGAGTATGATAATGAATATTCCTTACAAAATCATTGAGAATACCTCAATCTTCGACGAGTTGAAAGCTGAAGTTGAAAATTAACTGATCAATCTGAATACTTATGATTTACTGGCATGTACTGATCATGGAATCTCAAAACTGTTATGCAGCAACTCTAACCATCTATATCTGCAGTTTACCATTCATCAACAACAGGTGGCCTGGACTGCCTCAACCATTCAAACAGTGGGAAAGAAACCCCATCCACGTCCTCCTTTTGACATGTAAGTGCTCCTAACATACCAACCCCATTATCTCTATTCTCTTACCTATTTCAGCATAAAAACCACCCAACCTACAGGTGCCAAGAAATCACAGATGGAGACCCTTTTTGGCACTTCCAAATAATAACTAGTTTCGGGTTGACATGACATACGTATGGCAAGTTTAGGCACCAAAAGTTGCTGAAAGAAGATGTATAAAATGATTGAAACAATAAAATCAAGTACACTAATAAGTGAAAGTGGTGAGGTAACTTCAACGGAGAGGTTGAGCAGATCTGAATGCCACCTTTGCGTTAATTGATGCATGCTTTCGCATACCTCATGTACTACTACGACCATGATGAGATATTCTTAAGAACAATCAAGTTTATAGTGATACTTTTGACCCAAATTTGGTTCGCAAGTGACCAAGAAAGGTCTATAAACCACAAATAAGACATTTGTTCATACATTTTTTCCTTAATTCCTTGTGGTAATTTGTGCAATTAAATTTTGAATTTCAAATTAATATTTAAGACGGAAACACATATCTTTATCCTTACACTAGAACCCTGTCATCTACTTTCCTACTTTTTGGCTAAAATGTAACTTATAAGGTTAAAAAGGACGTAGATTGTAGAAAGACAGTACATGCAAGAAAAACTATACTAGATAGATAAGGAGTTAAGCAACTGACCAGATAAGGGCACAGATCTCGCATATGATTGCAAGTAGTGTCAAAATCTTACTGTGGATCTGCAGAAATACGTAAATAATAAGAAGAGGAAAGATTGTACTTCAGATAACAATGATCAGTGCATGTAACATAACAAGGTAGAGTGAATAGTGATATATATCTTTGATACAGAGAGAAGTCGGACCATGGGAAGCAGCAACAAGAAAGTAAAAGAGACATAAATGTTTTGCATCACACAGCAAGAAAATAATACGCTTTTAGAGTCAAATTTTCAACATCGCCGCCTTAAAACTATTATTAAACAAAATTTATGGGTTGCTTATCAAACTGGCCATAAATGATGATGATGATGATGTCTTTCTACTTTTTGGATATCTTTCCTCAAGCGGAAAGGAGAGGAGGGATGACCACTACATTTTCCTATAACGACAACTTCCTCGTAGAAAGAAGGAACTCCTACAGGATAGTCTTCACCTTGGAACAGAGACTAGGAAAGGAAGAAGATATCTTTTGCATCTTCTTGATGCCTTTTCTATTACATTTTATTACTTAATAAAAAAAAAAAAGGAAGAAGATATCTAGATCTGCTGCAGTGTATGAATTATCGCATTGACTGGACTTTCCTAGTATATCAGAGGAAGTGAACTCTAATATATAATCCATCTTGTGTTACTAATTTAGCACTATTATTTAGGAAGAGGATCACTCTAATAGACAATCCATTGTATATAGAGACACTTACCAAGAGTGCACAAATGAGAGCTAAAATAACACATCCCACATAAATGGATGTGGCATAAACACGAACAGGATCCATCATCATTGATAGTTGCTGCATAGGTCCAATGAGAAAAGTTGTGCTGCAGTGAGAATATCCAAGTTCAAAAACACAGAAAGTGTAAGATGAATGAAATTCAAACGCATGGCTTACATCCAACAATATAAATCTACCACAACAACAACAACATATCCAGTGTAGTCCCACGAAGTGGAATATGAATTTACCACAGATACTAAAAAACTAGTTATACTTGAAGAATTGGAAATATTTTGAGAAACTCCATGCAAAAGCAATTTGCAGGTATTGGTTTGAGAGCCACATTTCTATTTCTAAGCCCAACCTTCTAGCAACCAGACATAAGAATAAAATGGCTAGAAACGAGAGGAAATAAAGGGAAATGAAATGAAAGGAAAGAAAATGGAGAAGAAGGTCATATTTTGACTTTAAAATGCATTTCTTCTTCTTTCCTTCCCTTCATTTTGATTCCTTCAAAACAATATACCCCGTGAGAGTTCATTTTTCACCATTCAGAGTAGAAGTAAACGCGAATCTTTTAACAATTTTAAAAATGGCAACAACCAAGTGAATGGTTAATCAGTTCTTACAATTCAAAGTTCCATATTTCAATATCCCAAGCAGATTGTGGCATACCTTCCAATGGCCAACATGTTGCCAAAAGTAAATAGCAGGGCAAACTTGATGGGCTTGATGAACACAATCATTGACTGCAGGCAAAAGTAAAATAAAGGGCAAAACAACAATCAGCTGAAGAATTTGTTACTACCTCCATTTCAATTTGTTTGTCTTACTTTCCTTTTTAGTCCGCTTCAAAAAGAATGCCTCTTTTTTTTTGGCATCTCTTTAATTCTGACTTTCCGCCGGACATGCTTAAGACCACCAGATCAAAAAACTTTTTCGTACGTCGTACATATTTTTAGTTCAAGACCACAAGTCTTTTTTCACTTTCTTAAACTCCGTGTAGGCATGTAAGGTCAAAACGAGACAAACAAATTGAAATGAATAGTTAGATTACAGACACTGAGTAGGTGGTCATACCAGGAACATACAAATCAAGCCGGCAAGCAGACAAGCAGCGAAACCATAAACTCTCTGCACAATCAAAATCCAAAAAAAGGATAAATCAACTTGGGTTTTAGGGGAAAATGGGATTTTGTCCATGGGCAGTGAAATTTTGAGGAAAACAATCGAGTGAAAAACAGTACCTGTAAAGGAGAAATAGAGCAGAGGCCTTCTTGGTCACCAAACAGATTATCTTGCTGCTCTTCATTTCCACCCAAAATGGATTGGCTTAGCTTCCACATTTTGTTGAGAGAGTTGGGGTTTACTCAGCGGCTCATCAATACCTTACAATCTACCAGATGAAGATCAGAAGTATGAACAAGCAACTTTGGTGAATTATCAATAAAATTAGCGCTATAATCAAATGACCAGAATGATGAATTATTATTAATGAAATTTAGTTTTCTTCTTATTAATGAAATTAAAAATAATTTAGTCTTAAATTCTTCTTTTATTTTTAATGAAATAATTTATAATTATATAAATAATCAAAAAATATCTTAGATCACACATTTCAAAAACTTTTCTTTTTCTTTTAAAAAAAATATCAAATTAAATAATATCATATAAATTGAGACGGTGAAAATAATTACAGTATTAGTGCAATTAGAGAGTAGACTTTTCAAATTAGAAAGTGCACTCAAAATTCTTTTTAGAGAAAAGACATCAAATACACTTAACTTGTCCCGAAAAGTTATTTTCACACTCAAATTAATTTGGCGATCTATTACACATTTATAAATATTAAAAGTGAATTTAATACCACCCTACATTCTGATGTGGTACAAAAAATAAAAAAAATAAAAACATGCGCATTTTTCTGTCTTTTTTACTTTTTTACTTTTTTTCTTTGCCAAATATTATTATTTTTTGAAGATAACCCTCTCCCCCATCATCATCTTCTTCTTTCCTTCATTTTCATGGAAATACCATCTCGACCACCATATGTTTTCAATTAATTTAAAAATTAGGCTTTAAATCTATTATTTTTATCCCAAATATTAAAATTCACAATAATGTCTCACAATTAAAAAAATTATCTTTCAATCGTCAAATAAAAAAAAGTCATGTTATTGCTTAATTTTTTTCAAAGAGAAAATAAAAAATGAATAATGACATAAACTAAGAAAATATCTAAAATTCAAAAATGAGGGAACTATGATTGATCTTACACTCACCTCTTATATGAACAAATTATAATTTATCTATTTTAATTTCATTTTTAAAAAATTTTGTTTTAAAATAACAATATAGTAGTGGGTTAGCTAGTGGTGGGTGAAGAAGAAGAAGAAGAAAAAAAAATCGATAATGATAATGGTGATGGGTGGCGAAGAAGAATTGAAGGTGATATGTTGATGCTGAAGAGCAAAAAATTGGTGATGATGGCGGCCGGATATGATTTTTTCGGTAAGATGAGAGATGGAGTGGATGGGGTTTAGTGATGAAGATAATATAAATTGGAAGATTTTCAATAGTTAATTAGGGATTAATTAGTGTAAATATAATTAACAAAAGAAAAGTTAATGAATAAAGAAAAAAGAAAAAAATATAAAATTTATAATTTCTGACATGAAACTGACGTGGAGGGCGAGTGTAAAACACCACATATTGTGAGAGTGGTTATACATCTCAACGTGGTATAAAATTCACTTTTAATACATATATGTGTGTAAAAGGTTCCCAGATTAATTTAAGTGTGAAATCGACTTTTTAGGACAAGTTCACGATGGATTTGATATTTTTTCTCTTTTTTTTATATAAAGATGGTGGTGTGGTAATTTTATTTTTGTTGAGATTGGAAAAATAGAATTGTTCATGTGGTAAGCATTTTTCTTCTCCAAATTTTATTTTAAAATTGTGAATTCGAGTTATTAAGATTGCGAATTCGAGTTATCAAGAGAGCAAAAAAGAAAGCTCGTGATAAAAAAAGGGTAAAAGGAAATAAGTTACAATTTTAAAAAGTTTACGTTTATTTTATTGATTTTTGAGTATAATATATTTTTTTGTTACATAATTATATCTGCGTGATAATACAAAATAAATGATTTTTTTATTCGAACTTTCAAATTTTGTTTATTTTTTGTAAATTAAATAATATTTAGTTTGATGTAAATTATTTATTTCATATAAAAGATAAATTGTATATTCTGATTAAAATTTTAGAATTGTAATTATAATTATAATTTCAGAACAAATTGTACCTCTATTTTCATATCGGCATAACTCACTTATAGCCTGTTTGGCCAAGTTTTTTTTCTTTCTTAAAAGTGTTTTTTTTTTAAATACTTATTTTTAAAAAGTGAGGTATTTGACCAAGCTTTTAAGAGAAAATATGTGCTTATAGGGAGTAACATAAATTATTTTTCAAAAGCTAAAAAGATAGTTTCTTCCTAAAAAAATTTATTTAAAAAAACACTTTTAAAAAAATACACTTAAAAGCACTTTTTAAAAGTTTGATCAAATACTAATTCCTGCTCAAAAGTATTTTTTTATATTTATTGGTCAAACACAAATTATTTCTCATCAAAAATATTTTTTTTTCGAAAAGTACTTTTGAAATAAACACTTTACAAAATAAACTAATTTTAAAAGGTTGGCCAAACATGCTATTAACTTTCCAACCAAATGACTCTAAATTTTATGAAAATATTAGAAAGATAATGAACACACTTTATTCGCACAAAATAATAAAAAAAGGTTTATTAGTAAAATCTTGTCATGGACATTTTTTTTTTTAATAATTATGGTGTTCAAGCTAACTTGCACGTATGTGACTTAATTTTATGAGATATCTATTACCTTCCGCCAGTAGCAGTATCAAGTAATTTTTCAAAATATTTTGACCTACCAAACATGATTTCGTCATACCAAACACAATCTTGGTCATAGATTTCAAATATTATTTACTTTATTTAAAATTTATAAAATTGTGTTTAAATATTTTCTATAAATAATATATAAAATAATATTCATACTTGAATATATTTAAATACAACTTCAAAAATAAAAGTTAAATTTCAAATATATTATATATTATTTTTTCAAATTTAAAATCTAACTTTAAATTAAATTTAAATTTTTTACAATAAAAAAGATTGAAAATAAATTTTATGAGATCCTTAAATATTTTTTTCTCCCCATCTCAAATCATATTTCGGGTGGGGGTATCATAGCACTAAACCACACAGAAATATCACTCCAACCCGGCCAAAACCGGACCTCCACTGAACCGGCAAGTCGTTGGCGAAAAGGAAAAAGATAGAAGACGAACTCGAAACCCTAGTACTTGCAGAGCGTAACGTAGTAGCAGTGGAAGTCGAAGAACAATGTCGTCGACACTACTGGAGGTGACACGTGTATCGCACGAGGAAGTTGAACGGTTCGAGCGGCTTATCGTTAAGGATCTCCAGACTGAGCCGCCTACTAACAAGGACCGGCTCCACCAGAGCCACCGCGTTCGTAACATGATCGAGCAAATCATCGACACCACACACAAACTGGTAATTCCTCCTTCATTCTACAATCAAATTAATGTTGCATTTGATTTTTACTCGACAATTGATGTGTGTGTGTCTGTGTTGTAGGTAGATATATATGAAGACAAAGACGGTGCAAGGAAGGATGAAATTGCAGCTCTAGGAGGCCAGACAGCAACTGGAACAAACGTGTTTAGTGCATTTTATGACAGATTGAAAGAGGTTAAAATAGTCACGGCTCTTATTGTTTTTTTTTTTTAAATCTTCTATATCTTGTGGTTACTTAATTCAATTTTGTTTTGTTTTGTGTTTGTGATATTTAGATTCGTGAATATCATAGAAGGCATCCTGCTGCGCGTGTTATTATTGATACCGGTGACGAATATGAGCTTCTCCTCAAAGAAGAACCACAAATTGAGTTTAGTGGCGAGGTTAGTGTCACTCTACGTCTCCTATCCGTGCCTCATGTATATTCCTGTTGCTTTTTATCAGGAAATTAGTTGCTTGTATTTCTTTTTTTGAGATGATGAATTCTCGCTGCTTAATGTGAGATTGCTTGAAGTATTAATAACTACAGTGATTTTAGTAGTTTTTAGCATATTACATGCTTACACAGTTTATTTGTTCGGCATCAGCTAAGTCGTAGACATTATTTTCTGCTCTGGATATTTGCAATTGGCGAGAGAGATCTTGTAATTTATCAGTTACCTCTTCCCTGATAGTGAGGATTTTCTATTATCTGTTACAGCAGTTGTGTTGAAAAGATAATGGTACCCGAACATTCACCAATCCTATAGCTTTATGATAAGGAAATTATGTCGTACAGAAGCCTATGCTCAGTCATTGACCTTGGTAACAGCTTGTCGTGAAAACCAGTGTTCGCATTGGAACTTTAAATTAGACTTCCGCTGTCTACTCACTGCAAAAGAGAGAACTAGAAGTTTATATCAAAGCTAATCATAGGTTCTTCTCTAAATCGGCATAATAGGGCCGTTGTGCTCATTACTAAACTTGTTGAAGAGATGAAATACACCAAGGTATATCTTTTTGATCAGAGGTTGAATCGATCATCAAAAGAAGAATTAGGCCAAAAATTAGGATACATTCTGGGAATATCAAACTTCCATCGAAGAGAAGAAATGAAAGGCTTTCATAAAAATTCTTGTAGAATCGAGAATGAAGTACTCATTCTGTATATGCCAGATCATGAATTAGTAACTGCTTTTCATAGCTGGTGTTTATGTGATTTTTCCATTAATAGTTTAATGATTCTGCAGTGAGATTATGCTTACGCGTAACTTTGTATAACTTTTGAAGCAGGTACTTCTTGGTTGATCTGTCCCTCCTGGTGTCTATTGCTTCTTTATGTTTGCTTCTTGGTAATTGCGTGATACTAGTTGTCTTATATTTCATTTTGCTATTGTGACATGTTGACAGGAAGGTTCTGGGCGATACCTTGACTTACATGAATTGTTTAACGAGTATATCAACTCCAAATTTGGTGAGCCAATTGAATACACAGCATATCTTGATGTATTTTCCCAACCGCAGAAGATTCCTCGTAAAGCAAAATCGACAAGGTAAAAATGTCTGTAGTTGGTGTGAATCTTCAATCTTTCAAATCAGATACATCGTTCAGAGTTTGTTGCTTAATTTAGTTAAATGAGGTATAGACAGTGTCAGGAAACAACTTTTGAAATAACAACTACTTCAATAACTGCTTGTCAGTTTGGGTGAAATTTTGTTGTTCCTGTGAAGTTCAAATCTTGATATAAAACCGTTCCATCCTCTTCCTGATTTCTACGTTTTTGTGATATGCAATATTTGCCTTTTTGCTCTTTTACAGGCAGTACCTAGAATATTTGCAGAAACTATTGGAGTATCTGGTCTATTTTTTTGAGCGGACGGAGCCCTTGCAGGATCTTGATAGGATATTCTCAAAGGTACTGTTTTTTTTGGTTCCTCAAACTGATTTTATTATTGAGTGACAATTGCTTACTTGTTGCATGCTTCTGAGTTCTGTCTGACATCGTTGGGAAGTGTATATTCATTCCTTCTCCCTTTTTAAAAATAATGGAAGAGTTAAGTGAAAACATGCAGAGAAGGTTTCTTTTTGTCTGCTTGTAAAAATTAATTCAATTTTTGGATTCGTGAGTTGTAAATTAGTGTAAGTACGGCGTTTTGCCATGTGGAAGTCATTGCTCACATGTCTCTCATAGGAGACATGGAGACATGGTATAACTTCTCTGTTTTATAGTTTGCTGCTGAAACAGTGTAGTTTAAGGATTGTATCTTCTGATATGAGGAGGAGCTTATGCTGTCATACTTTGAATATGATGTTCACATTGGCATTTTAATGGTTGTTTTGACAAGTTCCAGATAAGTTCACAGTATTATCGAGTTTTGTCTGTGAATATGATTGATCTTGCATGGTGTTTATGGTTAACTTCTATATGCGTTTATGTAATGAAACTTGACTTATCCTCACCCACTCACCAACCCCTCTCATAAAAAAAAGAACACTTCTGTATGTTTTTTTAATCTAATTACTAGTTTCTGACAGGTAACAAGTGAATTCGAAGAGGAGTGGACTTTGGGCAAGGTAGAAGGATGGGAAAATAATGGCCAGGAAAATGGAAGTGCTCCACAAAATCATCCTAGGATTGATCTTGATTATTATAGTACAGCTGAGGAGCTGATGGTATTGGGACCAGAGAAGTTAAAGGAGGTATGGAAGTTTCTTTAAATTGTTTCTCATCTATGTTTTCTTTAATGGAACTTGATTCAAGTTTTGGAACACATCGAACTGAGGATATACCAACCTTCATAGGAGTTACAATGTTCTTTTTGCACTTAAACTTGGGAGTTACGGTGGCAGTTGATCTGACTTACTGAATGTAGAAAGAAGGAAATATGCTTTACTAAGTACCTAGTTAATTAGGTTCCATTAAAATGAACTGATACTGATGGTTTGACTTGAGTTGATAATTTTATTGGAACTTGTCCTTTATTAGATTTCTTTTACAAGTTTGAAGTGAATCTTGAATTTTGAATTACGTGCACCCCCTGTTTGGTTTGTTCTATAATTACCACAGGTTGTAGCTTTGAAATGGAGTGACAACTTATTTAATTTGTACACAAGGCATCTAAACATATATTTCTGGATAATTTGATGTTTATATAGCAACTCTTATAGCCTTTTGTCGGAATGCTTACTGCAGTTCTCGTTTGCATTTTAGTTTTTCAGACTATTTTGGGTCAATTATGTTTTAAATTCAATTGCTCTTGGACTGAATTGTGGCAGATGCTTAGGATGTCAAGTAAAAGTATGCAATTGAAATTGTTAACTCCCAGGTTCAAGAACCCTAGTCTTTATTCAGTCGTCTCTATCTTGAGAATGTTCTGGTTTCTTTAAGAGCCTGTTTGGTTTGGCTTTTGCTTTTATTTTTATCATTTTGACTTAAAACAAGATGCTTATAAGCACTTTTTAATTTTACCCAAACACTTCAGAAGTGCTTTAAAGCTATTTTGGCTTAAAAGCACTTAAAATAAGCCAATCCAAACAGGCTCTGGTAGGCGGGTCTAATCATTCTAGTCCTTTTAGTGGGGGTAATAGTTCATGTTTTATAGACCTACAGAACTGGGTGTTTGAACCTCATAAATTTCCTAATGCTTTCCGGTTTTCACTTTAAGCTCTTAGCATTTCTCATTGCGATGATAATAATACTGTCAATTAGATCTTTGGTTCTCCAATCTCCTGCACTGTAGGCTCCATTCTTAAAGACTTTGTTTTGTCAAATCCCTTCTTTTTCTCTGGTTCATTGGAGCTTTCTCTTTGTATTCACGTATCTTTTTTTTGTAGTGGCTGTGTGGTAAATGCACATTGAAAGAGAACTCTGGACAGATCTTTGACTGCTACTTTGTATTTGCATGGAGCCATGGTCTGTTTGATAGTTGGGGAGTTCGCCCATTAATTTTGCAATTTTGTGAAAACAATCAAAGAAAATTGCAATTCATGAATGTGTGGGTTTCCGAACTTCGATTTTACCAAATCAAACTTCTCATTGGTTGGTTGGTTGTTTAGGGCTTGCATTCGTCAAGCTCAACTTGCATGCCAGTACAAGAGATCCTGTTGCTGATTGATATTAGAAAATTGCATCAGTTTCTCATTTCCTATTTGCCCAAATTTTTTCTTTAATCCTCTTTGCCTGCAAGTTATCATGTTTTATTTGTTCCATCTACTTCTTATATATGTCATTCCCATGATGCAAACTATATTATATGGTATTAAGTATTGGTGCAAGACTTCAGTGTGCTTGATGTTCATACGGAACTTCCATGTTGTGGCATCTGTTGTAGGAATTGGGAGCACTGGGATTGAAGACAGGAGGTACTGTTCAGCAACGTGCTGAGAGACTTTTCCTTACGAAGGTCAGTTGCTAGCATCCTTACCAAGAATAAAGTGCTCTCCTAGATGGTTGAGGATTTGATTGCTTCTTTTTACAAATTATTTGCGAATTGGTTTAGACATGCATAAATTCGTTGCTTGATGTTTTGACAGAATACATCGCTAGAAAAACTGGACAGGAAGCATTTTGCAAAAGGCTCGCGGAAACCAGAACAACATGGTGTTGTTGCAGCTCCTCAAGTGGGTGATGTAAAAGAGATTGCTCTCCTGGAAGCCAAGATAAGAAGGCTATGTGATCTGTTGGATGAGGTGGGTGACACACACTTCTATGATCTCCCAAAGGGAAAGATATCCGAGGCAACATGCTAATAATTATAAGCATGAATGACCAATATATGAACAAAGAAATTGAATGTTTATTCATGATAAAGTGAAATATCAATTGTTTTGTGTCGCCTTTTCAGAAGAGGCAAGAAAAAGTATGACTTAGAACCTTGATAACGACGGTGAAGCGCACAACACGTTTTGCCTCTCTTTAGGGCTTAAGCGCGCCTTTGACTACACTGATGTGGAGTAAATTCAGAAAATGGATTCTTTGTGCCACATACTAACAATTTTTGTGCGTCGTGTTTGGGCTAGATAATACATGGTGCGGATCTACATTATGTTAAACCCTAGAGCTGGTGCACTAACTATTTTCTTATTTTATGTTTTATTACCTTGCAGACAATTGTGCGGACAAGAGAAAATGTTGAGAAAAAGCACGCTTTGACATATGAAGAAATGGAGGCAGAACGTGAAGAGGTAATTCATGAGTAGTAACCTGCAATCTTATATGGGAAAGAAAACACCATAGTAAAAGAGATCAATGTCTTGATTAAAATAATATTTCAAGTAAACAAATGGCAACTCTTTTCAGTCATGACTTAGTGTTGGTTCGTTTGATCTGGCAGCCTTATGTAGGAATTGTTGCCTTCTGTCCACCTTTCAAATGGATAGTGAAATTTTCCTCTTATCATCCATCTAAATGACCAAAAATGGTTAGCTCCCCCATCTTTGACCTACTCATCAGTCATCATAACGAATTTCATTTTTAAAATTCCAACGTAATGCGTTATCCTAAAGCAAAGTCTTAAAAGTGTGTTTAGAGTAGGTTGTTGCTTCCCTTCGCACGCGCAAGTGTACGTGGTCATACAAGTAATAAAGGATGTAAGTCCAGATATTGTACCCACAGGGATTTGACAAATTGATTTCTAAGTTTGAATTCTTATTCTAGCTATTCAGTAGGTAACCAATAACAAAGAGTGATTTTGGTGTTTGAAAGTAAAGTAATAAAAAATGATGTAAACAAGTCGTGATTTAATGAGTTATCAAACCATATGTTTAGTTGATTTCCTGAGTTACTAGTTGCGGGTTGATTTTAACCATTTTGAGCGTTTCTCCAACAACTCTAGGTCTACTCGACTATTCCTAACGCCTATATTCCTATGGTCGTCGGTCCATAGTGAAGTGTGTGTGATTTTTCTTTTGTAACAACTAGGCAAGGCTAACAGGTATATTTCTATCCACTTTAGCGAATCGTTCCCCCTTCGCTATAGAGTTCACAACCAAGCCCTACCTTCTCTTATTGCATACGTAGATTCCCTATTTCTAGTTCAACCTACGTATCATAGATAGTACTTGATAATTTGACCAAAGAATCAAATAATTAAGATCAAGAGAAGATAACTAACTACAACAACAACAACATACCCAGTATATTCCCACAAAGTGGGGTCTGGGGAGGGTAGAGTGTACGCAGTCCGTACCACTACCTTAGAGGTGAGGTAGAGAGTCTGTTTCCGATAGACCCCCGGCTCTAGACCAAGACATAGTAAAAGAACAAGAAACAATAGGAAGAAATAAAATAACAGATAGTAACAGAAACAAGACTATCACAAAATACTACTACAGTCAATCTACCCGAGCCCACAAACATGCGGAAAATTCCAAGCACAACACACTACAAGTGTAGACCTACGACTACGATCACGGACAACAAAACCAAGCATTCCTACCTACTAACCCCTACCCTAATTCGCGTCCTCCACACCTTCCTATCTAGAGTCATGTCCTCGGTAAGCTGTAACTGCTCCATATCATGTCTAATAACCTCCCTCCAATACTTCTTCGATCGACCTCTACCTCACCTGAAACCATCCATAGTCAACCTCTCACACCTCCGCGCGGGGGCATTCGTGCTCCTCCTCATTACATGCCCAAACCATCTCAACCTTGCTTCCCGCATCTTGACGTCCACCAAAGTTACTCCCACCTTGTCTCGGATAACCTCATTTCGAATCTTATCTCTCATAGTAAATCCACACATCTATCGCTACATCTTCATCTCAGCCACCTTCATCTTTTAGATGTGGGAGTTCTTGACTGGCCAACACTCCGCCCCATACAACATAGCTGGTCTAACCACCACGCTGTAGAACTTGCCTTTAAGCTTAAGAGGCACCTTCTTATCACACAAGACTCCGGATGTGAGCCTTCATTTCATCCGTCTTGCACAAATACGGTGAGTGACATCCTCGTTGATCTCTCCATCTCCCTGCATCATAGACCCAAGGTACTTGAAACTATCTCTCTTCTGAATGACCCGAGTATCAAGCTTCACTACCACGTCAGCCTCATCCGTCTCGTCACTGAACTTGCACTCCAAATATTCTGTCTTAGTCCTGCTCAGCCGAAGATAAATAACTCAATAATGGAAATCCGAATTAAACAATACGATAATCAAACATCAACCTTTAAGTCTTAACCACAACCCTAGAAACTAAAGGTTTAGCTGCTCATGAATCTCTTTGGAAGAAGAGAATTCATGAATTTACAAGAAAAGATTCGGAAATAAAATAAAATAAATAAACGAAACCTTGTTCTTAAGCTTTGCCCTAGCCTTTGGCTTCCCCAAATCAGATGTATCTGATAAAAAACGCATGGACTAAAAAAACCCAATCCAAATTGGGCTAGGAAAGTAACCCTTCGCGCCACTGCCAAAAAACAAGGCAGTGGCGCTATAGGCAAAACCAGATCCTGCAGCCTTGTTTCTTTGCGCCACTGCTGCGCCACTAACCCATAGCAAAGGCCCCTTGCCTTGCGCCACAAGCCCAAAGCAAGGCAGTGGCGCAAGGGCTTCACCACTTGGCCGATTTTCGCTCCGTTTGCGACGCTTTGTGACGTCGATCCTTCCTATTTTCCTTTTGGTTCCTTGCTCATCTTTTTCATCTTGTTTAAGCTCCAAATACCTCAACACACTCCTTTTTGGTAAAGAATACCTCAACACACTCCTACATAAGCAAAACACCTAACACAAGTGTAATTCACATCTTTTAAGCTCAAAACGATACGTTAAAGATAACAAATGCGAGGCGAAAGATAGTAAAATAGCTTAGGTTTTTGCCTCGTATCACAGGTCTAGGGTGTATCAAAATGTCAAATTAGTCGTGTAGTAGAACACTTCATTTCTGGTATCATCACGCTTGTTGGACACTTGGACTTGGCCATACTTTAGTCTCTTCCAAATAATAAAAGAAAAAACTCTGGGTGCACAGGGAATTAAGCATATAGAGTACACATCTGGTCTCCCTGAAACCATTTTTAAGGTTTAGGCGCTATTTGTTTGCACTTAATGAAGACCTGAATTTGAATTATCCAGGTCTCATCTTATTAAGTATATCTTTTTTTTCTACAAGCACTTAATAGCTTTTAATAGGTCTGAAGAAAAACTCATCCCCATTTGAGCCTTTAAACTATTAAGACATTTACTTAAATATTTTTCCACTATATTTATTGCCACAGCCAGTGATCACCACCACTACCATTTACCTCCACAACCGGCCACCTCTACCACCGACCTCCACTATACAACTACCATCATAAACCACCAGCCACCTCCACCAATTACCTCCATCACCGTTCATTACCACTGCTAGTCGCCACTGGCAACCTCCACCACTAGTCATCGCCACAAACCACTTCTACCATCAGCCACTGCCAATGCCAGCCACCACTGCGCATCTATCACCTCAAGTCACCATCGCAAAATTACCATTGGGCACAACTTTACAAATTACAACCACCATTAACATTGCCAGTGTCCTCTGCCAACCATGACCACCGCCTGTCACCACGTTACAACCATTCTTGCCAACCACCACCATCGAGCTTTTAGAGTGTGGTTCATTATAGACCAAGTGAACTTATATTTTTAATATTGTAATAGTTATAATTAGTTTATAGTTTCTAAAATAAAATAAGCCATACACATTGAGGTGCGGTAAAACAAAGTAGTAATTATTAAGTGTTTAGATGTAGATATATTGAGACATCTTCATCTGAATAAAAGCAAATGGGGTCTTAGACTCACATTTGACTACAATTTTGCCCTTATTAACAAAGAAAAGTTAAACAATTAAAGAAGTTGGGGAACATGTGATCTATTAGTTACTACTAGTCAGTCATTTTTTTTCCTTACTGATGTCGTCTAATAATCATAACTGGAAAGGAAATGTACAGTACCCTCTCTTTTTGTTTAATAAATATAACCAATGGAGCTGTTTTATTTGCTTTGGTTGAGATCATAGCTATTTAAATGGAAGATACAACAGAAAAGCTCCTTGGAGTTTATTGCATTGACTAGTGACAAAGCGGATTATAGAATTAATAGCGCCATAAATTATGCTCTTTAGGGACCTTTGGTCAACTAGTTAATTGGTTTTAGTTTTTCCTTTAGGATATGTGGCCGGATGTATGCGTTGCCATCCTTTCTGACAAAAATGCTGTTTCAATGATTTCTTTCAGGATGATGTTCAGGCTGAGTCTGAGAGTGATGAAGAAGACCAACAAATTTATAATCCTCTGAAATTGCCAATGGGCTGGGATGGGAAACCTATTCCGTACTGGTTGTATAAACTTCACGGTCTTGGTCAGGTAGTTTCTTTTGGTGTGTTTGGTAGGCTGCCTGCCCTTTGGTTTTTGATGTCTGTCATGGTTGGTGATCACATTGTTAATGCTGTTCTTTTTCTTCTTTTTTGCCTAGTGAAAATCTTCGTTGGGTTTTACAGTTCCATTTGTATTTTGGATGTTGACTTGTATTATCTCCTTGCATAGTTCCAAGTTATGTATTGAAGATTGGGATGTTAGTTTTTAGCTCTTGAATAGGGATTTGACTTGGAGTAATCTTTGCTTGGGCGCTTGCAATGGTACTCTTTTTGTTCTCGAGATCCTTGTTATGGACTTGAGGTTAATTCATCATAGATTTTTGCTTCAGTACAGTTCGTACACACCCCTTCTCCGAACCAGGCCCCAAAAAGTAGAGTCAAAAGCTTCCTTACCTTGCTTCAAAAGAGCGTGGAAAGGAGAAGGAAAAAGGATTTCTCAAAAAAAAAGGAGAAAGGAAAAAGGGAACAAAAAATGGATTTGGAAGAGGATTAGAGGATGCTTCCATAGGATAATACCCTTTTCAACTTCAACATCTAAATGATTACAGCTGTTTGCTTGTTGGATCAATAGGTGTTGTCTGCTGCTGATGGTTGATTCAGTTTAATATTCATCTCTATGTGACACTTATTTTGATATATGCGCTCGGTCTTAGGCACTTTCATCTGAATTATTTCAGGAGTTCAAGTGTGAGATATGTGGGAACCATAGTTACTGGGGCCGTAGGGCTTATGAGCGGCATTTCAAGGAATGGAGACATCAACATGGGATGCGTTGTCTCGGTATCCCGAATACTAAGAACTTCAATGAGATCACATCAATCGAAGTATGTTTCTCTAAGTTGCATTTTCAGTTCAGCATTGTCATAATATAATGTTGTTTGTTTTGTTTTCTAGATTTTAAACTAGTTAAAACATCTGCCGCTCACAATCAAATGAAATTGCAAAACAATTGTAGTGTACGCTATTCATCTGAAAGGCGTCTATATTTAACAACACTGATAATTTAGAACTAAGGGAATGTATTCATTTACTTTTTGCTGTATATATTCTGTGCACTCATAGTGCTTCTGGTTCAATAAATTGTACCTTTACCGATCCAAAAATATGACTGATCATTTAGATATCAGTGTTGCTTGTGTTGGCTTAACGAGTGATCTCTCTAATGTAAATGGATGATGTTCTGGATGAAAGGAAGGGAGAAAGGAGAGGGGATTTTCACTTTTATTTTTGCCTTAATTTCGAAGGGGAGAAAGACATGTAAAAAGAGGAAGTTTTGTTTGGACAGAAGTAAAGGGACCTCCTATGCTATGTTGTATGTGATAATACCTTTCCCTTCTTTTCATTCATTCTGAAAAACAAAAAATAACGGTTCCCTCCTCTCATTTCTTTTTGTCCTGGTTTCTGTTCCTCGTCTTTCTTTACTTCCGATACATTCTTCAGAATGTCTTGCTTTTGATTTTTAATTTATTTTATAGGCTAAGGGTTTTTGAGTAATAGCTGAAGCATAAGTTCTTGCATGATGTTTGTCATGGTCCTGATAGAGGCAGCACAAAAGTGTAAACAGGTGATAAGTTGCTAGTTATAAGCCCATACGTAGCCTGCTTATCTAATAACCATTTGAGCCCTGACTTACATGGTAGGACAGACGGTGATGCCTTTCTGCTTCTGCTGTCGAGGCTTCAAAGAGCCCTTATCTCTTGCTTGGGTCCGTCTTAATCATGTCTTAGCTTATTTTACTGTCTGATGCACCTTTCTTATTGTGTCACAGGAAGCCAAGCTGCTTTGGGAAAGAATCCAAGAAAGACAAGGGGTGAATAAGTGGCGCCCTGATCTTGAAGAAGAATATGAAGATCAAGAGGGCAACATCTACAATAAAAAGACATATACTGATCTTCAACGCCAGGGATTGATTTAGATGAATTCCTGTGGAGTTCACCATTCCATTTGGCGGTATGTTGCTTTATTGGTTCTAGTTGATCTGGGTGGAAATGTTCTGCTCCTCTATATTGGGCAGACCAGATGTCTTGGTTTTGGTTGAGCAAGCACTTGTTATTCAGTAAGCGATTGTTGATGTATTCACCTGGTAGTAGCCTCAGAAGTTTCTTGGAATTTCGAACTCACTAAGTGGGAGACTTAAGGGGCATGAGACGGAAACCTCTATTTGGAATGTATGAAATGGCATGCACGGGTATTAACGATGATGTCTTTAGATGGGCTATAGTTATTGTTAGATTTATTTTTGAAAGAGAGTCGCGGTCTTTGGTCTTTTGATGTTTTTCACGGGCCATTTGGGGTTCCGATGAAAACATCCTAATATTTCTGTATACATCACTGTTATCTGTACTTTTAAGCTATAGTAGTATAGTAAATGAACGAACGCTGACGCATCTTTGTTGCCAAGTCTAGCTCATCAAATTCTTAGCGTCACATAACGTAAATGGTTACTGAATTTTTCATAAACATGCCAGACTTTTTTGGCGCTACAAAATGTTTGTCGCGAGTTCTTCAAGCCTGGTAGGGAAATCTGTGAGTTTTTCTTTTTTTCTTTTTTACATTTCATTGTACTATGAAAAACTGGATGTCTTAAAAGATAAAACTATTTAGTTTAGAAGTAAATGAACTTAGATGAAGTGGCGTTGGTGTTTTTAACTTATTCGAGATCAGCACGCGGTTGACGGATCTGTTGGGGGTCATTTGGTACGACGATGTATTAGAAAAAATAATGTATGCATTAATTTTGTATATTATCAATATTTTGTTTGTGTATAACTAATGTAAGTATTAATTGTACACTTTACTTGATATTATGGTATGTGTAACTAATACATGACACATCATGGTATTTAGCATTGACTAGTAGGGCTAATGAACGACCCTTTGATCTATGTCGTTCCAAGTTCAGCCAGGTCTGATTAGAAGTTCAAAAATGAGTGGAGCGAGGGGCTTTAGAGGGAAAAAAGGGGGGGCGAGCTTTAATTGAAGTAGGGTTCCAAACCTCTCCTTACAGTCAAGTGGCTTTCACTCCTCATAGAGAGTTAGAAAGCGTCAGTTCTCATAGCGAGGCTTAGGCCGACGGGGTAGGGCGCGGCCCCCCAATTCTCAACTCCGACCTACACAAGTGGTTTCCCACATTTTTCAAAGTTCTGTTAGGTTCTTAGTAGCAATCGGCGACCTTTTCTTCTTTTACTTCACATAGCTTTTCGTCTCCAATGCAAGAGGTTATAATGTGGGCATTAACAATGGTTAAAGACAAAATTACTCTTAAAAAAAAATTTCACATCCTTTCCACTTATTTGTAGAGGATATTTATGTAAACAATGCATAAGAAATATAATACATGCTATTTTTAATACATCAAGTCAAACAATGCATAAAAAATAATCTTAGCATGACTGGCATTACTAATACATTCTATTCAACACTATTTTTATACACCATACCAAACGACCTGTAACTTTCATATTTTGGGCGGATCACTTTCTTTTGACCCAGTTCTGCTAATTTAAAATTGGATTTATATGTGACATCAAATATTTTTAAAAAGGGACTATTGTTATTGTTATAATCATAGTAATGAAGATTTTTTAAATTAAATACTTCAACAAATTATAAGAAACAAATAAAAAAATTAAGACTCAATAAGAATTGATCAGATTAAATTAGCCGAAGTAACTATATTTTTTAAATCCACATAAATTTAACTCAGTCCGTTCATTCATTATGAACTAAAAAGTGATTGGCTGATTAGTGAGGTCTTAAAAACAATTCATGACCAACCATTCCATTTTTGCTAAAAAATGCTTTCTAAGTTTGTCCTGTGTCTCCAAAACAAACGGTCCATTATTGATGGGCGAACAATGGACCTTTATCCCCATTATATAATAAGCTGTAGGCCGCAGTATTTCCTTCCACATTGTAATGAGCACAGATCTTTTGGTAGAAAGTTTGTGTATAAAGATAAAATACACAAATCCTGGCTTCTATTCCTCTACCAATCGCTTTTTTTCTCCCTTTGTAAGCAAATATGAAAAACTAAAAATATGATCTTATTTACAAAGTGGATGAATAAATTTTACACACAATCAGCTGTCATTTGTACATCTATGAAAGAAGAGGGCAGATCCATTTACACTTCGAAGGACAAGCAATCTTGAATCTAAATATGTTCCGCAAACGATTTTCGATAGATCAAACATTTCAGGAGGTATTTGAGTGCGTACTTCTTGAAGTGCTTTCTGTGCAACTTCCATGTTTCCACTCAGTGGTTCATTAAGACTCATCATCACATCGATTTCATTTGACACAAGTTTAGCTACAGAAAGGCTTGAAGGGAATTCGTTTATTGGGATTGCTTTCCTCCACTTTTTACTAGATAACCTTTTCAGGACGGAAGCTTGAGCATCCGGTGTAGCTGAGGGAAACTTCGAGGTGATAGTTTCCTCCTTAAGATATAACCTTCTCCCAGCTCTCAATCTGAAAAAGGAATTAACTTGCAATTTCCCCTCTACCCCAGACTTGTCATGAGCCCAGTCGCGATCAGCCATAACAGTGAAGCTAATATGTGAGGCAGCTGAAAATGTTGTGTTAGGTTTTGATACTTTAGATATCGTTAGGTATGCTTCCCCAATGAGTACTCTAACAGAAGGCTGTCGAAGGGTCAACCCTATATGTCTACCAGTACAGTATAACAGGCGCCACTTTCCAGGAAGCAATCCCAGCCAATGCTGCAGATCAGTTGATACTCATTCAGTTGCAAGCGTAAGCACATTGCTCAAGGCATAATAGGTATCATTTCTCAGGAAGCAATTCTTCCCAGTTGGACAAACGCAAGCATACATCACTACTTACCCTAAATAACAGTAAAGGCAGTGCAACAAATATTTACCTTTACACAGTACTAAATGCATAGAGTTCAGAATCAGATCAAATGGAGCATATTAATAGAATAGAATAAACAAAGCTTGCAAAAAGGGCAGCAGATATAAGGTGTTAATCAGTTTACAATTTGTAACAATTAGGCAGCTGAGAAGGACCACTGAAGAAAGTTAACAAATAAATGCTATACTCAAAACATTAAGAAGGGAGGACCGCACAACACGGATTATTGCACAAAAAAAGCCCAGCATGAAATGCATAATATGTGTGATATATCAGATGAGAAACTGCAACATTGTCAAACTGGAACATAAAAAACTCGTAATAAAAGAAGTGAGATCTTCACCTTTGGCTTTGGATAAGGATTTAGCATCTCCATTAATTCAACAAAATGAGCAAGCCTACTTCGCTGGAAAAAGAAGAAGAAAAACAGAAGAAAGAATAGATTAGCAAGTCTTTTAGTTTCTGATCCTGCTAACAGATATGCCAAGGTGAAGATTCATGACCAGAGAAATATAGTAGCGACGAGCTATATAGAATTATAATTTGACAATGCTTGAAGAAAAAAATTTGAGGGGCACATATTAGAAAATCTGACAGTTTTTGGTTTTCCCAGATGAAAATAAGGGCCCAAGTTGAGTAGAACGACAAAGTATGCTTTTGGACATAAACTTAAAATCATTGATTAGGGTGGAGGTTGATTTGAAGTTGAAATTGTGTTTGGAAATGCAATCTGGATTTCAAAAATTGTACTTTTTCTCATAACCACGAAAATCCCACAATTCGTGAAAACTATCAAAACTTCCCCAAAATGTCAAGGAGTTCTGTCGCAAATGATAGTGCTGCCAAAGATGACTCTCGCCGGCGGATTGATACAGCCACAACTTGGCCGGATTGAGCAGGTGTGGCCATTTGGAGAAGGAGCTAGTTTTTGGGTAATTACTTTTGCAATAAATATGAGTCTTGTTTTGCAAAATTTAAAATTACAGGTCAAGTTGAATCACAATGAATGAACAAGGGATATTATCACAGTGGATAATATCCCATGTTCATTTTCTTTTGGATTTGAAATTCTACCTTTTAGGTGAATTTGGGATTTGAAATCAAAATTTTAAGTTGAAATTTTGTTCAAAATGTCAAAACAAACACAAATTTCAAATCAAAACTTCAAATTTAAAGGAGTAAAAAGCATAAGCAGCATAGATAAGTATAAACTCAGCCAATAAGAGGAGGAAAAAAAAACGTCAGGCGAACTACCCTCCTGAAAAGGAAAAGTTCGATATTTCAAAACAAATGGGGAAGCAAATTATTTGTACCACCGTAAATTTCCAGAACAGTAAACAAAAAGAGTGAAGCACATTCAAAATCCCAGCTGAAATAAGGAGGTATGTTTTTCAAATAGACCGTTCAGAAACTAGGAGGGGAAATACAAGTGATTATACATTAAAAAAATCAAATACTCTTTGTAGTATCGAATCGACTATTTAACCACTGATAAAGAGGAAATACTTTTCACGATCAGCCGATAGTTATTACCTGCTGCTGCCCATAAATGTATTCCTCTGCAATTCGAACAGTGGTTGAGCCAAGACTCCATCTGATTAGATCAGTAGATGGGTTCACACGCCATTTTGGTCCACACAAGAAGGGATGCCTCAGAGCATTTAAGCAACTGTGAAATATCAGTACAGATCTTCATTAATGTTGATGTAATTTTACATTATCGTCATTGACTTGACTATCTTTGGTGGTGCTCTAGTTAATTGTGCCGTTTGAGAAATAAATATCAGCACTTGAAATAAATTTTCTAAATTCTGTACATGCAACCTGTCTTGCTTACATTAATGTAAAAATTCTTATTAGCTACTCTATTAGAGGTCACAAACTCTCTGTTGTACCAAGTAAACTCATCATCATTAGTAGCTGCCCTTGATCAGCCCCCAAAATAATTTTGAATATCTGATAAGAAGATACTTGTCCAAAAATCTTTCAAATATTTAAGTAGCTAGAATTCCAAATGCAGTTCTCCAATTCTGTCATTTTCAAGAAAATTTGCTCTAGCCTCTAGACCATAAATTGTCATCTAATAGAGACTGGTTTTAATTAATCCTGCATAACTTGTAATAAATTTAATATCCAATGCATGCATATGCAGTTTCCATAAGGCATCATCAACCCATAACGACTCGGTCTACCTTATCCTGTCCAAAGGTTTAGGTGCAAGGAGTACTGAAAGCAAATGCCAACCTGCACCCCAATTTCTATCGAGTATCTGCAAGAAGAACAAGAGTTAGTATATCTTACCGAAAATTGGAAAGCAAACAGTGAAGAAAAAGGAGAGAGATGTCCTGAATTATCCCAGGGGGGCTCTTATACAGGACTTTAGGTTACTAGAAATAAGATGATATCAAAGTACATGAAATAGGAAAAGAATTATTCAAAAGAGAGAATTACCTCAATAAGTGAATTAAACCCACCTTTACCTAAGTGAATTACCTAAATAAGGCTACACAATTATAAATATTTTACCACGTGTTACAATATCCATGCTTCATTATAGCACGATGAACTAACTATGTGATAAACAACTACTCATTTACATCTACCTTCATATTTGAATCCACCCTATCATAAATCCAATTTTCTAATCTATTAGGAACAGGACCACCTCATAAGAGTCCTCGGGAAATTGGAAAAGCATAATAAATCTTCTTCAATTATACATTCAAAGAGTAGAACAAATAGAAGAGTGATTTTGAGTTGAGCTAATTGGGCTACGACACTCTTGGACGAGTTGAGATATGACTTGTTTATTACTCAACCACTTATAATCTTCATACCCGACCATTTGACACCTTTTGAGAAATGTGATATTTCGCTGATACTCTTGGAAATTGACTAGCACAAAAGAACTTACATAGTTATGTTCATAGAAAAAATAGAGGAAACTAATAAATATAGTCCACAAAAAGAATTCATTAGTCATAATTGATTTATAACTAATAGTAATTATCTTGACTTTCAGCAAACAACAATGGAACAGTCAACGATAAACAAGGGACCGGGTACTAACTTGTATACCAAAATTTCCGGCTGAAGAATTTCTTTTTACAGCATGCAGAAGAAACTCGCGCAAACAGGAGGGATCATTTCCCTGAAGATGATGTGAACAAAGTTATTGTATGTGAAAGCATGTATATGGAGAACATCTAAGAATAGTGCACAACCTTGGTGAGGAATGCTTTGAACTTGGCAAAGATCGTTGGGTCCATGAGTTCCCTCAAAACCATTTTAGCCATGATGAATCCAACACATCTTTGCAACAGGTAAAAGCATATAGAAAATCATAAATAACTTGCTTCACGCTAAATAAAAAACATAAATATCTAAGCATGCACGTTATACCTCACTTCATCTAAAAAGAAGCATGCACGTCATACCTCATGTCAAATGCAATCATCATTCGCCTCCTATCCATATTGTCATGTGATGTATTATCCGCAGGATCAGCCTCATTAAAGTCAGCAGCATTTCCCAATATACCTACCTGATAAGAAGTGATCAGTTGGAACTCAAGACAAATTGAAATAGAACTCTTCTTCCCAAATAGGAAAAGTTGACATGTTAAAACTACGAAAATGCATATTTTAGTTTAAGTTTTTAAGTAGAGCACAATGTTTCCAAATTGAACCATATTACCTTCAAGTATCAAAACCACCAACCTAGCTATCAGAAAGAAAACAAAATGTAGGGATCGTTGTCTTTTTGGAAACTATCCTGATCTAGGTAAGCACTCTTGCAATACCACAAAAATTAGCATCTGGATGAACTAATAAAGAGTTTGTATACCTGAGCAAGTATTGATCAAGTATGCCGAAGTATTGTCAAATGTATGTATTCTGTATCAAGCAATAATTAAGACATGGTTCATAGCTCTAGTTACATTGAAGAAAACTTGTCTCATCCACCAGACAACTTGGGACCTACAGAGAGTAAATCATATCCGTTTTAATTATATTTGAACATTTTCCTTTACAGTATAAGGTCTTATGTGAGAGCATCCTAGCTTAGCTGCAGTACTTTGTCCTTGATGTACTAATACCATCCAATCCCTACTACAATAGGCAATATGAATGATACTCACTTTAATATGTTTATCCACCGCGCTAATGTGCAAATTTTCAAGCCTCAGCTCTGTATGCGCAAGGCCATGGCTGTGCACATAGTTCACCTGAGAGAAAGAGAATCAAGGATTAATCAGCAAATAGAGAAAAACTTGTTATCTGGTACCTGTTCAGATAAGAATTGAAGACACACAACACATACTCCAATCAAGAGATCCCTCATTAAAATTCGGATTAGCCGCAGTTGTCGAGAAATAGCTGGCCCTCCTATAGTATCATCCCCCACCCTTCTAACAGATTCCTGATCTAGGGAAAGAGTAGCTTCTAGAGTTGGAAGCCAGTCAGATCGTTGAAGCCAGTGTCTCAATGAAGCACTTTCATGATGCTGAGAGAACAAATCAAGGTCCTCAAGGATGTCAGCTATATGAAGGTCTAAAATAGGAACATATAGATAGTTTAATTACTACTGCTGACTATACGCGAAGAAGAAGACTCATTATGTTATTTAAACAGGTGCATAGTACTTGTATTTAGTTATTTCCCAAGCACCTAAGAGAATAAGCATGAAACTAAAAAGTACTCAATTAGAACTTTTGAGACTAAGCAAGTATATTTATCTTCATGATGTTATCAAGTCGAAGAATAGTCCCTTAAAATAAACAATGAGCTTAACATAGAAATCGGCATACCCCATGGACTAGGGTGAATGAACTGTTCTCATCTATCATGGATGAGCAGATATACCCATGGACTTGCATAGAGTACGAATGATACATGAGCTTACGACGTGCCAGTCTCTTCAACACCTAGAACACATGAACTATCAACAATTAATGAACAAATCACAAGGCATTTCCGGAACTGATACATAAGTTCTAGGTGCAATATACCTCTATTGCACGAAGTCCTCTCCGCTTTGCTCGAGCACTAATAAGTTGTCTAAGTACAACTCTGGTCTTATACAACGGACTGCATTATCAGTAAATGATGAGTTTTACTATAATTCGATCTTCTACTCAAAAATTGTACCGCAAAGGAAACACTCACCTATGAGGATCATTCACCATCGCTTCAAACACTATTTCATCGCCCTGCCACAAACAAAACACAAAACATCAACTAGCTAGACATTTTACTTCAACACTAAAATCAAGGAATTTTCATTACCCTGCCACCAAGGCCAATGCTAACACGATTCCGTATCTTAAAATCGGACATATTGAACTTGGTCACGTGGCTGAACTCATCCTCTAGGGAATCACTGCTAATTAAGGTTGCATCCTCCTCCGATTCTAACGGAGACATAGTATTTGGCAATGAACAATTCACTTGTAGCCTTTTTCTCCGAATCGGGAAGTTCGTTCTCCCAATCATAGGCCATAGTTTTAGACTAGTCGACCAATTAATAAAACTGAAGCACCGTCCTTCAACATATTCCATTTTTGGACTTGAATATACTCCCGTAAACGCCATTTGACGTCGAATTCTATACGATCAGAGTGAAAAATAACAAATAAACATAAGAATTTGACTAGAAAATTAGGCAAAAACAGTTAAAAATAAAACCGAGCAAAATTAAATTGAGCTGATGCAAATCTAGAATAAGTTCAAAATAATTTTTTTTATCAAACCTAGAAGGCAAAAAAGCAAAAAGAGAGTGAGTTTTGACTTACCAGATAGAGAGAGAGGAGTGAAGAGAGGATAAGGAAATATTGAGTACATAAATAGTAAGAGAGAGTTGCAGAGAAGAAAACGAAGCTTGTGAGAGTGGCGTGTAAGACTAAGTTTGAGGCGTTTCGACACGAGTCTACCGTGTGTCTACTTCCGCCTATCCAAATATCTAGTCTAGTACTACTACTAAAAAGAGTTTATAAGAGAGACTAGAAAATCATTTCTTCCTAAGTATTTATATAATTTGTTTACCCTAAAAATGGTACAATTGAATTTGTAGATGGGGTCAAGAGCGTGCATGTTAGATCTAGTTTCGTTTAAGACCGGTGACCAACTAATCGATTATCAAAATAGCAAAATAATGAACATAAGCGTAAGTAAAACAAAGCAAAGCTATAAACAGTAAATGATCTTCGCGAATGAGCCCTTAAGGACGTTCCTTGAGGGTCGAATCAGCAGGAAAATAATAAGAAGACTAAAACTTGAAGAGCAAGTAAAAGTATATTGTATTGTCAATGGTATGAGATTACAAATGATAGATGCCTTCCTACAAAAAGGAAACCCATATTTATAGGTTACAGTATGAGGCTAAAGGTCAACCAGGGAGGTCCTCCCTCTGAGGCTCTAATAGTATAATTGCCAATGAGACGCCAAGTGTCTTATCCATTACAGGCTCCAGCCTGTATCTATAGCCTAGGTCGGGCAGGTATGTTACACGTCCGTGCCTCTGACAGTCCTGATATTTTTCTCCCTTTATCTTTTTCTTCCATGTCAACTGAGTTCTCCGAAGGGACATTCTTCGATAAACCTTTTCAAGCGGGAAACTCTCTCGAGGCCATGTCGTTGCTGAATCATGACGTAACACTTCCCTCAAGGGGTCTCTCTATTCCCTTTGGGGATCTCTACCCAATACATATAGTCTCTCCGCTCCTTGGGTACTGCGATAGTGGAAGTCCGGGAGGGGGAAAGACGTCCAATTTAAACTCTAGATTTGTCTGACATCGTCCTAGAATTTGAGGCATTTCTCACTGTTAAGGTCTATTCTGCTGAAGTTGCGTAAGGCAACTAGTATGGTTTGATATACTTCATTGCCTCACGCGAGGAATCTTGTGATTAACATGGAAGTCCCCCGTACCTAGGGTCCGTTGATACTAGGGTTGCCCTGTGCTTTTGGTCAACATTCAGGGGGCTATTCATGCATCTTCATGCTTGATCGCAGTTCTTTATTTCTCCCCTTTTACCCCTAGGCAAACGTCAATGGTGCTAAGGCGTAGGTGTTGGCGCTGACGGTCAAGCAATGGGCAATTAGAGATTAAACTTTTGAGGAATTCTAGTAGCAAGCCCTGCATTACTGCGATCAAGCTAACCAACCAATCAAATTCTCTGAGGATGGTGCCCTCGATCTGATGAGTTTGTTAAAACATTCAAAAGGGCGATGACAGATACGATGATGCTGGAGTGATTTGCCAAAATGCTCTCTCTGTTGTTCCTTTTCTAGGAGTGCAATCCATCTTGCGACAATCTTAGTGGTTTCGCCACTTAGAAGTGATTATTGTAAATGTGGTCCCATTTTTGTTGGGGATATTAGCTGTAAGCCCTTTTTTGGGTCTTTTATGAAGGAAACATCTTATAAATTCTTGGCTTCCCATATGACTTATTTACTTTTAATGCTTTTTTTAATGTGCCTTCTTATTCATATTCCTTCGTTACCTTGATGCGGTTTTCACTTTCAAGGGTCCAAACTCGACAACCTTGCCCTTCCGCGGCAAAGACCTGGAACTAGATCCTTCTTCTTCCACTAAGGGAAAGGTATAGGAAAGGCTCATCTTTTCGAGAGGCGAATTCGATGGCTTTGGGAGCGAGTCTCTAATTTGGGAACAAGTCCCTAATTTCGGGATCAAGTCCTTGGTTCAGGAGCAAATCCCTAAATTTAGAGATCGAGTCTCGAGGGTGTTTCGAGGTTCAATCTTGATCTTTAGTTGTTAGGCTAGTATCAATCACGAATCATGAGCAGTATAACCGACTCGTGCGTTAGTAAGCACAAAGTTGTTTTATTAATCCTTTTAAATAGCGGTCTCCGGACCATGCTCGAGGCAACTGACTTTTACAAGTTTTGAAAAGGAATAAGAACTTAGGCTCTAATCTTACAATACTTGGTGCTACCTCGCTAAAAAAACCTTGCCACAAGAGTCCTCGTGGGAAAAACACTAGCGTGCGGGCAGAGGTATGTGACCTGAGATTCTGGTCGAGGATGCCATTGTTCCTTGCTTGTTCCATGTGTCTACTTGTGTTACTCCCGCCATCCTCACTTCAACAAGGGTTACGGGGCATCACCCCTATTTCCCGGGGGTGCCTCTAAGCTAGCTTCTGCTTCATGTATAGCTATCCTCGGGGTGGTACATGCAACATTAGGGGATGACCACACAAAATAATTCGAATGGGCCTCAAGACAGCTAAGAATTAGCTTCCTTTGCCTGGGGCTGAGCCCCCGCCCAAGAATACATTTTCACTAAGTAGTCCCTAGTGAAGGATTACTAGTTCGACCTCGGAGGGCATCCGTTCTGACTCGGTGCTTCAACGCCATACCTCATATCTCAAGGCCCTATTCCCCAGTGCCCTCTGGCTCATGCTGAGTCGTGAAAGGTTGGCTACACTAGCAAGCTTCGACCCTTCAACATAGGTCCCATCATTTCCTTTGGGCTACCGCTCTATCCGAGAGCGTATCTCGGCGAAGCCGACTTTGAGTTCTGTTTGTACATTTCAAATGTGCCGTTACCAGCCCAAGTTCGATCTTGGTCGGTCCACCCTTTCTCACTAGCCAACATTCCCTTTAGTGCTCTTTGAACATCATCAACCTCCTCTTTCAGCGCAACAATATCCTGCATCAGGTCCTCCACAAGGTTTGCTGCAAGCATAACTACTTCAGTATCCTCACCTCCTCCCATTCTTCTTGCTGCGTCTTTCCTTATGCTTTCGAGAAAAACACGAATAACCAAACTAGTAAAGCGAACAAAACTCGATCCACACACAACTGCTCTGGCCCCACAATGGGCGCCAAACTGTTCACCTTAAAAATAGTACAGTTGAATTTGTAGATGGAGTCAAGAGAACGCGTGGTAGATCTAGTTCCATTTAGGACCGATTACCAGCTGATCGATTATCAAAGTAGCAAAATAATGAACATAAATGTAAGTAAAACAAAGCAAAGTTATAAACAGTAAAGGATCTTCGCGAGTGAGCCCTTAAGGACGTTCGTCGAGGGTCCAAATCAGCCCAACAAGGGTTTGTTATCAACAGGGAAACAATAAGAAGACTAAAGCTTGGAGAGCAAGTAAAAGTATATTGTATTGTCAATAGTATGAGATTACAGATGATAGATGCCTTCCAACAAAAAGGAAACCCATTTATAGGTTATAATGTGAGGCTAAAGGTCAATCCAGGAGGTCCTCCCCCTGAGGCTCTAATAGTACAATAGACAATGAGACAACGCCAAGTGTGTTATCTGTTACAGGCGCCAGCCTGTATCTATAGCCTAGGCTGGGCAGGTACGCTACATGTATGTGCCTCTGACAGTCCTGGTGCTTTTGACCCTTTATCCTTTTCTTCCACGTCATCCAAGTTTTCCGAAGGGACCTCCTTCGGTAAACCTTTTTAAGCGGGAGACTCTCTCTCGGCCTTGACGTTGCTAAATCATGAGGTAACATTTCCCTCGCGGGGTCTGTCTGTTCCCTTCGAAGATCCCTACCCAATACATAATTATTAATCATTTTATTGAAATTTCAAATTGCATTCACTTCGTATCCCTTGCTCCAAATTAGCATGTCTCTCAAGAAGCAAAGAAGACAAAACACTGTTATTCCTTACTTAGCATGTTATCTATTTCATCGCTTAGAATCATCACGAGTCCGATTTCCAATAAGGCAAGTTTGATGAGATATACGACTAGTTTATGGATTAAATAAATTAGATTAAAGACTTAAATAAACCTAAGAAATAGGGTGTAACAGACAGAATATGAGGTTTTTTTAGGGAATATTTACTCTTTGTTATCGAGTGATTTAAAGCTCCAATCAAAGTGAATGTTTATCTGTCACACACTGTGGAGTGTGGATGGACTGAACTAGACTTAGAAAAACAAGGAGGACAAATTTGTTCATTTGCAGATAGACAAGGGACTAAAATTGTAATTTCTCCGGTCAATCATCACATTAATTTCAGAATCTCAAAATAATTAAATGTCAAATTATGTACACACAGTCACACTCACACACCATCATATATAAGTAGCAATATTAACAAAATCTGATTTAGCCCTATCTCTTGTTACATACAAAAAATATTTCTCCTTTTTCATCACAAAATCTGTTCATCCGATCTAGAGAAATGGCTGACGTGCATAAAACACCGACAGGCAGTCAAGTTACAGAACTGAAACCTTTTCATGTCGAATTTGTAAGCTTCAGATTTGGCTGTAGCAGACAGAAAATCATACATCAAGGATGAAGTTTTGCCCCATCCATGTTGCCAACGTTGTATGGAGTGGTAATTCCTTTTCTCAGAAGTTTATAGATTGTTCACAACTCGACTGTTCCCCACTAGTACAAGTACGTAACTTTGCATATGACTTTTTTTTTTTAATCTTGCTTGAATTCGAACACTAAGCCACATTCTTCATGTGCTAACTTAGACTCTCTCCGTTCAATATTAGTTGTTCACTTTACTTTTAAATAGCTATCCTAAATTACTTATCCATTTTATCAAATCAAGACAAAATTAATTAAAATTTTCTCATTTTACCCCTACAATTAATATTTTTTAAATGCCTAAACAAGTTTATAAGTTGCAAAAAAAATCTTTTTCAAAGGAGTTGATAAAGAAAAATTTAGTAAATTTATCCATCTTATTTATGATTTCCTATGGGGCGTGTAAAAGGAAAAATGAACAACTAATATGTGACGGAGTGAATAATACTTTTTGAAAGCCTAAGTTTATAAAGGGTAAAAATAAAACTATTCATCTTATTTAACAACAAATATGAGACGGATGAAGTAACTTTTTATTGTCTCCTTTTATTCTTTTTTCTTTTTTCTTTTGTGTGTGGGGGGGTGGGGTGGGGGGATAGGGGTTCAGAGATGAAGATTGAAGATTGAAGATTGAAGATAGTAGAATGAAGAGAAAACAAAAGAGGAATTGTTAGAATCTTTTTTCTCTCTATTTGTTTTTCATTTTTGTTACTCTCCCACAAAATAGAGAGAGAGAAGGGGTTTACATTTGTGTTAGCGGCAGAAAGATGAAGAAAAAAAAATATCTGCCTTGTCTGAATCTATACATAACTGAGACCCAACTTTCGCCAATATTATTGACCCAAATCATCTATGGAAAGAAGCACCCTAGAAGAAACGTAACACTAAAAAATTAGTACATAAATTCTCTAGAATCACTAATTAGCAAAGCTGTGAGGTTAGGTAGCGGTAGCAGTAGCAGTAGCGCTTGGTTAGATCTCCTTGTGGAGGCAAAAAAATTATGGAAGTATGAAACCTAATTCATGTACTTTCTGCAATTTGGAGCTTTACACAGGCAAGGAACCTTGAAATCCTCACATTCGTCTGGATCAAACAAGTAGTCGTACCTGTCAGTATCGCGCAGCCAAATAAAATATATCAGGGCCAGACTTACTAATATGCAGGCATTAATTTTTGTGTGTCTGTGTATGAGAGAGCGAGGAAGAGAGAGAAATACGTTAATTCATCACCAGCAGCCACATTTGCCTTTGCAATAAGTACAATCCGACTCTCATCAGCTCCTACACTCATGATCCGTGCATAGCAGTTTGGCATGCACTGTGAAAATAACAAAGCAAAACCGCAAAAGGAGTCGGTCAGAGGAACCATCGATTAAGGTAACTTGAGAACGAAAAAATCGCATACATAGACTTGCTAAATTTGCTGATCACACATAAATTGTACAACAAATATGGCTTGAAAGGGGCAAATAATACTAGGATTGCCAGGTCTAAGGAGTCTTTGCCATGATAGAATGTACATAAATATTTGCTGTATATTGAAACATATTTATCAAATTAGGAGTATATTTAAGCACATTTAATTTGGTCCAACATCCAGTCAGACAAATCTTCACTGATATTAGATTAGATTCAGACTACAAACAAGTTTATACCTCCTACTATAATCTTGTGGGGTATGATCAATACTCAATTTTTTCCTCTTGAAACCCCATCAATGAGATTAATATCATTAAACTAGTAATCGCATAATGGGATTGAAAAACTCCTTCAGTTTTAGAAGACGAATTACATCGGAGCATTTCATTTGCTTTTACCTAACTTAGTTCACTAGCCTTTGCTTTTTCATTTGCAGGTTTTGATAACAAGGAGCACCACAGAAGTAGATAACACACGAAAAGAACAAGGAATACAAGATCACTTTCTCAAGAAAACAGAAAAGGAATTAACAAGATCTACAGAGAATGATAGAAGGGAGAAGCACCATCAAACATATAATTCTAGTTTGATTCCACAGATGAAGAGAAGCGTCAGGTACAATGAAAGATAAGTGGTACTTACTGAATGGTTAATTAAACGTGCAATGTTTCCTTTATCAGTGGCATCCACCACAACTTCTTCACTGATCTTAAATAGCTGCACAAGATAATTCAGCGACATTAATTGGTGCTTGCGACAACAGACAGGTTGGAGAGAGAGCACAAAGAAAGGAGTGAAAGAACCTACATAGCAATCTTTTCCCTCAACACGATACCGTGCCTCTCTCAAATCTGCAACACTGCGTCTGACCTGCTCACCACGATACTCAAGAACCTGAAACAAGTAAATGTATGCTCCACTAAGTAACTTCTGGATTTGATGCTGAAGTAATTAGAAATACGAGCACTTTGGTTAGTAGTGATTCTCGACACAACAAGATGATCATGTAGCATATTCAACCAAGGAGGAACTACATCTGATTGGAAATGTTCGCAGGTTATGAACAGGGGTAAATTTATAGGTTAAAAATGGGGCACGTGAACCCGTGGTCTCTCCGTAAAACCAGGTATTTTATGTATATCTTTTCTGAAATTGGTATAATATTATCAGAAGGCTAAATGGTGCACTTGGGTCGGATGTTGAGTTATTTACCTAGAGAGTGGTGCACCCATGTTCTAGAAATCCTAGATTCGCCTCTGAACTTATGACACAAACCATTGACTATCGAGAAAAGCTCCTCAGTGTGAAAAGATATAGAACTCCATTTTCATGCGATTACTCAGACTGCCATTCATTTCTTTTCCTAATATGATCAAAGTATTAACTAGGGGTGACCAGTAACAACTAAAAGAGATTTATATACCATCTCTCCTTCTGGAATATTTCTACGAGCAAAGAGACCCCATCTATGTATCCCAGATCTACCAAAGCAAACACGATCATTTTCTGTTCTCTGCAATTGCAAAAATAAGATGTAGACGTTGAGAAATTTTAACAGAAAACTGCTAACTTGATGAATAGTGGTGTTAAAAAAGAGTGCCTGTAATTCACGAAGCCGCTCCCTAAAGGTAGAAAATGTTTTGGATCCCTTGACTTCCTGTTAAAATGGGAAGAAAGGAATAACATTTAAAATACCATAGAAGCTATGAGAAGTGACAGGAGAACATCACGTGGATATGGGAGGAGGGAAGGCGGAAGAAATTTACTTTAATAATGTTCAAATTTCGCACTGAACTTGAAGAATGGTGACAGGGTCCCCTCACGTGGTGGGCAATGGCAGTTTCTCCTGTTCCCTGACAAGCAAATAATAAGGAGATTCATAACTGGCAACCCTTTAGGATGATTAAACAACAGAACACCATCAAATTTAAAATTTGCAATCAGAAGGCAGATATGTGAACAGAGGCGAAGCCAGAATTTTAACCTTGTGGGTTCTGAATTTTTATAGCGACGATTTCAAGCGTTAATAATCGGGTTCTAAACTTAATATTTATACATATTTAGTGAATCTCTTAATAAAAATGCATTGTTTCAACAAAAGTTAATGGGTTCGGCCCAACCCGTACTATGTGAATGTCAACTGAAAAACTTAAACAAACATAACATATGAAGAAGCATGACTTTATTAAAACCAGGGCTAGAAAACTTAAGGTAGTTAAAATGCATGATTAAAAGCAACTATGGTTATAAGACTTATAAATAGGACAAACAACGGAAAGATGTTAAGCGTCAACAAATAAGCAAATTGTAGATAGATATTCACAACAAAGTTAGTTCTTATATCTCTAACGTCTAGCGCAAATGGATGCTAATAATGAATTCACTCATGAAGAGTTTGAACAGTTCAAAAGCCAAAAGACAACAATGTTTTTCAGTTGCCTAGTGTCTTTAAGACTCAAGTAGCTAAATAAAACATAAATCTTTCATGTCCTTCACTACATACTAGTGACATGGTGTAGTACCTTATCACGCAATCTATTATAAACACGGCATCTTGCTGCAGAGAATGGTTCAATCTCTTCTATCTCTGCTGCTGGAGCTTCCTGAAGTTTTAGCCTGCTTGTTGAAATTAGACGTGAACCTGTGCGCTTATTGTTTTGAAGAAGGCTTCTAGCAGAGAATACCCCTTTGGGAGTCTGAATGATGAGAACAGTATCCGGATTAGGAGCCCTGTACAACCACAAAACCATTAGAATTGAAAACCTCCATTAAATGTCATAGCTTGAATAATCAAGTATCCATTATTTTCACTGAAGCAGTTCTCATAAATGATTCTCTCTCTCTTCCCTCATTCTCCTTTCTAATCTTTGATCCAGAGAAATGGAGCAGTACCTGTGGTAGGCACAATATGAAACCATTCTTGTAACCTGTTTCCCATTTTTCTCCAAGCAATGAAGCTGCAGTTTGAAAAGTATTAACATCCAGGAGCGAATGATGACGTAAAAGGATAGGGAAAAATATAGCTAGAAGTGTTGAATGCATTGACTAAACAACACATAATTAACTAGTCATCTTGTCAAGATTTACAGAATAGGTGTAACAGTACCCAAATGTGCTAGCAGTCAAGGCATTAGACTAACTGATTGAAAATAGAAAATCAAACCACCAAAAGAAAGGATGTCCCAATGAGAAAAAAGGAAAAAGATCTGCATGGAGACATGCTTGTTACCCAAATGATGATTAAACAGTTACAATAACACATGTTACAAATATTTTATCCACGAGTTTAATTTTTTGCCTTGCATCTTCTTGATGCCTTCTAATAATATTTTCTTACTTGATCAAAATTTTATACACGAGTTGGACAACCCAATTTCCTTTCACAGCACTAAAAGGAATTATAGGCTCGGAAACTAAGGCAAGTTGCATACTCTGGAAAGTACCTCTTAAATTTAGCACCTAAATCAATGATAAAAACAGATTAACTAGATAAGTAATCTCACCTCCATGCGATACCCAGCCCTTGATGCGCACATAGCATGGTAATAAGTCGAGCACTTGCAACATTGTGTGCAGGAACCATGAATTTGTTTGCAGATCACACATATCTGAAATTTACAAAATCAATGCTCACTTCAGATTCAATAGCAGAGTTCTTGCTAGTACATGATGTTTTCCCATTTTAATTCGAGACTCAGATTTGTAGAACACCTATATTAACTGGAGCAATAACACCAAGCTGATAACATATTACATTACAGATGACGCCATGACAAAGTAAAAGTCTTATAATTGCACATCTGTTAATATATATCAACCGAATAATTTGGTGAGGAGCTATTTCCATTCTTACGAGGGGATCCGATGCATTAGTGTTGGTAAAATCGCACCCAAAGGAGCTCTTTCCCCTCTTATAAAATATTGTTACAATGTTTGCCTCTATAAGTAATGCTCCCTTTAACAAGGCAGGCTGAGTAATTCAAAATGTCAAGCACCAACCATATGTTTTCTCTTTAGTCATGTCCATTGTGAGGTCTGGATTAATAAAACAGCAACAGAAATATTTAACACAGAATATTATATCCTTTAAATTTGTGAAAGAAACCTGGCACCTAAATCATCAGTATAGATAATATCAGATTTAGCATGGACGATAAACAAATATTGCTACAGAATCGTTTCATTATACTCTATTACAAAAAATAAAATAAACATAAAAGAAAGATGTAGGGTTATGAAATCATTTTACATTTCACTTGAACCATTTCAGATTTGAATTTTAGTTGAGGAAAAATCATGACAACATCTTCAAATTTTTCTTGCTTCCCTCAGCTATCCGGGATAAAAATCTCCTAAGCAAATGATCGGAAATGTGATATGTTACATAGTACTTGTGTCTTTTTTTTAAGAAGGTAAAAGGCTATGTTGTTACATACTATTGTGTCATAACACAATATTTTATGCATGACTCAAGCCATTTTCCTTCAGGAGATAACAGTGAAGTGAGGTCACCAAATGTACACCACAAAGTAGAATAACATTTCCAAAAAGAAAAAACCTACCTTCACAAAAGAATTTGAAGGGATTCTCAAAATTCCAACCGCAGGCTCCATTTTCTCATCACTAGCAAAACAAACTTCAGGTTGGAACCAAGCGCAAGTAATATGAACCCACAATTGCTTTATATCTGTGGGCTTCAAAGCACCTCCTAAATTAATCAACAATCTAAGGTTAGTAATAGCAGGTGAAAGCAAATGGGTTTGAGAACAGTTTGGTTGAATTCCAACAGCACTACAATTAATGAAAAAAATACTAATTAGTGACATGCCTTTCACAGGACAAAGACAACACTCCCGTTCAATCTCAGGAGTCTCACAAGATCTGCAGACCCATGAAGTGAAATCACGAACATTTCTTGCTCCATAGCATTCTTGATGAACAGCAATTTGACACCTTATGCAAAGTAGAATTTCAGTACCGTTTTTTTCTTTAAGAACAAAATTGGAATATCATCTTAAGATTAAACAACCTTTGCAAAGAAAACTACTAGGGATCATGAAATTACTTGAGAAACCCACCAAAAAGATATAATGAAACAGAGCCAATCACATACCCTATTTCAAATCAAAATCTTTTCCAATGAATAGTATCAAGAAATTGGTTTTCAAATCAAATGACAACGAACAGAGTCTCCAGAAATTGAATACGTATGAAAAATTTCCACTAATCTCCCACCAGACAGGTTAGCTTTTGAAGTTTGGTCATACCTAATGCATATAATAATTTTGTTGTAGTCCCAATCTTCAACCCATCGGCATACTGCGCACCTTTCTGTGGTCCACTTTGCATAAACCGGTTCATATTTTTCTGTATCATTAAAAAAAAAAAAAGAATTGCCAACTGATCAGAGTCTTAGCTATAAAGCAGCACATATAGTTAAGGCCTATGGAACTGGTCAAGTGTACTACTACAGGTACACGGATACAGACGTCAGATACATCAAACTTAAATATTAGGATTCAGTTAAAGATATAAATACAAATATGGGTATAGGGGAATCAGTTATTTAAGCTTCTCTAAATTATTATTTTGAGAAAAAGAAGTAGTTACTAGGTAGTGACTAAATATTTAGGCCAATTCATGGTATTGTTACTTAATTGGAACAAATAGTGGTTGCCCAGAGCTATGCAACACAAAGCAGCAGAGGGTTACAAGTGACAACCAACATGCAATAAGACACGCATGGATGATGGTTTCAAATATGTAAAGTAACATTTATATTTTCTGATCTCTAGTTCAAGCTCATACACAACCTAAATTCATTAAACGAGCATAAACATTTATATGGACATCTATTGCTTTATGTTATAATCATATTAAAAGTTTGTACAGTTATAGAATCTTCTCTCTTGATATAGATGTTAGATCTATCTCTCCCCTTCTTTTTGTAAATCCAAATTCATCTTTAAAAAACTAAAAGATCTTCTCCAAGGATATGATTAAGACCATAAAAAGGTGGGAGGAAAAAGAAAAGAGAATTTGCTGAGGACATTATTGAGGACAACATTAGTGGGTGGTCGAATAGTGAAAGATGATTAAAACATAATATGTTGACAAGGTATCCTGGTCTAAACACATATCTTCTCTTATGATGGCACAATGCACATTTTAGTGTCTATGATGCATAGATGTGGAATGTCTCTGACAAAACAAGTAAATTCAAGCAAACCATATACCTTGGAGAAAGCTAAGCAGCTTTTGTCTCCGTACTTTTAAAGGAGGACGTTTAACCGATTTGGCAGAAACAACATTCTGTGCATGATACTCTGCCATTTGCAGCATCTGTGGAGCAAAACAAGATGTTACCTGTCTTACGTCGGCTACAGCATAATAATAAAACTGAGCTAAAGAATGTAAGAAGTAGTGTGTGGTTCACCTAAGATAAGGCATGCAATTAATTAGAATAGACTAACAGAGGGGGGAAAAGTGATATAACTGATGACTTCACATAAAACAATCTGAGAATGAAGCCATGCAATGTAAACAATGAGAGCATTCCCCCCCCCCCCCACACACAAAAAAAAATAAACAAATTTTGGCATAAATGTCATCTTAAGTTTACTTGGTTGTTCTCATTTAAAAGGAATATCCTGCTGTTGTCATCAGACTGTCTAAGTGATGTCATCCCCCAACAAAACATAAATAGGAAAGGAGAAAAAGGAGGGGGGAGGAGGAGGATCAAGTTTTTTATTTGATTGTTAGGATCATGCTTTTTCTTTCACGTTAGCACTTCCAAAACTGCATTACACTTGATTAGTTTCTTTTTCCCTTGAAAATTATTTATTCAGCTACTTTGATGTGGATAAGCTTCACAACGGACTCATGCATAAGGTATTTTAAGAAGCAAAAGAGGAAGCAGAACGTTTATACATATTTGGTTTGACTAGTTACGGTATCATGTACTACCCATTTCTGAACTGAATTTATAACACAATTAGTTTGAGACATCATCTTATATCTTTTCCTGCCACTAATATTGAAGAAAATCTAACTTCCTCGCCGTACACAGTCAAATCGTGTCATGTGCCCGCACTGACATTTGACATATTTATTTCTAGAAAATAAATGCAGCCACAACACACTGATACAATGCCACACATAAAAGGAAGCAACTGAGCACTCCCGTTGCTCTTTAACTTATTGGTGAACTAATTTGCAAAGCGGTAAATTGTAAGGTCAATTGCATGATAGTTTCCAATAAACATGAGTAGTCCATTTCAAAACATAAGCAGCATAAGCAGTTGAAGACTACAAACCCATTGTTCTAGAGGTAGCAAAGAACCCTTCACCCTGACACTGGTCCTCCAGTTTTTTATTTTAGAACCTGTGTGCCGCTCCCATTCACTAAGTGCCTGTTTCTGTGCTCCACAATATCCACACTTACAAATAACTCTGGAAAAAAAAGAAAAAGAAAGGAGAATATGATTACAAACTATATGGCCTGAGTGAATGATAGGCAAATCCTTGATCTCTTAGTGCTAGAAATTGCCTTGAAAAGAATATCAGTCCACTCAGAAAAATCACATGTAAACAACTTAATAAATCAACTTTCCTAACAGTGACTTCCATTCATGTTTGCTGTTTTGCCTTCCACAAAGGTTAGATAGAAATTATTTTACTAAGACAAATGTTAGATAGAACTAATCAGTTAATTTTCCAAAAGTTAACATCTAAGTGCGAACCTCCACTTGATCATAAAATCTGAGGTTTCTAAAGGGAACATTAACAAAAATAGAGTAAGATTCAGAAGTGTGGGAGTTATTACAGGATAAAATCAGGTAGTAAAGTTCACAGTCAGACAACTTAAAGGAAGTTATGCACAGCATCAGACAGAGCCAATCGCTGACAAGTGATAAAAAAAACCAGTGCACATTAACAAATGCCCATGTACACTTACAGGTGAAGCCTTGGGAAATAAATGCCTTCCACTCCTGAGCAGATAACAGAAACCTTATCTGGCAATGCTACTGTCTGACAATCATTTTTGTTGTTTCTGAACCAGGAAACAGTAACTCATAAGGATTTTTATCTTCGAAACTCATTTGAAAGGGCAGTGCAAGAGAAATTAGACAAAGATGTTCGAATCTTCGGACGCCCCCAAAAAGATATTTCAAACCGCAAGCTGTCAACTTAAGCATAACTGATTGACACTTACTTAGACTTAGAATTCGTGTTATCAGAGTCTGACAATTCAAAGTTAAATCTTGCTCTGCATTCTGGACAATAGTAGTCAGAGTTACTCAGCTCCTGGAAATATATAAAACAGCAGATTATGATATATAAAGAAGTAAATAAAAGATGGATATTGCAAGGGAAGAAATTTTCCAGCAAGATTGAGATACCTTAAAATTTCTGCTTGAAATTTTGTCACACTCAGCATGCACCCACACTTTGCAGCCATCACAACGTACCTAAACCAGCAAAGAAATTATAGTTGCTTCTACGAAGACATAATTAATTTCATGGAAAGAAGTAGAAAGTGGTCACAAACGACCAGCAAAATATAGCAAATTTCTCACCCAAGTTCCACTATCTGAGGGATTCCGGATCTTTTTGCATATACCACAATAGTGTTTTCTCTTCTTTAGCTGGAATATAAGTCACAAATTATTAATATTTATGAAATCAACATCTAGATCTTCCATGAAACTTAGTCATAGAAAGATAATTTGAAAGCTGTAACAGACCCCCGCACAAGCAGTACACAGACGATGGCTCCTAAGAGTTGAGTCGTTCAATTTCCTGGATGGCTTAGACGAAAGACTTGATCCACAAGCATCACAAGAGTCAAGTCCTTTCTTCTTCAACCGTTCCTGCACAGAGATTCCACACATGATAAACTTACTGGAGAAGTACCCTATAATATGAGGCATTTGTTTTTTCTCTTGGTTTTAAGGGCTGGGAGTAAGGGGAAGTACTGCAATGAAATTTTAGCAGAATCTTTCCACCCAGAGCAGTAAAGGAATGCTAACTAAACAAAAGTTACTAGAGGTCCTTTGATGGTAGTATGTTAGAAAAAGCAGGGAAGAAACCTGAGTCACTTTGAAACGTGCCTGTCTTGGAGAGTTACACTCTTGGTCGTGATTTGAATCAGAAGCCTCAAATACTCCTCCGGGAAGAGACCGGAGATAATCTAGATTACCAGCTGCTGCATTTATTTCAACCATCAACATCTCAACAACGCCATTTTCAGCAAGAAATGCCTCTTCTATGGCAGAGCGAAGATCAGCAGGCGTGCTGTCGTTCAAGTCAGTCTGCCCCTGAAACCTAAACGAAGCAAAGTTTCAATACACCCTGACAGTACCAAAAATTTATATCAACATTAACATATATAACTGTCACAAACCTGTCTACATGTTCCAGGAATGGAAAGAGCATCCCACGTCTAATCCATGCATAATCCTGCTCATGAAAATATGTCATCTTAGAAGATACACCATATGTCATACTTCTATCACTTTGATATTTTTGCAAAGTGGGAGTCTGCATAAGGCACAAAAGATAAATCTTACCCTTTGCGTGCCATTTCCAGAGTAGCCAAAGAACATGACACATACTGTTCCAGCAACACGATAATTTAGAACTTGTTGGGGAGCTTGTGTTTCTGAATCAAGGACAATTGCCGGCCAAGCAGGACAATGTCTTCCAGATATTGCCCAAACTATGTCACCTGAATTAAAGCCCTCATGACCAGAGCTATGAGCCCTCCTCCCTCCCTCCAGCTTTACCATTCCATCAATGCCGCTCAAATCTATAGCTTCATCAAACTCCCCATTAAGCGTGTCTGCATCTCCCAATCGCTCATGTAATGATGTTAGTGTACTGCGGGAAGTAGAATACTTCCGCTTTGACCCATTACACCCAATTTCTACTGTTCCATCGGGCGAAAACACACGACATTGGTAGTTTACCCTGTCGTCCACATGCTTCTTAGTTCCAATTTCACGTTTGGCGTTTTTCAAGGTAAGCTTTTCTCTATAGGGGATAAATTCAGGGTCCAAAGTTGATTCTTTAACAGTAGTTTTACTCTTCTCTTTCTTCCAATTATCAAGAACTGAGTCATTGAATCTAGATGGAAGTACCTGAACACGCCCCCTTGAAGTCCTCACTAGTGGCGGCCGTGAAGCCTCCTGCACTGGATTGCTCCTCTGTTTCGGCACAGAATTTGACTCAGCCTCACCCGCACAGCGAGAAACCTCCGTGCACCACGACTCCGCCGCCGCAGCTCCGCCGTTACCTCCGGCGGCTAAAATTTTCTTAATACCATATCCATTAAACGGAATTATACCAGCGGCAACATCACCAAGCAGATGCAAAGGGTAATACCCACCACTACTGCTACTCTTCTTCTTCTTCCGATTATTACCAGAAAAGTCGTCGTCATCCGCACCCGAGTCACTCACACGACACCGTTTCAAACTCGGCATTACCGTTTTCAAGCTCTTCTTTATAATCATCTCCTGCAAAAAACAACTACCCCCAAAGTCCCAATTCAGCAATCAATCCTCAAAATTTCCTCAATCCAAAACCCTAATTTTGACTGAAGAAATTAAACCAAACCCAGCAAAAATTGTTCACAACCCAAGTGAGAATAACACAAAAAGAATCACCCCAAGTAAACAGAAAGAGAGAAAAATCAAAGTAGAACCCAAATTACAAGAGCGAGAAAAAGAGAAAAGGATAAGCAGAAGAAGATAAATAAAAGACTGAAATCGAGAAGAAGATCTGATTAGCTGAAAAAATAGGGATCTCTGTTCCTCAAAGTTTTCCCAAAACTGTCGATGAGAGAGAGAAAGAGATTGAAGGAAACGATTTTATATTATTAATATAAAAAAAATGTAAAATGTGTGTGAACAAATGTCGAATTTGACGTGGGGGGAAATAAATTTAGGAAATTTTTTTCTTTTTTGTTGGTGAAATAGAAGTGAAAATATAGATATAGATTGTGTGAATGTATAGATAGACGACTGCAAGTTAGAGAGGAAAGGGAATAAGGATGACCGGCAATAGGGGGTGCGGGTGGGTAAGGAGTAAAGCAAAGCAATATAGTAATATTAGTGAGAGAAAGAGAGAGAGATTTGCCAACATGACTAAATTGACGTGGTTGGAGTCCAAGATTGCATTTTTCATGGAAATTTGGTTCGAGACATGGCTAAATTGACGTTGCCTTTTTTGACGTGAGACATGGAGGTTTTTTTGTTTTTTGTTTTTGGGTGTTGCAGAGGTTGTTGTTTTTGTTTTGTTTACAAGAGTGTGTTTTTTTTGGTTGTTGCAGATTGTTTTTGTTTTGTGACAAGAGTGTTCTCCAAGAAACTTGGAAGAAAAAACTGAAATGGATAATTCATGGCTTGTTAATTTTTATTTTATTCTTTTATATTTTGTTTTAAAAAAAAATGGAAATGGGTTTAGTATTTGGACCTTGGAATTCATGAATATCTTCTCTGAGAAGAAGGAAAAAAGATGCTTCAATTTGATGATGACATTCACTTTGATTTCTTCACTAGAATTGTTTTTGTGTACAACAAGATAATGGAAGCAAGAAAAAAATTGGAGGTGAACGCTGCAAGATTAAGATTGAAGAAGCTCAGTTACGTCCTTGACCAAAAAAAGAATGAAAAGAAGCAGGGGTGGGAAAGAGATTAATTATTTGATTAATCTTGTAAGTGTTAATCTTAATTTCTTTTTTAAGTAACCCCCGTGAAAAATAAAAATTAAGAATTGAGTGGTGAATGTGAATAAATTCACGGGTCTAAATGGGTGATCTAACTCCTAGTGTGAAAGGACAAGAAAATTAATTTGTTAATGGATTTTGCTTTTTATTTAGTCCATGGATAGAATTGGATGTTGAAGAAAGTCGATTTTTTTTTAGTAAAGATGGAGTCTTTCTGTTAGCTGGTCACTCACCGGAGTATTTGTACTTCTTCGCTGCCGGACTCTCGAGAGCGGTCGTTATCCTTCGGGTGCACACCGGGTAAATCCGCTCCTGTGTAATAGCTCGCAATCCACACCAAAGATGTAAAACGTAATAGACAAATCTTGTGTGACAATCTCGACTGAGAAAATGATCAGGTGGGAACATTGCGTAGCAGCTTTTTTAGGATACCGAACTCAATCGACTGAAAAAAGACCAAGTTAGGGTGGGGAGGGATTGATGGAGATGAAATTGCAAATGATACGAAAAGGAAATGTAGACTTGGACATATCCAACTAAAAATTAGTAGTCTCAGCAGGCGTTTTTGTTTTTTCATCTTCTTTACCGGCATTTGCTGTAGAGGTTTGGTTTGTTGTGAGAGTTTATTTTGGGGCATGTGATAGCTTTGTTTATAGTGACGATTGGTACAGTTCATTTTTTAGAAAGAAAAAAGAAGAAGTTGGGTACTTTTTAGTTATAAATAGACACTAGTAGGATGGGAATTTGGGGAAGAGGGGTCATGGTGGTTTTGTGGTTGGGGTGTTGTCTATGCCTTGTGTGGTATTTGAATAAATAATTGTATTTTGTAAAAGAATATTTTTTCTTCTTTAGCTACAGTTGCGAGACATAGAAGAATGGTGTTGTCTAGTACTACTCCCTTTCTGATTTCCCTTTCCTTATAAAAAATGTTCTCTTTTTTTTCTCTCTCTATGGGGTGAGGCTGGTACTATACTGTTATGTTGTGGATCTAGATCTGGCTTGATTTATGTTACACATGACAGAAAAAAGAAATGGAAGTCTTGAGGTTTTGAAATGTCTTTCTGGTACAAATTCTTCATCAATAATAAGGGGAAAAGACTTTTCTTTGTTTTAGGGGTGGTGGGTGGTGGTGAATTTGGTATTCTTTTCTAGCAATAATATTTCAAATACTGCAAGTACGATTTATTTTATTTTATTTTATTTTTTGGTGGGTGGTGGAAGTTGGAAGATGGTAGTTGCAGAGTGGATCAGATGGAATGGGGAAGGAAAAGATTTGTTAGCTGAAAAAAATTGAACTGGTTTTGTTGTTGGAGAAATCAGAAGAATTAGCAAAAGGGGAAAAAGAGAGAAAATCTAGGCAGGTATGGTTGTATACTGTTCGTCTCAAATATGGATCCGGATTTTAAGTTTATGAATTCTTACGGCGGCCTCAAGTTATTAGAAACTCATACACTATGATCTAAATCCGCCACCAGCTCGTCTTCTCTAATTTTGGTAGGGCTAGAGGCATCATAAAAAGGACTAGGCTTATAGTTGCAGAATGTTGGAGGCTGCATTCAAGCTAGAGACGGACCTACTCTATTAGGAGGGGGCCACCGGCACCCGTTAATCTCAAAAAAAATCTTTGTATATTATGGTGTATACACCTTGAAGAACCATTATATATAAAAAGGACCCATGAAAGATATCCGCTGGATTAGGGCAACTAGTCGTTGTGCCCCTTTGGTCCTTGTGCGCGACCTGAGTTCGAGTCTTGTTAAAGACATTGGTCATTGGTGTCCCCCTTTGCTAAAATCCTGGGTTCGCCTCTGATTCCAGCTTACTAGATCATGATTGAAATTGGTTCTCTCAAAACTCGGGAAGGAACCACAAATTGAAAAGAGCAAGTCAAGGCTTTGGTCGTTTCCTAAGTCGTACATGATGAATGAAATAGGTGCTCTTTTGGAAGTAGTTGAATCCACAAGAATCTCAATTTTTGATAGTAGGAAAGGGGAATTAGGCCTAAAACTGTACAAAAGTAGAGATGATGTAGGGCATTGCCGGCTAACTCAGGTACCACCCGAACCGCTGTGGGTAGTAGGGAAATCTGACTCTAGGAATCCGAAGAAAAGGCTACACAACAGTACTAATAAGGGGGAATTGAGATTTATAGTGTACTAGAATGGATGCAAGCAAATCAATTCCATACAAGACAATAACTATAACATTTCCCTTCGACAAGTGGACACGAAATTCAACATCTATATCTCGTCTAATTGAGGGGGTGTTGAAAGAAACAATGATTAAACAAACGCAATAAACATCAAAATCCACTTCATTTTCATGAAAGTTCGATTAAGGTTTCCTTGTTGAATTTGGTAATCCTGTATATGAACTACTCATATATGATATGGCTCATTTGCTTATATTTAGTAAATTGGGCTGTGTTTTGCGCCCACAAAGATAGTAGGACTTAACATAGGAACTGTTGATGTTTTACCTACAAGTACTGCAAAGTTGTCCAAACCCACTCCAAGGTAAACAGTAAATCACTGCTAGCCCATGGGCTCTATCAATGATTCTCCGAACAATCATCAAGAAGCTTTTATTCTTTTTCAAATTTAGTTCTTTTTGGTTCATTTACACTCTTGTCCCTACCCCTCATAACAAATAACTATCCTGGCACATAAGTTTATATTTTCATATCACACTATCCAACTAGTTTGGAATTGGAGCATAAATATTGTTGTTGGGGGGGGGGGGGGGGGGGGGGGGGGGGGGGGGGAGAGAGGAGTAGGATATGGGGTAGCATCTCTATCACTGAGCCACCACTCAAACCTAAGGTGATCAATAATGGAAAATGATGGGCAACATTAATAACTAGTTACAGAGTTTTATTTAACAAACACTATTTACAACACTAGTTGGTTTTGTCTAATCTACAAAGATTATTGCCACTACCCAAAGATTTAAAAAACTTGCAAGATGTTGGATGGATCCCCAGCTTATTTGAGCAGATCCTATTCTAAAGCTAGCTTACACTTGCTATTTATATCAGCAGCTAATATAACCAGTGAATACTTCCCATTACTACCTTACTATATTTCTTCCAACTCATACACAGTTAACAGTTAATACTCCTTCAATGTATCGAGTTCTTCAGTTTTTGCAAACCTTCCACGGATCCTTGGTTGACTATCAGCCAATGCCTTCCTGCAAGCATACTGCAAAACACATAGCAGACACATGAGTCATTTCGCCTTTGTTGCTCTTCACTACATGTATACCACAGCCATAGATTTCCTAAAAAACCAAAGAGAGAAGCTCTAGTTGTGGTGGTGGTGGTGGGAGGGGGGGTCCCTCTTCTTACCGAATGTTTCATTAACACGTGGTCCAATTCAAGTCAATTTCACACTTCTGAGAGTTTGGAACTGCAGCACCAGGCTAGTCAAAATATTTTCAACAAGACATTTTTTTCATTTGATATGTTATATATAGCCATAATAACATTGGAGGGGTTGGGTTATGACCCACTTTTTAGTTCATTTCAGCCCAAGTAACTTTTGTGTGGATTATCGACCTGCCCATTTTGACCCGCCCAAAATTCAGCTCAACCCACCTATTTGACACCCCTACGGCTAATAATAAAAACTAAAGAGAGAAGAAATTGTTGATACCTTGATTTTTCTGCCAAAATTCCTTTTATTCTTCTTGTTCCGGTATCTGGAGAGCTGTTCCTTGCGAACTTCAGAATTGGAACTTCCGACAATCTGTGGTTGACCCCGTGGAGAATGGATCAGATTTATGTTGCCATTACCCAGAGTCTGCAGTAAAAACTCAGTATCAGTGACCTAACCCCATTCTGTTGAATAGGCCAAAAACACCTATATATTTCTCAGCTGGTACTTCATCTAGCAGCCAACACTGGCTCTCAGCCTTTCACTACAATAAATAAAGTGGACGACACCACCCCTAGATTTTCTATCTCTCTCCAGTTAACAATACATTGAGAGTGATGGAGAAAAAAATCATAGAGACTGTTTCTTAGAACTTGCAGATGAACTGAATCAAGGAGAAAACAGTGGTAACCAGACCAGGTAGGAACATCAACAGACGATGCAGTCCACTAGTTTGACATAAGAGGCCTATAAAACCAGTTCACTTACTTAGAGCCCGTTTGGATTGACTTATTTTAAGTTTTTTTTAAGTTAAAATAGCTTTTAAGCTGTTTTATAGTGTTTGGGTAAGATAAAAAAGTGCTTCTGGACACTTATTTTAAGCCAAAATGGCCAAAAAAAGCTAAAAGCAAAAAGCTGGAATTCCAACTTAAAAAAAGCAGCTTAAAATAAGCTTATCCAAACAGGCTCTTAAAGGATTACTGAGAATCTCATTGAATTCAATACCTTTTGTATAACCTTACTAGAGGCAGTTTTACATTACTAATACATAAATCTTCCAACTATCTTGTTCTTACTCTCAAAATTCAATTTATGACTCTTGATCATAAAATATAGTTTATCCTGATGGAGAAAATTGACTGCTTATCTCTGATTGCTTTTAGATATTAACAAGAAACATTTATATCAAGCCAACCAAGCAAGAAAGAAAGGGACTTTCATTGTTTAACGAACAAAGAGTACTAATTCAGATTTACCAAAACAGATTAAAGGGAACAAAGGTGGAACACAAACAAATCATAATGGAAAATTATAGTAAAGATCAACCTTTATGTCTCCTTCACTGAATGATCTTCGCATACCATAAGCAGCTCCGAAGTCCACTCCACCAAAATCTATAAAATTTGGCCTCATTGGAGCCTCATGTATCCACTCCATGGAGCTTAAACACCCTAAACTAATACTTTTCTGGAAGGATCCCTCAGAAACCAAGTTTTCATCTGCAGTCAGGTTTCCATCAGCCTTCACAATAGGAATTTTCATGTCCAAGACTTCAGAGAGCGGTATATCCATTGCATCTTTTCCAAATAGTTCTTTTTTGCATTCATAGAAAACTTCACTCAGGAGTTGTTCATTCTCAAACGAAGTTTCTAGATCCGAAACTTTGAGTCCTTGGGGAGAGATGGCATCTTCTGAACAAGAAATCATAGAAATAGCAGCAGTCATAGGATCAAGGCCCATCAATGGTTCTTCAAGAATTGGTTGTGGAGCTTTAAAGAGATCCCCTTCTCCCCCGAGGTCATATTCTGATATGGTGGATCCCTGTTGAGATTACTCACATAAGAATTCAAAATCGAAGCTGTAAAGAACATGATAACAATGCTTCAAAATTATCATAGTAAAATTTGGGGTAGACATGTCTATTTAGCACAGCCAAGTTCAAAGGCATAGAGCTGTTAACTCATCACAGAATTTAAATGTCATACTTCGATTCTGCGTGGTGCGGAGTTTAACTAAATACACTTAGCAATAAAAAATTAGGGTAGAAAAAAACATTCACTCAAATGCAATCAGACTGTCAAGACCACTCAAACCTGACATAAGTTAATAAAATACACCATGACAAACCTCACCATCAGGTATTTCTGAATTCTGACAACAAGGACTTTATTTTGTACAAGTAAAAAGCACAAGAATTCTTTTGACGAACAGATAATCAATTGAGGAACAGCGATAGATAATGGTAGCCCTTGCTTATTCTCTCTTACACATATAAAGTTAATAAAAGGTGGAGTAGAAGAACCAAACAACTTTCCAAGGAATTCAGCCTGCACATGCCCCTAGAAGGAAAAAGGGAAGAGATTGAGAGAGATAGAGCACATTCATACAGATAGTGGAAACTCGATAATGTCCATTAAGTTAAACAAAGCCTGAAAAGGAACAAAACCAACAACTAATGACAAGAGAATCAGCCGTTGTCATTGGTGCATTTCGAGCAAGATAAGATTGAACCGAATCAACCATGAATTTGATGTTTTCCATGTGAAAAGAACTAAGTAAGTGGTTTGCTCAGACCAAATAGGTTCTCTTACTACCTTCTGAAAGTTACTAATCTTTAACCTTTATGCTCCCAAATTCTTATAGTATGGAGAGACCTGTAACTTTTTCCGCAATGTTATCCTCCCTGAGAGAATCAGCACAACTAACCAAACAAAACTCCCTATCCTCTAACAACAAAGGTGAAACTTAACTTTTGCTTTTCTCTTTTTCCAACTTTTCCAATCTTTCAACTCTTTTAAGTGCGGTACAAAAGTGAGGCCTTTAGGACAACTTGGCCGCCAAAAAAGGAAAGAAGGAATCAGAAAAGGGAAATACATGGGAAGTAAGTCGTGGCCACTTATGTTTTTATATGAAGCTAGAGAGAATAATGAACACGGAACTCATGATTTCCATATTCTGTCTTCTTTCTCTTTGTTTCAACATACAGATCTAGCACATGTCATGAATTCACATGTTACCATTTAAACCCTATTTACTAGCACAAGACATCAAAAATAGAAAAAAAATATTCAAGCAACAATCAAACTTTTCCTGTTCTTCTTCTCTTAGTCAATAGTGATAGCAGACAAATACAGGGTTTTGCACAATCAAGCATAACAAAAGGAAGAAATTAACACCAAAAAAAGAAGAAAAAACTGTGTTTTCCCTTCATTTCTCCAATTACTGAGGAAGAAATTGGAAAGGGGAAACAAAATCCCCACAAAAAAAAAAATCCAGTTCGAGGGATTTGGATTCCGAAGACCATGATTTCACCTTAAAAGAATTAAAATCAGCAACCCTAAGTTTACACCCAACTTGAATGAAAAACCCAGTAACCCTAAGTCTACATCATCTCACATTTCACAGTTCAAATCGTTGCAACTTGAATGAATCAGAAAAATGCCGATAAAAAAGAGGAAAAGAATGAAACCCCAAACCCACAAACAACACAAGAACAAATACTTAGATAGACTAACTACCATTGAGGCATTTGGTTCCTGAGAGCAACAGAAATCTTCAAACTGTTGAACTTCAGAAGGGAAACACTGAAAGTAAGGGTACATTAACTCAGTATCTGCATACATTTTTACACAGTCAAAACCCCTTGGTTCCTTTTAAGTGTCAATAAGAAGGGTTGTTGAATGAAGGAGAAGGGGGATTTATAGGTGTCAAAAACAGAGCAAAAAACAAAAGGAGCAGAAAACAGATACAGCCGTAACGAAAGAGAGAGTAATAAAGGAGGGGAGGGTTGAAAAAGAATCTGTTTTTGGCTGCTTCTTCGACTCTTCATTCAAGAAAAAAGAATTTTAGCAATAATAAATAGAAACAAGGAAAAAAAAAATAGAGTTTCTCTTATATTGAGCGGCATCCAAAAATAAAAATATAGTGCTTACATTTAAATTTGAAACTATACCATGTTATGGTACGCTTATCCTATTCCGTTTAAAGTTATCATTTCATTTAATTTGATAAAATTTATTAGTTATTGAATTAAAATAGAACACATTATTTAATTGAAGATCAAAAGTGTTTAGCTGAATATCACAAGGACCAAAACTAGAATAACACGATAACTCATAAACTAAAAGTGTCATTTTCCCTCTTTACATAACCAAAAAATTATTAAAGAGTGACATTTTTTTCAAGATATTTATTGAGGGTAGGTCAGCTCTTTGCTTTATATGAATGAGTAAATTTTTAAGAGGTGTATTTAAGCTAAAACAATCATTTTTATTTAGGAGCGGAAGGAGTAGTAAAAAAAATTAAGTGTTTTCTCCATCCCAATTTATGTGACACTATTTAACTTGACACAAAATTTAAGAAAGAAAAAAAAACTTTTGAATTTTGTGTTTAAAATACTCCTTGTCCATTTGTGTGACGATAAATTATTTGATTAAGAATTTTAGAGTTAAACTATTTTTAATTATAAAAATGTACTCTTTTTTTAGAACGAACTCAAAAGTAAAATGTCACATAAAATTGAGGCAGAAAATAACAACCATCCAAACAAGAAGGCGAATTTAATAATGATGTAATTACAGCAAAAGCTAAAACCTATAAAAAGTCATTTTCTAGGTATTAGTCCAACTTGATGAATTAAATTCGCTATAAATATCAGAAAATTGATTGATTAAAACTAATTAAATAGGTAGGTTTTATCTCTGGCAAGTCTGTACAAATGAGCTAGAGGTACCACATGACTTGATTGTCATATTGTCCCCACATGACAAATCTTTGTTGTAGTACTACACCATTTACCACTACAAATCACTCCCTCCGTCTCATATTAATTATTTAAAATATTTATTATAATTTACTTATATTAATTTTTTTGTGAAATAAAATTAATATAATTTTATTTTAAATAAAATACAATTTATTAAAGAGAGATTAGAGTAAAATAATAATAAAAAATTATTCATTTTAAAAAACGTGCAAAAAAATGCGATAAAGGTAAAATCATATACATACAAACAAAATCATGTCAATGACACTAGGACAAAAGAAAAAAAAAGTAGAATACATAATCGTATTATTTAACTTGACTTAACTGATATTTAAATTTGTATAAAGTTGAACAAGTAAAGACACGCGTCCTCCATGGTGTCTTATGCGAATTGCCACGTAAAACACCACATGACACATCGGAGTCCTACTATAGGTGTCTAAAATGAACAATCCTTAGTTGAGGTGTCTAAATAAAAGTTGGTGCCAACTTTAAGGGGCTATCGATGGGTTCCACCTTACATAAATTTAAGTGCCTACTCGTGCATCTAAAGTTAAAGTATAAATGTCAAACTGAAATCAAGTTAAAAGATGTATTATGCCAAAAAGAAAAACTATGACAAAAGTATAAATGTTAGTTACCAAACAATTTATTACCATATTGTAATTGATTGTACTCCTATATAATTTATATTAGTTTGTTTACAAAGTGTTCTTTTTTTCTTTTTTTTTTTTTTTGAGATTTCTAGCCATAAACATTCATTTTCTTGAAATTTCCATAATCTATTAAAATTCCCCTTTGTTTCGTATTATGTGCACGCAGCCTTATAATGACCAACACGCGCTCTAAATAATGTAAGGGGTCGTTTGATTGAGAACAAGTTATTTCGAGATAATTAATTTAGGGAATAGTTATTTTAAAATTAGTTATCTCATTATGTATATAGAATAACTTATCACATCACTATGATATAAATGGTGGAATAAATAATCTCATGACTAACTAATACTTATAATCAAACACAGGATAAAATAATTATGCATTTTATTTTAAAACTATTATACGTTACACGTCACACCAACAACCTCTAATTGTGTTATTTCGTTTTATATGATAGTGCTTGAGAAATAAAAATTCAAAAGAAGATCTAAACAATTACTAACATAACATATCATATTTAGTGTAATTTTACAAGTGAAATTTAAGAAAAGTAAAATGTGAGTAGATCTTATTCCTACTTTAGTTTTAATACATAAAATATCTAATAAAATTACTTTATTTTATTTTATTTGTGAGTGATTATAAGAGATCATCCTCACGAAAACTCCAATATTATATTTTTTTTTAAATGATGACGAAGAAGGTAGTCATTGACATGAAAAAAACAAAAGAGTGTTGATGAGGAGAAAGTGTACAAAAAATGATCACTCTTAATAATTTAATTGTAACCCAATTGTATATTTTATTGTTTGTATATGGAGGATACTGGTGAATGCACCAAACCCATTTCTTATTTTATAAATATAATATAAATCAGTGGAAATTTTTGTGTGGAGTAAACAGTAGTCATTTCGACCTTACTAAAGTCCAAGGTACCCTCCCAAGCTTGTGGACGGAAATTTTCGTCCTTTGTTTCTCCCAGTGCGCAGGGGCGGAGCTACAGAATAATGTACCAGTTCTTCAATCGAATTTAATAATTTTAGTTTATATTTATATTTATCTTAAAAGATTTATTTAATATATATAAAATATTAATTTAAAATAATTAAAATTTTAAACTCATATATTTTAAATTATGACTTCGACTCTGTTAGTGCTAGACGGAGAACTAATAAAACTCTTTGAACACCTTTCGTCGAAGAATTATATTATATATATAGAAAATTATATAAAATATATAGGTTAAAAAATTATTTTTTCATACATATATATTAAATTTTAAAAATCCTTAACGAAATTTCTGACTTCGCCACTAAATGACTTTAAGTGTTAGTATAGTGAGATTTCTCTGTAACAACATCCTTCAATAATAATATCTCTTTATAAAAGCTAAGTGTTTCTCAAAATTAATCTTTTATATTATATTTTACCTTTCTATAACAATTTTTTATTTACAATAATAAGTAACAATTATCTTTATAACAGTGTACTCTTTATAAAATTATCCCTATATAATAGCCCTCTTCTTTTTTGATAATATGATAATCATTTTTAGAGAAATGGAATCTCTAATATTACCAATAATATGCCTAAAATTTTCGATTAAATATATTAATACTTTAATACACTATTTAGTAAGTGAAGTATGGATATTTTTGAGATTCAAAATTATACTACTTCCTGTTTATAATAGTCAAATGAGATTTAAATATCAAATATCGTTATAAATATATATAATCACTATAAAAGTCAAAATAATCTTGAAGCGAACAAGACTATAGGGAAATAATTTGATTGCATAAGTATTACAAATGAAATAAATAAAAATATTACATTTAGGTGTGAACTCAATATGGCAATAAGAATTTATTTTAAAATTATTCTTTTTTGTGTTTTTTTTTCTAGTGATAAATTAAGTGATCGATCAAACCAAGAAAGTTTGGTAGTAGTGAATTGGAATAGTGGCGGAGAAGGTGACTATATTAGACTTAGATAGAGCCATTATTATTGTGGGCATACCTTCATTCCATTAGTGGTAATGCATTCCCTTTGTTCACATGCATTGTGCATCCACATTGTGGGAAGGATATTTTATAACTTTCTTATAATAATTCAATAATGTTCCTTGGTGATAAGATGTACAAAAGTGGATGATCTAGCCATCACGAGACTAGATGATTGGTTTGTCTATTATTCAGATCAATTTACGCACACCTCAACTAATTGATCGTGTAATCTGCTAAAGCCTATAGATGCTGAGGGCACCCCCGAAGAGTGGGGGATTTCGTCGCCCTTGTCTCCACCTTTCATTCGTTCTATGATTCTCCCAATGATCTTCTTGAGATCGATCTGCCTTACAGTGGTCGAGGAAGTATATATCATAGCAATCGCCTGCCCACCTCATTAATATCTGGAGGGAAGATCTCCCTTGTCGCCAACTTGTACCTTCTTTCAGTGCACCATTTAAGGCCAAAAAGCATGGCCTTTGCTTTTGCATATGCCTGCTCTGACTGAGATCTTTGGGATGATTTTGTACTACAGTTCGGTGGAGGAACTTTAGGACTATTCGTCGAGTAGTAATGATTAATCCTCCTTATCTCATTGAACGCTTTTATGTTACCCCAAAAATTAGATATTTGAAGTACCTGTAATAATTAAGTTAGTAAACGTTTTAACAATAGCATAGACATATATTCTAGACAGTGAATATGAGTGCGCTCATTAATTATATGTAATTACAATTCTGGATTCGACTCTGAACAGACCAGTCACCTAAGGGGGTAACACGTTCTTTTGTGGACAAAATAATTCGTGCTAGGTGCTTTGGATCGTAAATCCTTTTTAAGTAGTTATTACATGTGAGGTGAATCTATTGCCCTTACAATGTCTCCCTATAATAGTATTGTGGGTCATGATAATGATATTTTGGTAACTATAAGAGGAATGTGTTTTCTTCATGACCTTCAATTGACATTTGATCAGATTTAATTTGCTTATTTTATAACCATAATATAACGTGAATAGATTCATGTTCTATAAAAATGATTCTTGAAGGACCAAAGACTTAAAATTATGAAAATTGACATCATGAGAAGTCAAATCTATGACTAATGAATTAAACAGATCTAGTAATACATACTCTAAAAAGAAATTTTCCAATTCGAAAATTTGTATAATTTGGTCTTTCATATCATGTGTTTTTTTTCAAAAAAAAAAGAGAGAGAGAGAAAAAAGAATAAATTTTACGTTAATGTGAATTAACTTGAGTTGTGGCGGAGTCTTGTGACCTTATATTGTTTTATTAACTGTGTATAAAATTGACCAAAAACAAAGGGTGTCAACTGACAATAAATAGAATACAATATATACTGACAAAGTATACATTTATGTGACATAGTGAAAAGGATAATATTTTCAACCATTTGGTTTGTAAATTAAACATATTAATACGGTGAAAAAAAATGTTAGTCACCTTTAATTGAGATCACTCACCTTTAATTAGAGGTGTCAATTTCAAATTTTAGGAATAAAAAAAATCTTGTTGAAAGCGTTGTTCCCAAAAAAATTGCTACTTTACATCAAAGGATTTTTTTAATATAAAACATACATCAATACGTTGTAAAAAGTGTTAGTCTACCTTTTATCTAAAATTCCGGAGAACCTTTCTCAATTAATAATATAATCTGGATTTTACACTACTAAAAATAGCTTAATTTGGAACCGATAGAAAAGCGACGGACAACGTCGCTAATGAAAAGCGACGGAAAAAGCAACGTTGTTCGTCGCTTTTCATTTTTTTTTTAAATTTATAATTATTTTTTTACATAAGCGACGGACAACGGCTCTAATCCCGTCGCTTTTTTTGACGATTTTTTGCGCCAAAAATATTTACAAATAATTAGTTTTTATTTTTTAACATAAGCGACGGACAGCGTCGCAAATATTAAAAAGAAAAAAAAAATTAAAGAAAGCGACGCTGTCCTTCGCTTTCTTTAAAATTAAATTTATATTTAAAAAAAAAAAACGACGGACATCGTCGCTTTTGTCCGTCGCTTTTTAGTCAAGATGGGGTCAACTCATTTAAAAAAGCGACGGACAGAAACGACGTTGTCCGTCACTTTTTTAATTATACAGAGACCCGACGGGGGTCTCTTTCCCTCATTTCTCTCTTTCTCTTTTCTCTCCTCCTCCACGCTGCTCCGCCGCTGCTCCTCCACCATCGCTCCCTCCACCGCCGCTCCTCCACCGCCGCTCCTCCACCGCCAGCCTCCTCCCTCCAACCTCCTCCCATTTTGAGGTTAGTTATTTTGTTGATTTGAAGGTTAGGGTTTAATTTGGGTATTTTTATTTTCAAAAATTGATAGTGTATTCTAGACTAGGGTATGTTGTTGTTGTTGAATTTAGACTATGATATATATGTTGTTGTTGTTGTTGTTGAATTCTAAACTAAGATTTTGAGAAATTGATAGTGAAAATTGATATATGAAAAAATTGATAGTGAAAAATTCCCTTTTTAGATTATATTCTTAATTTATGAACTTTAATTAGTTTAGGCTTGCTAATTAGTTTGTGAACCTTAATTTAGGCTTTCTATTAGTTTGTGAAACTTAGTTTAGGCTTGCTATAATTAGGTTGTGAACCTTAGTTTATGCTTGCTATTAGTTTGTGAACCTTAGTTTAGGCTTGCTATTAGTTTGTGAACCTTAGTTTAGGCTTGCTAATTAGTTTGTGAACCTTAGTTTAGGCTTGCTATAATTAGTTTGTGAACCTTAGTTTAGGCTTGCTAATTAGTTTGTGAACCTTAGTTTAGGCTTGCTATAATTAGTTTGTGAACCTTAGTTTAGGCTTGCAATAATTAGTTTGTGAACCTTAATTTAGGTTCTTTTTTGAACTTGAATTAGGTACTTGAATTTTGAATTTGAATTTGGAATTAGGATTTGGAACTTGAAGTAGGATTATGACTTGAATTTGGAATTAGGTTCTTGAATTATGCTCTTGAACCTTAGTTTTTTTAAGTTAAGTTTGTTAGTTTTGAGTTGAGAATTAGTTTTCAACTTTAGGAATGATTTTTTGAACTAATTTGGAACTTGAATTAGGATTAGGACTAGAACTTGAATTTGGAATTGGGTTCTTGAACCTTAGTTTTTTTAAGTTAAACTTTTTTAAGTTAAGTTTGTTAGTTTTGAGTTGAGAATAATTAGTTTTCAACTTTAGAAAAGATTTTTTGAACTTGAATTAGGAACTTAAATTTTGAACTTGAATTTGGAATTAGGACTTGAACTTGAATTTGGAACTTGAATTAGGATTAGGACTAGAACTTGAATTTGGAATTAGGTTCTTGAACCTTAGTTTTTTTAAGTTAAACTTTTTTAAGTTAAGTTTGTTAGTTTTGAGTTGAGAATAATTAGTTTTCAACTTTAGGAATGATTTTTTGAACTTGAATTAGGAACTTGAATTTTGAACTTGAATTTGGAATTAAGACTTGAACTTGAATTTGGAACTTTAATTAGGATTAGAACTAGAACTTGAATTTGGAATTAGGCTCTTGAACCTTAGTTTTTTTAAGTTAAACTTTTTTAAGTTAAGTTTGTTAGTTTTGAGTTGAGAATAATTAGTTTTCAACGTTGGCGACGTAGTCCGTCGCTTCTAAAGTGACGTTGTCCGTCGCTTTTGAAAAAGCAACAAACCATTTTTTCACGATAGTAAGGCCGTCGCTTTTCCGTCGTTTTTGATCAAAAAAGCGATGACCAACGTCGCTTTTGACTGTCTCTTTTTGGCCTTTTTTTAGTAGTGTTAGAAAATTAGAAGTACTTATTTCTTGTAAAAGATGTTAGTCTACTTTTTATCTAAACTTTCAGAGCACCTTTCTCAACTAATAATCATAATTTACATTTTCTAGAAAATTGGAAATACTTATTGCTTATAACAGTATCAGACTAAGAGCTCATTTGGATTGGCTTATTTTAAGTGTTTTTAAGCCAAAATAGCTTTTAAGCACATTTGAAGTGTTTGGGTAAAAACCAAAATAGTTTTTAAGCACTTTTTTTAAAGCTAAAAAGACAAAAATAAGCCAAAAGTCAAAAGCTACCAATCCTAGCTTTTGCTTTTGACTTATAAGTCAAAAAATAAAAGTCAATCCAAACACCCACTAAGAACTAATGTAGACAGCCATGATTTTATTTTGTTTCTAATCAATGATACAACAACATATTTAGGGGTTGTTTGATAGCTAGTAAAGATGTAGCTTATTCATGTATTAATTTTTGTATAAGTTATATAACATTTGATAGCTAGTTAGTGAGTAAGTTATTCATGTATAAAATTAATACGACATTTGGTTTGTAATTTAAAAGTCCGCATAATTAATACATGTATAAGTTATGAGAAAATTGGTGTATTATCTTATGCAGAGTAGAACTTAGAAGGTGAAATACCTAATAAATGTATAACTAATACCTGCATAACTAATACATGTATTAATATTATCTGCATAATTCTAACCAGTTACCAAACGACCCCTTAGTGTAGTCTATAAGTAAGATTCGGGAAAGATATAATGTATTCCTTATCCCTCCTCAAAAGATAAAGAGATTGTTTTCGATAATACTACCATATTAGGACATAAACCATTCATTAGCTGCTATTATGGCTGTTGATTATGTTTTCGAATTTAAAATGTAGAAATTATTTTATAAAATTCCACTATAATATCCAAAAAATAATAATATGAGCCGACCTATTGTAATTCAGATAGTCAAACTATAAGATATGTGGAGAAAACTTTTGGGATGATTCACGGATATACCCATTGACTACCTAACATCATTCAATTCAAACTGTGTACAAGTATTTACAAATTCATCATAAAAAAATTTGAGAGATGTTTAGTTATAGTCCATTTGGTTAACCATAATAAAAAAAAAAAATTACTCGCACTCGATAATTACATAAATATATATTTGCTCATAGAGAAAAATAAAATATGCTAGTGTTTAGCTATAGATTTTAAAAATTTATCTTAAAAATATTTGTTTAACCATGAAATATTTGGCTCAGCATCAGTTATTGAGATTTCTACTCACAAAACTTTAATTTTTTTCAAATAATATGTATATTCAAACACAACTTTAATTTTCAATTCACAACTTCAAAACTCAACTTTTTAAGTTTAAATTTCAAGTTCAAAATCTATAACCAAACGGTAGCTAAATCTTTCAAAGTGGCAAACAATGTAGTATATGCCTATATCCTTGAAGCGGCTCTGCTCTATTAGTTTTTGCTCAAATAATCATCAATACAGTCTTAGATGATTGTTATGTGGCCTTACATATTTTAATGATTAGGATCTATTCTAAATTTATTCTCTACAATAATTACTTTAAGTAATACATAAAAGCACATCGTGTTTTACTTTTTATTTTATTCAATTTATAATATTTGTTTATTCCCCTACAACTTGATCTCAGATTAATAATTATTTACATATCAAATGATGTTATGACATGAATAAATAATCATATAGTAAAAATGAAATACAAAAAAAGAATGAAAATTAACCTCAAAATTTTAAATAATAATTATAATAATAATATTTTTTCTTGGTCCAAAAAATGAAAATAATTAAGTAAACTAATATGCAATAGAAAAATATATCGAAATTAATATGATTTTTGTTTAGTTGAATATTTAAATTATAAAATATTGTATTCATTTTTAATGTGATTTAAAAAAAAAAATATTACGTCTAACAAAAAAGCATGTGACAAAAATATACTAAAAAAAAAAAGTTATAAACTCTTTGTTTGGATTGTTCAGGTATTTTTAACTTTTTTTCTCTTTTAAGTCTTATCAATAATAGAGATTTAATTAATATTAATAATATAAAAAAAAAATATTCAAAACAAATCTAACCTTTAAAGTATATAAGATCACATGGCAACCATATTTGATAATTACTTGCGCAAAAGAAAATGGAGCTGAGCCACTCCCATGGTTGAATTGATATTTTCCAAAGTAATACATTTTACTAGCACAAGGTCATAGATTCCTTTACAAATCCCAAATTTCTCTGAAAAAAGTGTAGTGCTAGTGTATTATAATTATTTGATTAAAATAAAAAAAAAAGTAAAATTAATCAGTAGCCATTGCAAGTAGCAGTGTCTTTATCATTCCACTGGCAAGTTTCAGAAATAATGAAAGCATTGAATGGGGCTGTGCAAGTTAAGCCAGTGGTTTATAAGAAGTCCAGAGACATTACTATTAATTAATTAATTAATTCACTAAGGACGAATATGATAAGAGTGTGAAAGGTTTGCGCTCAGATTTTAATATAATCATTGCGCCTAACAAGTTAAAACTTGAAGAATTTGTATTGGATTTTAATAGTGGTGGGAAATGTTACTTTCCATAAAATAAAATAAAAATAAATTGCGACTCATCCTATTTTGAGGCACATATAACTGAAGTCCGAGCAAAAGATGGTTAAAATCAGATAAAATTATTAAATTTAATGTCATATATGATTGAAGTGGTGCAAAAATAATTGTATTTTAACTGCATATAATTGAAACCCAAACAAAAAAAAGGATGCATTAAGGTTATATGTATCTAAACTTCAGCTATATAAAATTTTAAATATGTATTTAAAATTAAACTTTATCAAATCTAACCTCAAACATTGTATTTCTCAAAGGGGATACACGTATAAAATCTTTTAAAAAACACAAATTAAATTATGGGGAAATTACATAAATACCAAAAAATAAGTAAACATTTCATAATCTACCACTATTAACTAAACTATATAATCTACTATATATACCTTATAAATAAATAAAAGAGAAACATTTTGTATATGATAGTCTTTTTTTATAAATGGGGAAACTAAATATAATAGGTTATGTTATTTCCTTTAATTAAGTCGACTAAATATGAGGAACATTTAACAAAGAACAATTTTCATAAAGCGCATAGTATAGGTTCTAATTACTCAACATACCAATAATTTCAATAATTACATATTTTACTAGATACACTATTTGCTTCTAGATATATGTATCCGACGAATGTATCTTGTCTCTCTTCTTTCTCGTTGGCCTCTTCCCTCTTTCTGCCCTCTACTTCTCAGTATCTAGTGTATCTGTGATGTATCTAGTGTATCTGTGCACTGCATAAATACATATTTGTGCATTGTATACCTATTGTATCCAAAATTAATTTCATCAAGTGTATCCAGTATCAATTTCATCCAGTGTATTCGATATTAAACATCTAGTGTATTCCATAATGGATACAATGTATCTGAAGCAAATTCGAACAATGTACCTAGTGTATTCGTGCATAGACATATGTATATATGGTATCAAAGATACATGTATCTCGTATTGACAAGATGAAGGTGAGAGATTCTTGGAGCTTTTTGCAAGAATTATTAAGTAAATGGAGAAGCAGGATTCTTGGATATTTTTAGAAAAATTACATGGTAGCAATCTTAGGTGAGGAAATATTTTCTAATAATTAAGAGAGATATTTTAGGGATATAAGAAAATTGTACATAATGTAATACAAAAATAAAAAAAAATTAAATAAATTGTATATATATAATAATCAAAAGTTTGTTGTAACTTTTTAATTACCATTTTAAAAAGTTGTATTTGTCTAAGTTTCTCTTAAATTACGCTCCGCCAAAAACATTGCTAAACTTGACTCAACTATTAATTTCCTCCTCTCCCCGAATTTCTATTTAATAGTCTTTACCTCCTGAATGGTGATGTGATAAATAATATGAGTGTGCAGAAATATTGATTGAAGTATTTTGAGAAGTTGAAAATTAAAACATTCATTCAATTGACAAATATATAAAAATGTATATAAAACAATCATAAAATGAAATTCTTTTTATGATCTTTATGCGTATGCTGAAGATTTTTATTTTTATTTTAATAATAAAAATGGCTTTCAGATGGAGTTTTGTCAGCCTTTAGTTATCACATATATAAAATGACTAGTTATAAGAATTCGTACTATGCACGGATCCAATAATATTATATTAAATATTTTAAAATATAATTTTTTTTAATATTTTTATTGATCCAAACTATTACTTAAAAGTTGATCTTCAAAAGAAGATTTTTAAGTCGCACTAATTAATGTATGTTAAATTTTTTCCTTTAAACTTAAATATGTTGATAATTTAAGTGTTTATTTTATTAAATTAAATTTATTAATTATGTTTTAAAAACATTTGATGTTATCATGATCAATAGTGGGCTCCACATAAATGATCATATCATGTAAAGTGAAAATTGGAATGACATAAATATCCCTAAATTCAATAATAATTCCCTTAAGCAATTCCGTGCTACGCACGGGCCCAATGTTAATACTCAAAAATTATAAAATATTACTAATTTAAATATATATATATATATATACATTATTATTTTATTTAGATCAATTACTTTTTAGATTTTCATACATTATTTTATTTAGATCAATGAAATTCATATAAGAATATACACAAAATTTTGTGCCAGTACGGACCCAATATATGTTACATAGATAGAATTTTTAAATTGACTAAATTTAGTATACGTTTTTGTATAATTATTGTGATTTATAATACTTTTTATGTCATTTTATCCCTTTATGTGGCACTAATACAATTTTGAGAGTCAACAAAAATTTTATATTGTGATTTGTAATATCCTTTTAACAATTATCAAATACATAACAGAATATTTTGATCAAATATATAATATATTAAAATAAAAAGTAAGACAAATAAATTGAAACAGAGAAAATATTAAATTTTTCGAAGTAGAACCCTACAAGCAGACAGATCTTAATGCCAAAGCCGGCATATTGAAGACCTGCCTGCTTTGCCTCTTAAGATAATACATTTGTTTAAATTGTGTATATCCACTTGCTTCATCTTACCTAAGATTTCCTTTAAAAAATCTCTCATTAATACAATGATTATCTATTTCAATTGTGTACTTTTTCTATTTCGAACCAAATTCATGTACAAAATTAACTTGCATGGAACTCCATAATTTATTTTAAAAGCTTAAGCCTACCTTCGCACACCTCCGTTACTTTTTAGGAGGCTGCGCTCATATTCATTACCGTAAGAATTGGGTTCAAGCTTCCCCAGCCCCTTCTCATCAATGGACTCCTGACGTATACGAAAAAATCAGCAAAAATAATAGAGTACCAGCTCTATATTTCTTTTTTAGATGTAATGAATATTTATTTTAGCTGTATATATTCAGGAGCTAAATCATGAAAACAAAATTTTGCTAGAGCTCTATTATGTTTATTTTAAATATAAAAATATATAGCCAAAAATGGAGTTACAAGTATGGACTTATTTTTTATTTCTTCTTTAAATGTACTGACTATTTATTTTAACTGTGTATCTTTTTCGAATTAAATATGTAAAAAAATATATATACTTGATTAGAGCTTCATTATATTTGATCGGATAAAGTTCTTTTTTTTAACTAAAATAATAAAGTTCTAATTGTGTATTTAATTTTATAACATTTTTTTAATGCAATAACTGTTTATTAAATTTGGCTCAAGAAATAACAGCCAATGCTGCAGATCAGTAGACTACATACTTTATTTCAATTATGAAGTCTCTTTTTTATTTCTTGAGCCAAATTTGTTAAAAACTGCCCAAAACTCCAGTATCTTTAGTAAAAATAAATAGTAAAAACAATGAAGTTTTTAGTCAATATTTTTCCCGTTATACAAATTTGATCCGAAAAATGATTTAAAATACACAAAAGATATTTTATTTTTAAAAGTGCCATATGAACAAAAAAAAGATTTATAAATATATAAGAAAATATTTTTTGTATTTAAAAGTGCCATATGAACAAAAAATTACATGATATGCGAGTATATACAATTTCTTTGCAATACATGTTATTTTTAAAATACCATGTCAAACATTCCATAAGAAATAGTTTTAACATAACTAATGCAAGCATAACTAGTATCAATATTACTAATGTTAATACAACTAATTCAACATATATATTCAATACTATTCTTATATATCCAATAAAACGACCCCTAAGTTTCTTTAACTTGATTTTGGCCCCAAAAAAATGTATAGTTGAAATAAATATTCATGACGTATAAGAGCTTACTGATTAACTTGATTTTCAATATTTCTCACCCCCCACGGGCCACGTGCCTAAAAGAAAGTGTATTCACTCCCTTTGTCATATCACCATCTAGCTAGTTAGCGTTTAGTCATAGATTTTTAAATATTTTTGACAAATTATTTTTGGGTGAAGTCTTATCATGTGTTGACCATAGTTTTTGAGAAATATATTTTACTTTTTTTTAAAATAAAATAAAATATAATTTATATTCATAAATTTTAAAAATTATTAAAATTACCCATAAGTTTGTATTATCATTTTATAATGAACATGTTCCGTGATAGCTATGTTTACCACTGCTGACTCGACCTATACACATAAATGCACACATTTTCATTAGTTCGACAGGAGACAAGAATGAAACAATTGGAAGTTACAGCTCTTGAATTTTTACTACTAGTTCAACAACTATATGATCACTTAATTGTTCTCATCGGCTATCGAAGAAATTTTGATAAATTTTACAAAGATTCATCGAATTTGGCAGATATATTAGTTGGGACTTGAGAGTAATAAATAGTGGAATTTTCTTATAAAATATAAAAATTTGGGGTAAATTTTAAAAGTTTTCAAAAATTAAAATTTGGCCCAAAAATAATCAAATAATTTTTGCCAAGATAAATGTGTTGAGTTTAAGATGATTTTTTTAGGTATTTTGCCTTTTATTAAACAATCTCATCTTTATATCCTAAAGAATATCTAATTATTAGTGTTGCTGATTTTTGTACTAATGAGTTTTCATAATCGTATAATTTTTTATGCCAAATTAAACGATGTCCAATAAATTAAAACGAAGGGACTATATGCATACCGGATTTTTTTACCGGCGGATTACGGTGCCCCATCCGCGCTACTATATGTACAGTACATATTTTGGCTGCTCTGTTGGACTCCTGATTCTGTAATTTAGTTTTGCAGTCTCGAGGTAAATTTAGATATACGAACTTCTTCTATTTCAATTTATGTAATATAATTAAAATTTTGAGATTTATTTTTTTAAATTTTGATTGTGAATTTATGCGTAAGATTTTAGTTTTTTTTAATAAATTATAACTTAAAATATTTAAAAGATATATAAACAAATTTCGATTAGAAAAATACCTATAGTCTGTTTGGTCAAATTTATTTTTTGTCATTTTTTTTCAAAAGTGTTTATTTTAAAAAATTAAAGTGTTTAGCCCAGCTTTTGGGGGGAAAATAAGGGGTAAATTTCACAGATTGTAAGTTGTCTATCACTTTTTTTCTTCACAAAAGTAACTTAACTATCTTTTCTTACACAAAAATAACTAAACTTTGGTTAACTAACACAAAAATAACATGGCCGGAATGTGACAATTTTTTCGATGAACCCACTCTTTTTTTAATTATAAATCTAATGAATAAAATTTTAAAAATACTCAACTCAACCTGGCCCGACCAAAAACCCATTTGAAAAATGTAAATATCTTTTTTAATTGCTAATGTCATAATCTTTCTTTTTCGCTATCTTTTTAACATGTTTGGTTTGAATAATACATGATAATTCTTTTAGCATCAAATTAATCGAAGTCAGCGTTCGCCTGCTATACATCTACTTTGAGCTACAATTTAGAAGAGTTGTGATGATTATGACTAATAAACATGAAATTGTTGGTTATTTCATTTTATAAGTAGTAAACATGTTCGTTTCATAATCATTTTTTTCCTCCATAATATTTTAAACGTAAATTGTGCAAACAACTCTATTTTCAACTGAAAAAATGTGCATCAACAAAAAAACAAAAACACCAACATATTGTGCCTTAATAATGTATGTCATTTACAAAAGACGAGACATTTTAGACAAACAACACTATTTTTTCAAATAGGTTTTTGGTCGGGGCCGGGTTGAGTTGAGTGTTTTTTAAATCTTATTTATTAGATTCTTTTTTGAAAAGTGGGTTCACCGGAAAAGTTATCATATTCCGGTCATGTTATTTTTGTGTTAGTTTACCCAAAGTTTAGTTATTTTTGTGTAAGAAAAGATAATTAAGTTACTTTTGTGAAAAAAAGTGATAGTTAACTTACCATCTGTGAAATTTAACAAGCTATTAGTTAACAATCGAAATTCCAACTGCACCACATAAATGGAGACGGAGAGAGTAATGTTCTCTAGCCTTAACATGGTGACTGCTGAGATTCGATTCGATTCGATTCACGTAATGGGATGTAAGTCAGTCATCATATATATAAAAGAGTGTGAATTCTTGTTTTATTTATGTGAAAATGTGAAACTACACCTGAATAATCCATTAGCTGTAATGGAGAAAGAAAGAAAGAAAGATTCTGCCTTCCAGTTGGATCAAATTATGCATAAAAATTCCCTTTTCAAAAAGCTGTGAGCCCCCCTAGCCTGTATATATACCTCCACATTGCAATCTGCAAACTGTAATGGGAAAAATATTCATATTTTAAACTACTCTTTTCGTTTTCATTTGTTAATCTTTAATTTCAACTTTTCATGTGACATGTTTAAAATCACAAGATTATAAAATATTTTGGTATAATCTACATATCTACTTTGTGTCAAGTCAAAGTCAAACAAACAAATTAAAACGGAGGAGTAAAACTTTTGTCCCATTCCGAGTGTCATCAGCACAACCTAGCGAATATGTTGTAAAAAATTGTTTGTACTTGCAATCATGCAAAGGTCGGAAACTTCATCTTAAACTTCTCATGTCATATAAACAAGATAGATTCTCCAAAGTACCCCTGCACCCCCCTCCCTCCCCCTCCCAAAAAAAAAAAAAAAAAACCTCCCAAAAATTAAAAGAAAAAAAAGGAAATAAGAACCTTTTTCCATTTTAGGCTAGGGCGAACGGCTCCGTAAGCTATAATCTTTTAAGTCCATTTAGTCGGGAATGAAACTATAGTTCTACTTACGAGTTTGGCAAAACTTAGTAACTTTGGCTTAGATATTGTATTTGTGTTTAATATTTTACTTAGTATGTTTTAGTTACAAAGGATAAGTTACAACAATTGAATTCAAGATAAACTACAATATTTGAGTTCAAAACAGATATGTACATAATATTTTACTTAGTATGTATAAGTTAGAACTCAATAAGCTACTGTTCCTAGATTTTAAAACTTATAAACTCAAAATTCTAGCTCTGTCGGTTCGAATATAATTTAGCTAGCATCGTACGGTAATCATGTTCAGTTCTTGATTTCTATTTCTTGTTTCATTGGATTACTTTAATTAATGTACAACTTAACTCTTGCTAGTCAAATCGACCTTAATAAAAATGTCAAAATGCATAAGCAGGAAATTTTAAGGGTTACGACTATTAAAGAATGAAGGACAATTGACTTAGTAGAAACAAATACATATTGCAATAGTGAAAACGCACTAGCTAGCTAGCTAGCTAGGAGGATTATTCCATATTAAGTGCAATTTTAATTTAGTGAAAGGTCAAATAGTTATTTAAAGTCCGAAAAGAAATGTGAGGAATATGATGCACAAAATTGGGTTGTAAAGTACGTGTGAAAAGTTTAAAAGAATTTCAACCAAAATTAGCTCCAATAAACTAAAGGGAAAGAGAGTGGGATCAGTATATGCCAACTTTTTTAATTGATGAGATAGATATAGCAACAAGAATACTACTACTCAATAGCTAGCTAGGACAGCTTTAGTTATACTTTTTTTTTTCCGTTTCTTACTCAGTGTTCGATATTCATATCAAGATTCACCTAAGTCCGAATTAGTACGTATAGGGAAATCCTGTATCGAATGTAAAGACGACTTCAGACATAGGGATCAAATCTGAAATGTCTAATTAAAAATGAAAGAGTATTTACCATTACACTACATCTCCGATAGCTTTTACTTGTTACTAGGTCGTCTAGATAGAAGACTCAAATATTATTGGATGATGGAGTATATTTAAAAACCTTAAATTATTGCCACATTTGGAAAAAAGGAAATGTAAAGAGAAAGCTAAGATAAGAACACTTTTAAGCATGCATGTTGGGTTCATTTTGTCCTCCTCATCATTTTTGCCTTTAATTTGATTCATTCCAAAAAGTATAGTACCAACTAATTAATTGCCTCCAACTCTCCAAGCCCTTCATGTCACACCATTTGGCACTACAACATCTTTCTTATTGCATTACTTTGTAGCTTGAATTATGTATACTTGTAGAGATTTTATTACAAAAAGTATACATATAATAAAATCGATCATATTGTTATTTTTAAATTCTAGATTCACTTAACAACTACTAAGAAAAAGACGTTTCAGTTCCAAACAAGTACTTGATTCGATATATGAATTCCCATTAATCCTGTTTGTTAATTGTGAGAATTCATCCTTAAATTCACCGGATTTTAGCTACCAACACCTACCACATCGTGTCAACGTCCCTCCTTTATTAGGATTTGGAACGGACAATGTGAGCAAGATCACCCAAATAGTGACGGAGGAGTAAATTAAGAAATAAAAGACTACACTAATTGATCTTTAAATATGTATTAGTATTACATTTGCATAAGTTTACAAGTATCCTATATTTCTTTATATCAACCTTCTCGTCATCTCATTATATAGACCAAATTTCTCCATCAAATACAAATATGACTTGTGTTTTGGAGTAGGCTGCTCATAATTTAGTTGTTTTGGTGGAACGAGGAGAAAGAAGACTTTGGTCGAGTGGGGAAGAAGAAAAGCATAAGCTTGCTAATTTTTTTTAATAAATAAAAGTGAAATAGAAGTCCAAATGAAGTGAATCTCTAGTCACAGTTAATTCTAGAAAAGAGAGAAGAAAAAAAACACAATGGTACAAATAGTGATAAAATGAATGTAGTCACATTTATCACGTACGGGTTTTGGTTTGGCTTCTATAAATGTGGTGTGAATATTTAGAGGTGGGGTTTTCCTGTTTTCTGTTTCAGCACAAAAAAAAAAGAAAAGTTAGTATCACCAAAGGTCGTCGTAGAATGGTAATTACTATTCTTTCATTCTTAATCAGAGGTCTTAAATACGAGTTTTGAGTATGAAATCACCTTTGATAGGGAACATTTTACCTCCAAGTGGAATTTCCCAACACAAATTTAAATTAGTCGAACCCTAAAACGAGTACTGGATACCGAAGTAGGAAACCAAAAAAAAAGAGTAAGTATAAAATAAAGCAATCTCCACTAAAGAACTTTGCCTGCTATCACTACTACACTCATTTTTAGTTCCTTCGATTTTATTCCATTTAATTATTACTTTCTTTTCTTTTCAAGAATTTCTTTTCAGGGGGTGAAAGGAATGGAAGCTATAAAACAACTCAAAAAAGAATTAAAAAGGAAAAAAGAACAGCTGGAGTGGATTGTCTGATAGTGCACTTTTGTCCTTGTAGACAAATAGGAAATGGGCAATGGAAGTGATTTTGCTTTCTAAAAAAAAAAATGGGACCCGTTTGGTTTGCCATTTTCACTTCTAAGGAACTTTTTGTATTTTTCTGAATGGAAGCATAAAAATATGATGATATGGTTTGAGAGTGAGTTGAGAGTGGCATCTACCTAGCTAGTTGACGTTGACAAATGCAAAGTAAAAACCTTTGTCCAAACCTACTTTTAAGTAGATCAAAGCCTATAGACAATTATCATTTTTGTTTACGACAAATAGTTTTTTTATCGCTATATATAATAACAACAAACTTTTACAGGGTATATTGACTATTGTTATTGTTAAATATTAATGACCTCGAGTCATCAAGATCTTTCTGATTCGATCAGTGACTAGCTAAGGCTTAAAACGGCAATACTCATGGTCATAGTTTGTCAACTTATTCAGTAGGACCTTTAGTCATTTGATTTAAAGAACTCACTAGAGAGCGGATCATCTCGCGTTGCCAACACTAGTAGAAATTCGCTATTTTCTAATGGACAATCTCATTCACAATTCGATTGAATATTAGAGATTTAAGACTAGGTTTAGACGGGATTTACTACGTTGAAAAATAACATATCGGAAATATTTCCGATGGATTCCACATGAATTTGGCGAATCTTTAGTAGTGAAATTAAATTTATTTATAGTCGTGATCGTTGATTGTTTATATTATCGTACTAAATGTTGAAATTTTGAATTGGGAGGGCGATCCTCCTGGTGAATTGACCGCATAACTCGATAGAGATTAATCAGTGAATTATTCTTATGTGATTCTAATCTTATCAAATACATTAGTGAAGCTTAAAGTCAAAACTACAAGAGGTGTATAGGATTGATCCTAGTAATTAAAAGTTACTATAAAGTAAGACTTGAAAAGAGTAAAAAGGAAATTCCTTTACATGGAATCCAAGTAGCTGGACATGCAGTTCTTGTGCTACACGGAATGAATTTGTGTTTTTTTTTTTTTTGATACTCTTCTCTTTTGGGGACCTTTGGGGTTTTTTCAATTTCTATGTACTAACAGTGTACTTTCATTAATGCAGAAAGTCCCATGCTGCACTGCAGAATATGATGCATCCACTTTTGCCAGTTGGAACAAAGTTGAGTATTTCGTCATGTAATCATCTTATTCTTGGCTGGACCGAATGCGAATTTCAACAACTGTACAATAGACACGTGCTAATTCCGTGCACACTAAGGACCTATACAAATTCTATTACTACCTCCCTCCGTTTCAATTTGTTTTTCTGATTTTGAGTTACTACCGATCAGTTTAAGAAAGTAAAGAAGACTAATTTTAAACTAAATATGTGTAGAATATATGAAAATATTCTTTAATCTTGTTGTCTTAAACACATAATTAAACATGTCATGTAGAAAGTTAAAGAGACACTAATTTTTTATTTTTTTAAATGGATTAAAAGAAAAAAGAAAATTAACAAATTAAAACGAAGATAGTACGATTATTATAAGTTTTTATGAAGACTTGATTTGTCCATATTGTAGTATTATTGTACTTGTTACTCACTCTGTTTTAATTTATATATAACTATAACAGTCACATAAAGTGGAAATAGTGGAGTACTATTTTTGTAATTGGATTCGAACTTATATATATTTGTGTATTCACTCGCTGACAATCATATACAAAGTGTATGTTCGGTGCTAAGGAGAATAATTTTTTAGGAAAATAAGTGAGTGTCTTACTTATTTTTTTAATTGTGTTTGATACGTACGTAAATAAAAAATATTATCATAAAAATATTTGTATATAATCTACACATACTATAGAAGGTGGGTGAGAGTAGGGATGTTGGGTGGGGGGATGAGGATGAAGATGAAGTGTGTTAGAAGGCGGTAGGGAAGACACAGACAATGTTGAATGCCACTTGTCGAACTTGTTTTTCCTACTTCTACTAGAAAAATCATCTTATTTTACTAGATAACCCCCCCCCCCCCAAAAAAAAATAAATAAATAATAAGACTTGACTAATTAGAAGACATTAATTCATTCATCAAGTAAAATTTAATCCTACTATTGCATCGGCACGTCTTGATTAGTTGATTTGTTGATGTAGTAAAAAATTTCTATTGTCAAATAATACACCTGTCTATTTTATTAGGAATCAACATAGCAAACAAGACATCACTATCATCAATCAAATAGCATTTTGTTTCATTATATTCTTTTGTCTTTCCCGGGTGTTTTTTTTCCTTTTATCAAGATTAAAGTTAATTTCAGCAAATCCAGAACACACTTTTTTTTTTTACTTAAAGAGGTTGTCATCAGGTGAATAAGGAATTTCTACTTGCATACAGAACTATTGTTTGTTTTTTTTTCCAACAGAGAAACTATTTTTGTAGGACTTTAATTTTAAATTTAATTCCGCTTATTATGTGAGGTTGTTCATATCGCTGTTTCTAAATCCGAATAAAGAAAAAGGGTTAGGTAAACTTGAAGCTAACATAAAACTACCAATGTGTATAATGAATCCTCACAATACAAAATATGCCCCTATTTGTTTATAATATGAGACATAGTTGTTGCTATATAATAATTTTCGAACTTAACAACATACAACATGCAACTAATTAAGCTAGGTGAAAACGGGTAATTAAAAGTATGTATGTGTTTTTGTGTTTACTTTCTCTATTTATCATTTGATATTCTTTTTTATTTGAATAGAGGAAAAATGTAGTTTATTTATTTTATATTTTTTTTAAAAAAGAAATCAAGTTCCTATACACATACATACTTTTAATTATTTTTAAATAAAATCTTTCGCACCAAAAAATTGAGAAATGCAAACCCGCATCTAGAGGTCAGATTTTTATCGCGAAAAAAATGAATTTAAAAAGTATTGTAAAATCATGTAATTTTCTAAGCTTATAATTTTAATAATTATGGGATTATCGATAGGTCGGGTGTAAAATATGTGTTTTTAAAAAAATTATTTTGTTTGTGGGATCCAAAATTTACATGACATAAAAAATAATTTATTTTATCATGTTAGATTATTTCTTTATTATAAATTTGATTGAATGATTTTATAAAAGAATAACTCAAAATTGAATGATCATATTGATATAAAACAAAAATGAATGACTTTACAAGATAATTTCTCAAAGTTCAGTGATCTTTTAAAATATTTATTCTATTTTTAATGAATAAATATAATTCTTTTTCCACTTTTTATCATGAGGGCCGAGGAGGGAAATTGGACTTATTCGGACTAAACATGAAGGGCTGCCATTGAATCAACAATTACAACAATGGAACACCCTTGAATTTGAATTGACACTATGATGGGACCAGAAATTTTCGTCAATTCTCCCTTTTTTGGACGTTGTTTAATTAGTATATAATATTTTTTATTTTTCTCGTAATTTATGGATCATTTAGATCATGAGATTTTTTAATTTTTTTTGTAAACTAAAAATCTTATAAAATAAAAACATCAAATCAAATTTAAAATTTGTAGACATTAAACGACCGTCTAATATTTTGTTAGTCACTGGAATTGTTATGAGACCTCAAGTTTTATATAATGGACGCAAAAGAACAAGTTGTCCATATTTAGGGACCACAGTTGTTCTATATTTGGGCTTAACCTTGTACTTAGAAGTAGTATAACCTCCTTAATACATCCGAACTGTAACATTCTTTAAACGTATTCTTTCCGTTTCAAGTTGTTTGACCTATTTTGACTTGACATGAATTTAAGAAAATAAAGAAGACTTTTGAATCTTGTAGTCTTAAATTAAGAATATGTCAAATGTACCAAAATACTCTTTAATCTTGTGAAATTAAAAATAAAAAGAGAAACGATTATTCTTTTTGAAACAGACTAAAAAGGAAAGTAAGTCAAACAGATTGAAACGGTGGGAGTAATAATTAAATTTAAGTTGATGTTTTTGTCGTATAATGAAGTTTTTCTAGTGTCAACTCGGTCCCCTCAAGAAGGATCCAAATGCCCAGTGATTAAAGATAAGATGTCATATGCAATTAACAAAAGTAAAAAGGCTTCATATATGGACAATTTTTATATTTGTTCGTAAATTTTATTTAAACACTTAAATTACGACTTGTTTCAAATTGAACATCTAAACACATGATAAAATATTTCATCTCCTTTAATATTATGTCATGTCAATTCAAATTTGTTTTTTGATGTAGACTAGTGCCCTTTTTGCTCCAACTTCTTGTATATTACAATATAAACCCTTTACTTTCCTATATTATGGGATCAAATGAGTAGTACTATTGTACTACCCCAAAAGGACCACTTTTCTTTTGCATAAAGTTAGTGTAAGGTGAACGATAAATTCTTTCTTTTTTTAACCACAATAAATTGATTTAATTACTGTCTCTGGTTCAAAAAAACAAGTGTTGTTTACAATTTTGTCACACTTAAAAATAACCGTCACAATGTAAATGAATAGAGACAGAGTCGAATTTTTAAATTACGAATTCTGGAGCACAATTATTTTTGTTTATGGCACATATCAAATGAAAATTGCAACAAACATAGAATATTTGAACCAAAATTATTGGTTTTTGTCGAATTCGCAACCACAACCCACAATCATGAAAGCAAATTATAAAATTGACAAAAATAGCATCGTAATCAATTACAATAACGAAATAAATATATTAATAGGAAAATGGAAAAGTAGGACAGGATGTGAACATCCCATGCTGCTCAAAATTTAACTCTATATAATAATGCATGTTTGTTACGTCAGAGCATACTTACAACTTAGTACTAAAATCCAAATTTTTAAGAAAATAGAATAAATAACAGTTCAACACTATCAAAACTAATATTCATAATGTCATTATTGTATAACAAAAACACAAGAAAAGTAAGTGAAAAAGTTGATAAAGAGTATTATATTGAACATAGCTTAGATAGAAGACATTGTTTTTTTTAAAGAAAGAAAGGCTAGCTAGGGACAATGTGTCGACCATTAAGAATCGTACTCGTAAACTCTGAATCATAATTACTCATCGATCACTAGACTATATAACTCTACGAACACTAAGATTTGCACTCATAAACTTTGAATTGTAACTTCTCGACCATATATCCCTAGGACTGCTAAAATTCATACTCGTAAACTCTGAATTGTAACTTCTCGACTACTGGACTATATAAACCCTAATTAGACCACTAAAATTCGTACTCGTAAACTCTGAATTGTAACTTCTCGACTACTGGACTATATAAATCCTAATTAGACCACTAAGATTCACACTGCAACTTCTCGACTACTTGACTATATAACCCTAATTAGACCACTATAAGATTCACACTCGTAAACTCTGAATTTTGTAGCTTCTCAATCACTAAACTACATAACCCTAAGACCACTGGGATTCACACTCAAACTTTGAATTATAACTTCGCAACTATTGAACTATTTACACATAACGCTAAAACCACTAACATCCGCACTCTTAAACTCTGGATTATACTAACTTCTCAACTAATGGACTATATATCAGAGATTAATGTTCCATAACTCAATTTCTAGATTCTAAGATACCATTGTGTATGTGGCCTGGCCACTTGAAAATCTTGCAATCTCACTTACAAAAAATGTTTGATCAAATAAGGAACTATGTGAACCTTTATTAGTTGTTGTATTCTGGTATCAGAGTATCATTATTAGGCAGACATCGAGGAAATATTGGGCCTAGTGAATAAAACAAGGCTGATAAAAATAGAGATGCCTTTGTTCCATCTTAGATCCAAAAAATGTGAATGTCCATCATCTTTTTCTGGAAAATTACATATGAAATGATTCATATTATCACTTCATAATTCATAGGGGCACGTGGTGTCACGTGGTTGCCTCTAGAACAACTTAAGCCCAATTTTGGAAGACATTGGTTCCACATGAACCTAACTGAGTTGGAACCTTGGAGAGTGTGTTCATCATACCAAGTCTCAAAGTCTTTATTAAAGAGAATAAAAATAAACACACGAAAAAAGCTAAGAAAATTTAATACATGAAGTAATATATGTGAGCATGTATAAAGACTTTTTACCTATCTACACAATACTCGCTTCGTTTTAATTTGTTTGTTTAGTTTTAACTTGATACAGAGTTTATTTTAAAACTTGTGGTCTTAAACTCAAAATACGTAGAATAGAATGTACCAAAATGTTCTGAAAAATTGAAATAAGAGTTGCCAAAAAAAGGAGACATTTTTTAAAACAGATTAAAAAGAAAAGTATACAAACAAATTGAAACAAAAAAAATATAATTTTTCATCAAAAAAAAGTGTCAATTGACACCCCTCGAACAAGAATAGCTCCGCCCCAGAACACACGTATGCCAAGTAGTGGAAAAGTTGTTAACTTTAAAGCCAAAGAACAAATAGGACAGAAACGAGTTCTCATTGCATTTTCGTCTTTTATAATGATTGATTTTCCTTCAACTCAACCATGATATATTGGATTGTTCTATTCAATAATTTATTACACGCTGGAAACTTGAGGATATAGAACAATCCAATATATCATGGTTGAGTTGATTCAATATATCTTTTATAATGATTGATTTTCCTTCAACTCAACCATGTCTGAATTCACGTTAAAGTTTAGAATTCTAACTGTGCCACACAAATTGGGGGTACAATCAAAGTTTCAAAATTTAAATCTCGAAATTCTAACTTGTCACGGCAGGGGAGTATTTTCTAAAATAATTCTATTTCCTCATTTTCCACAACATCGAAAGGTTGGTGTACTAGTTCAGGCAAATCGGAAACTAATCTCTAACTCGATGAAGAGACAACAACGCCGGAAGGAGGTAAAATCAACACTATTTAGAGTACTTTTAAACAAACTTTTGCCATTGTAGTACTCATAAATCAGAAAATAATGTATCGCACCTAATGAAACGTAGTGCAGTCACATAAATTGAGACGGGGAAAGTAATAAAATGGAGTTATGAGAACATTTATTGTGGTACCATACTATATCAGGCAGGCAATGAGGAGTGGGAGTGGGCCTGTTGGGGCAAGGGGAATAAAGACGAGGCCATATATGCCCCCTCCCCAAAGTGTCAATGTCCATCACTTTTTTTTGGGGAAAAGGACATCTTCAAAAATTGCGGTAGAATGATAAGTAATTCTTCTATCTTAATCAGAAATCTCGAGTTTGGACCTAGAAATGAAATTATTTTTGGAAGGGAGCGTCTTACTATTTATCTTAGATTAATTGAATCACAAAGCGGGTACCGAATACGGGTTGAGAAGAAAAAGAACAAAGAAAAGGACGTATGGAGAATATCCACATTATTACTTCACATGACAAGTGTCATTACGTTGTTGTCACTGGTCTGTACCACAACTTGAGGAATTAATAGGCTAGATGGTTTTGTTAGAGGATGAACCTAACCAATTTGGCATTGTTGGAGGGTATATTTGAAGATTTAGCTCATGTTGGACACATATGCCAATTGCCCCAAGTTGTGGAAAAGTTGGTAACCTTCTTCCAATAACAATTATTGGAAAGAATTATAATTCGAACTCATAATACCACAACTTGAATTAAATTGGCTTCTCAACAATTGAACTATCCTATCTTAGAATTGTTGTATTACTCATGTTCTAGAAATGTTAATAAAATGGATCTATGAGAACCTTTATTGTGTTGTGGCACCATACTATATCAGGCAGGCATCGAGGATTGTGAGTGGGCCTGTTGGGCTAAGGGGAATAAAGATGAGGCCATATATGAGCCCTCCCAAAAGTGTCAATGTCCCATACATTTTTGTGGAAAAGGACATGACCAAAGATCGTAGTAAGATAGTAATCAGTAAGTGCCCTTTCATTCTTAATCAGTCTCGAGTTTGAGCTTCGTGGGAATAGAGTCACCTCTTGAAAGGGAACGCCTTATCGCTCAAAGTAAAATATCCTAGCATAAATGCGAATTAGTCGAATCGCAAAGCGGTTACTGAATATCGGGTGGCAAACATAAAAAAAGGGAAGAGAACGTATAAAGAATATCCACATTATTACTCCACATCAAGTTCACACAGGTCAAATGTCATTACGTGGTTGTCACTTGTCTGTACCACAACTTGAGGAATTAATAGGCTAGATGGTTTTGTTAGAGGATGAATCTAAGTATCTAACCTAGTTGGAATTGTTTGGAGGGTGTTTGAGGTTTTAGCTCTATGTTGGACACCTATGTCAATTGCCAAGTTGTGGAAAAGTTGGTAACCTTTCTTCCAACAACAAAACAAAAAGTACAAACAAATTTTCATCACATTGTAGTCTTTATTAATGATTGATTTGTCTTTCAATTTAACCATGGCATGATATATTGGATTATTCTCCTCATATAATTAATAATTTCATGTACCATGATTAATTACATGCAATGTGATAAGACTGGCCTGCCTTGGTCAGTCTAATTCTTTGTTTCTTCAACCTGCTAACTTATTACATGTTTAGTTAGAAGATGCAATATTACAAGATGACTTGTCTTTGGATACTGCAATTCAAATTTTGATTTCTCAACAATTTTGAAGTGTCCCCTTGAATTGTTGCATTACTCACACTTTAAGACATGTTGATAAAATGGAACAATGAGAACCATTATTATGGTTTCAGAGATCTCGGGTTCGAACTCTAAGAATGGCGTCGCTTGCATCTGGAAGCGCTTTATCTCTAAGGTGAGACTTTTAGAAGCGAATCCGAGTTAATCAAGCCCCAAAACGGGAAGCGCTTTATCTCTAAGGTGAGACTTTTAGAAGCGAATCCGAGTTAATCAAGCCCCAAAACGGATAACAGACACCGATGGGAAACTATAAAAAAGGGAACATTATTATGGCATCAAAATATCAGGCTGGGGTTGAGAAGGCATCTGAGCCTCTTGGGACCAGAGAAATAAGACTCAGGCTGATAAAATTGGTTACAATACTAGCTCCAAAAGTGTCAATGTCCGTCAACTTTTTGTGGAGAAAGACAAAATGAAAATGATCCACATCATCACTTAATAATTCATAGGGGACACCTGTCGTTACGTGGTTGCCTATACCCAAAACTTGATGTCTAAGTTGAACAGCTTGGTTCAAAGACGAAACTGAACGTAGCCTGGAACTTGGAAGGTGTTAGATTTGAGGATGATGAGCTCAAAGACTCAGATCTGATTGAATCCAATCGTACCTACAGTTGCTTTAGTGTAGACAGATTTTCCAAGAATCCTATGGCCTTCAAACTCATGCATTACCCTCTGGAGTTCCACATTATTTTGAATGTCATGTGACATTTATTTCCCCTTCCACATATACCAACCATTACTTGATCAAGGGAAGAACAAAAAAACCACTAGCTGGTCCAACTTTCAACAATTACTCCTGAACTCTGTGAAGTCAAATTAGCTCACAAGGAATAGGATAAATGGATTAGTAATAGTTAATAATCAAGCTTTCGTATTGGCAGGCGGTGTATGCACAAGATCACGTTAATCACAATTCCAATAAACAAGTTTCTTGGAGAAGATTCAGGCAAATAACAAATACATCACCCAAGACCAAAAAAAAACTCCAAGCCAAAACAGGAAACTGAATACATGAACAAGTTTGATTGAATATGGTAGAATCCAGTACCCAAAGTTTCAGTCATCTGTTACAACCCAGTACGGATAGCTAAACCCCTGACTTTCTCGAAAAGACAACTATCAGATATAACCAGCTCAATGAACAAAAAATTCCAAGGTCGCACTATCCCAGTAAAAGAAAGACACTGGCAAAAAAAGATGATTTAGCTTCTTCCCGCTAAGAAATATGATGATCCAATAAGTAACAACACTGCCAAGCAAATTACCAGCATATCAGGATATCTTCGCCTTCGAGAAATCCATTTCAGGATGCTGCAGCAGATCAAGAACCAAGATGAGTCAAGTCATACACAGAGAACCAGGTAAAGGAGATAAACAAAGTAATAGATGATATCATGTTTGCACCTCTGCCATAAATTTCTTGAGAATTTCTTGTTTCTGCGTCTCATCACTTGTTGGAAGACCCATGGATTTCTGTCGCTGATCAAACTGCAAAAGGAATTTCCCACCAAGCAAACAGAAGTAACTAACATCATCACACACTAAGAAAAAAATTACAGCAAATTACACTATAAAGTAATTTATCATCACAGACTAAGAAGGAGATAAATTACAGCAAACAAGATTTCTCAATAGAAGCAACTGAAGTTGTAGGATGCAAGACAATTTACATTTCTAATAGATGTTCCTGACAAAGATGAAAACATCCAACTCACCCATCCTATCAATAAAGTCATCCAACAAGATTAATCATACCTAGAAAGATCAGCAGCAGTATCTATATGAGACGTAACCTTTTTACTCACATCCTTATGCCAAGTGTGAGTGTGTTTGTTAATTACAATCAATATTAGCTTCAGGATCACAGGAGACACCATAATTCCAAGCAAAAGAACTGAAATATATGAAATCTGGCCCTGGATAAAGATTTCAGAATCTAAAAGAACCTTTATTTGGGTTCAACTAATCCAAGTCATTTCATTTGACACAGAAAATTTTACAATTTTATGAAGTTTTTATGGCCTCTGCGGTACTAACTTCTACAGTACTTCTCAGATAGTGCTTAAACAAAAGCTTCAAACTTGATCCTGTTTTTGTACCATTATTTTAGTGAAATGCAAGTCTATGCAACAATGTTTACAGAACTAAGCTTCAAGCAAAAGTTCTACACCTTGATAAAATAGAAGGCATTACTTAGGACCATAAATTTTGGCACTCAAATTTAGGTGTCACGGAAAAAATCATAATAAGCTTTTATACAAGTAACGGTGTCAGTATGTGAAAACATGTAGAAACTAAAAAGGACACCATAGCTTCTAAAAACCAATTCAAACAGTATGTTATAAAGACAAAGCATATTATCTCGCACTTCCAATTTGAACAGTACATTTTTAATATCAACACACAATTCCACACATGACAAGAGGGCTTCATCAGAAACAGTGGTAGGAAACCAATAGAGTACTGTAACTGGATGTGGGATAGTGAATTGCCAAAAAATTGTGATGTACATGATATGCTTAAAGTATGCCAAAACCTACCATGAGAATCAGGTAAAAAGTCCCACAAGCAATTATGTCAATAAAGAGCAAGAACACAATTTGGAACAATCAATTACAGAGCGAGCACATAAACATATTGATCTTCATAGTGTATAACATGTTGATGAGCAATAGAATCGTACCATCATCTTTTCCACAGTTGATCGTGTCTCCGGGTCCAAATCTGATAGCTTGCTACTTTCAGGTTCTGCTTTCTGCGTATCAATTTCAGGCTCACCTTTCACACAGCATTTCCACCATTCCATCTGGTCCTTCTTTGTTAGGAGAACAGAGATGGATTTCTGGTCCTCTGCAAATATGATAATTCAGTATCATTTGTCCTAAACAAAGCTGCACCACTGTTATTGAACAAGACACTACGATAGTTTACTTTGGAACTCATTAAGCACAATCACAAAAGTTTTGGAAAAACAAAACAAGCATAGCAAGCCGAACAGTACCAATGAGCCAGAAGATTGAAGTAAATCGCAAGAAAACCACCTAGCAAGTCAAACATATGAGCAACTTACCTAAGCTCCAGAAACAATCATCAACTTTCACAGGTCGATATAGTTCTCCCTGCAAGCACAAGGGAATGAAAGTCAATATATAGCAAGGGCAAATTTTGACTATACAATTTGAGATGAAAATACAGGCACACAGAAAATAACTTCTTTGACTACCAACTGAAGAATACACTCACATCAATTATTGGAGGCTGACCCTTTAGTCCAACTTTAAGACGGTTCCTTGATATATCACAAACAATAAACCTTGATTTTGTTCCTTGAGGTACGGGAATATTAATATTGACTTCCTGTAGTGATTGGCCCCATGAGTAGTTCTCAAGATCAAGGCCATTGCTGTTGTTGGGAGCTGCATGGTGACATCACCAAAGAGGGCAGTGAGAAGTTGTGATAATGCAAAACAAGAAAGCTTGAAGTAATAGCAAACACAACACTGAGACCACTATAAAATATAGCAAATTTGGTGCCAACAATTTACATGCAATTCAGGATTTACTGTAACACAAACAATGATATATCATACAATTAAAGTTAATAGGGCAATCACGATATTTATCAGTAGCCTATCAAAAGGAGTTCATATTCTCCGATACCATATAAAGACCAAACATGATAATAAGTAAAGGAGACAACATAAGGACCCCAATATGAAGCTTAGTTCAGCAAAATTTGCACATATCAAGCAAAATCCAAGTCAAGTCCACGATCATTTTGCAAGAACCAGCAAACAGACAGAAAAACTTTTGTTGTAAGGTGCTATTTGTCAATTCATTTGAGAATAAAGACACGTTTAATGAATTAATACCACTTCAAATGCATAACAGATTTTGAATAAACAAACTTTATTCAATGCAAACTGAAATACTACATGACTACATAATCTGATAATCACAATTCACAACAAACTTGTAATCACCCACAATTGTTTAAATAAAATTTAAAACGGCTATCTATCTAGTTGGTCATACATTATATTTGATAAACCATTTAATATTAAAACTTCTATTAAAATTAAAAATTTGTACTCATTGACTAAAAGACTTTCGGCTTATAGGATAGCTCACCGTTCAAGTATACAGAATCCATTCATCTTATCAGAAGATTGTTCGAGCACTATAGGGATAGGAAGAGAGACCTATATGGTGTTCGTCAACCTAGAAAAGGTGTACGATAAAGTTCGGGGGTCCATTGGAGATGTATGGAGTCAAGAGGTGTACATGTGGCCTACATTAGCGCTACTAAGGACATATATGATGGAGCCAAGATCCGAGTTAGAATAGTGGGAGGGGACTCAGACCACTTCTCGGTCGTGATGGATTGATCCATGGATCAATCCTTAGTTTGTTCCTATTTGCCTTAGTGATGGACGAATTGACGCGACATATTCAAGGGGAGGTGCCGTGGGGTATGATATTCACAGATTACATAGTATTAATTGACGAGACGCGTGGTAGAGTTAACGATAGGCTTGAGGTTTGAAGACAGACCCTAGAGTCTAAAGGTTTCAAGTTAAACAGGACTAAAACAAAGTACCCGAAGTGTATGTTTAGTGACGTAGCGCATGAGGCAGAGGTGGAAGTAAAAATCAATGCGCAAGTCACATCCAAGAGAAGAAGTTTCAAGTATATTGGGTCCATGATTCAAGGAGACAGGGAGATTGATGAGGATGTCGCATCGTATTGGAGCGGGTGTGTGAAATGGAGGCTCACATCTAGGGTACTGTGTGATAAGAATTTGTCGTCAAAGCTTAAGAGTAAGTAGTTCTACAGGGTGGTAGTTAGACCAACTCTGTTGTATGGGGCAGAGTGCTGGCCAATCAAGTATGTTCACGTCCAGAAGATAAATGTAGCAAAAACGAGGATACTTAGATGAATGTGTGGGCATACTAGGAAAGATATGATTAGGAAAGACGTAACATGAGATAAGGTGGGAGTGGCTTCTGTGACGGACAATATGAGGGAAACAAGACTGAGATGGTTCAAGCATGTGAAAAGGAAGTGGGTGGATGTGCTAGGAATTGTGAGGAGAGATAGAGGTAAATCGAAGAAGAACAAGGAGAGGTAATTAGACAGGACATGGCACAGCTTCAACCAGTGTTGTGAAAAGCGCTGAAGCGCTCGCTTTAAGGGAGAAGCGAAGCGAAGCGCCAAAGGCTCGCTTTTTTGACCTGAAGCGATGGGGCGTGAAAAAAGCGCACGCTTCATGCCCAGAAGCGATGAAGCAGAAAAAGCGAGGAAAAGCGCGCTTAAGCGCTATTTAAGTTTTTTTTATAGGGTTTGATTGGTTTATTTTGTTTATTCTAATTAAAACTCTTAAGCTACTTGTTCGACTGTGGAGCTGCTGCGGCTACAGGTACGCAACTTCTTCTTCTCTATTTCTTCTTCTCCGTTCGGGGTTCACTGTTCTGTTTTTTCTCTCTTCTTCTTCTTCGTTTCTTTTTCTTCTCTGTTCTGTTTTTTTTCTCTTCTTCTTCTTCTTCTCTGTTCTCCAACTCTGTTTTTCTTCTTCTTTTTTTTTGTTGTACCTGTATGTGTTCAGACTTCTGGCTATCTGTATATATTTTCACTATTTTGTTTTCTCTTGTAGTATATTTCTTTATTCAATGGCGCAAAAAAGAGATGTTTGTTCTTTTTATTTTAGGAATTGAAAGATTATGTTATCTATTGAGTTCTTGGCTATTTATTTATGCATATTTAATATTTTTAAATTTTGCACTAAATAGCACTTTAATGGAAAAAAGTGTGCGCTTCGCTTCACACTTCTCGCTTCTGTGAAGCAAGCCCTCGTCGCTTTTTCCCGCCTCTCGCTTTTCAAAACATTGGCTTCAGCTTACCGAGGACATGACCCTAGATAGAAAGGTATGGAGGTCGAGGATTAAGGTAGAAAGTTAGTAGGTAACCGAGTTGTATCGCACTTTAGGTGGGATAGACACTAGCCTCCTCTACACTTCTCCGTATTAGTAGTATTATTTAGTATTCGCATAACTTCTTATTCTTTGATGTGTTTTATTATCCTTTGCTCATTTGCTCTGTATCTTGCTATTTGTTGTCATATTATTTTCTCCTTGCATCCATGATAGTGGAATAAATTTTTTTCCTCTCTCCCTCTCTTTTCTCTTCTTTCCTTCTTTCTGACCTTGCATCCCTGCTTTAAATTCCTTTTTTTCTCCCCCTCTGTTTTCTCTTCTTTCCTTCTCTCTTATGAGAATGTCTTTCGAAAAAAATCTCTCTGCCCCCACCCACCCCCACCCACCCCCACAAAGGCAGGGGTAAGGTTTGTGCACATCCTACCCTTCCCAAACCCCACTTATGGGATTACACTAGGTATGCTGTTAATGCCATATCCAGAAACTAGGAAGTACCATCCTATAAACAGGACAGACGGAGTATGTTTTTGGCTTCACGTTCATAAGATCTCAATTTAGTATTTTGTATCATTATACTTTAGATGAGACGCTTTTTTTCTTTTCCTAATACGATTCTAAGGCTGTAAATATACGAATCCAGCATCAATTTCAGTGCTCTGTATCAGGAACAATAGATTCAGTACAGCAACAATCACAGTCAAGAGCGCAACTATCCAAATATCCAGAATCCTTAACCCCCAAACCAAAACTTGACCAGACTTAACCAATGTTAGCAGCATATCATTGTTATGTGGTTTCAATTGGATATCCATTGATTTACTCATCCAGTGTATCATAAATTAACTAATTTTACCTCGAGAGCCCTTCTTGTCATCCTCCTTAGCCTCCTTAACTTCTTTCCCTTTTGACTCTTTAGCCTCTTCCTTTGCAGCAGGAGCAACAACTGGAACCTCCTCCTTGACCTTCTTTTCTGCCGCCTTAGCGTTTGATGCTTCAACCTTCTCTTTCTTCTTGCGCTCCTCGGCTTCCAACTTGTCTTTCACCATACGAACAACAGCATTCACATCATTAATCAACGAATCACTCTTGAAGAGATCGGATTCCCTGCCCACGAACTCAATAGCCGCTTCAAGAAACCCTAGAGGGTTAGCAGGATCAAGCATGGCCTTAAAGGGCTTTGCCGCCGCCGCCGCCGCCGCCGCCGATGATGAAGATGGTTTTCTATCTTGCTCCTCGTAATCAGAAATTATCGCCATCGGATTTGATGGGGATTAGGGTTTTGCTCCTCGTAACACAAGTATATATGAAGACTGCAGAATGAAACAAGTGAAGAGAGTTGTTGCTCAAATGTAAGACAGCCCGGAGAATTCCAGAAGACCCTTTTTATAATTATGGAAAAATATTTTTACTTTCAGAAATTTTACATTAAGCGCCGTGCAGCCCTTTCAAATTTCAATTACAAGCTCATCCGTTTCTTTTTTAAAACATTTTTAATCTTCTCATGTTTGATTGGCTTAAATATTATGTAAAATATTTTTCAAAACTCTCTTTCAACTTTACCATCTGATTCGACCTGGGACCCAACTTTTGACCCCGATCGAGGATCCGACCCTAACCCCGACCCGAGACCCAACTCCCTACCTCGACTAGGGGTATGACCCCAACCCAGACCCAAGATTCGATCCTAACCCCGATTCGGGACCCAACTCTTGACTATGGACTAGACTCCCAATCCTGACTTGGGAATTAACTTGCGACCTCGATTAGAAAGCCGACTCTTAACACTAACCTGGGACCCAACTCTCCATCCTAATCCATCACCTAATCTCGACCTCGCCCCCTACTCCCGACCTCAGCCGAGACCTAGGATCGATCCTTACCCCAATCTGAGACCCGACTTCCAATCCTAGACCAGAGACCTATGACTCGAGACTCGACCCCGTCTCGAATCTCGTCTGGACTTTGATTCTTGATCCTAACCCGAGAATGATCCCAACTCGAGATAAAGGTTGGGTCGTGGCTCGAGGTAGGATCTCCGACTCCAACATGAATTTTGCTTTAGAACGCTAATTTTTTAAGAAGGGTAGAAATTCATGAAACTTGATCAAAGTTCTAAATTTTATTATCGAAATTGATTGTAGAGTCATCGTTGAGCATTGTTGAACATGTTTAGGATATTTAAGCGAGATTTAGATATGTCTCTTTTTTAATATACTTTGGACTACAAAGAGATTTTGAATAGGACTTTATGCGCGTGGAGGACAAGCTCGCATCGAGTTTTCATATTTTGCTCATATTATGATAATGTATGAAACGTGTTTTCTCCCATGAACAAGGTTTGTTGAGTTAAATTTAAGGTAGTGACTTTTAACATGATTTTTCCTCCATGAATGAGTTATTGACTTGAAACATGATTTAATGATTTTAAACATGGTTTCTAATATGACTAATGATTTGATGTACCTCTATTAATGAGAAGATTGATTAAAGAACAATTCGAATAATTATGTCATGACTAATTATTCGGTTGAAGTGTCGTGATTAAAATTATTTGTGTTTGGGCCTACATGGATGACCTTACTATTCGAAAGGAAAAATAGTCTTGAAGGGTTGAATTGATGACCACGATGAATTATTCTTGGAGCAGTCTTACCATTCGGGTGGGAAGAATAGTCTTCGAGGTTTGACAACCCTTATGAATTATTCTTGGAGCTGTTAATTTGTCCTAAAAGTTATCATAATGGATCTTTTTTTGGTTTAAAGTACAGTATATGTAACGATCGGGTCCGTCGTTACGGGTAGTTCTATCGTGCCAAGTTTTAGAGTTAAAAAACTCCGGGTTTGGGAGTCTGAAATTCTGGGCTAGGCTAGCCTTGGCCGATTCTGGAGCGAGGTAGAGTCTAGGGAAATCCGTGTAAATATGGGTTAAGGTGTCTTAGATTGAGCTAGTTTTCCACGTAGCCAAGACATAAAGGAGTCCGGGGGACTTTTCGAAATCGCATTTGGGTAAGTAGAACTCCCGGAATCGCGTTTGACGTGAAGAGGTTATTTCAGGACGTTGGGAAAAACAGGTGTGTTGTGAAATGGCCAAAACTGGTAGATTTTCGGACTTTCTGTCCGTGAAGAGCGCGGTCACGCGCGATAGCGGTAGAAATTACCGCTATAGCGGCGGTCAAAGAGAGGTCAACCTACTTAAGACCGCTATAGCGGGACCGCTATAGAGGAGCGGGGACCGCTATAGAGGAGCGGGGACTGCTATAGCGGGTCAATGAGTTTTTAATGCAGAAACAGCTCCCAAAACATTCAGTTTTTCTCAAGTTCGTTTTGGGAGAAGGGCTAGGCGATTCCTGGCGTTTTTCTTCCTTTCTCCATCAAAATTCTTCCCTAAGGTAAGGTTTTCGTTCCCCAATCTTTGTATTACGTTTTCTATGCGGTAGAATTGCTAGGAGGGAATTTGAGGAAGGTTAGAATAACCTAGGGATGGTGGAATTAGAGGAAGAAAGGGGATTCCAAGCATGTGAGTTCTTAGGTATGGATTAAAGTACATCATTATGATCATAGGTTGTTTAATTCCCTGTTTTATCTGTAAAAGATGATAGAACTAGGAGAATTAACAGTGGAAAAGCCTGGATGATCATGGGTGGCCTAGGGTTTGGAGATTTAGTATAATCCGGGTAATGTACAGGCCTTGGGTGTTAACTATATGTCCTGTGTGTTGTTTTTAGACCAAGAATGAGAGAGGAATCCGGAACACGAGAAAGCTCGGGTCGAATAGAGCTTGGAACATTTAGAGGTAGGTGATGGATTATGATTTTTTGTGAATGTGTATATTCATGTACTCATGTCTAAGTGATTGTATGCATTACATTGCTTAGGGAAATTATGTGGAATTTCTAGGTTCCTGTTTACAGTCTGTGATTGAACGGTTTTACTTGTTGGTTTTACAAGTTGTGTGTGTACATATATTGACTGTGGTTTGTTGACATTCGATTGGATCGGGTACCACTCCTGGTACGGGTATAACACATGGTTGGCATGGGTACCACGCCTGGTACGGGTATAACATTCGGTTGGCCCGGGTACCACGCCTGGTACGGGTTTACTTTATTGCATCTTGCATTATTTCATTAACTATTATATTGCATTGGTTGATATTGGTTCCGTGAGTGGACCGGGTTGTTTTACTGAAGGTGATACTTGGTTATGGTTCCGTGAGTGGATTGGGTTGTCTAGTTAAAGGTGCTATTGTTGGTGGTCCTTGAGTGGCCGGGAACTTGTTTAACTGTTGTGTTGGTCTTGGTTTAGGCGGGGTTGAATCATTACTTTGGTATGTGTCTAGATGGGATTCCAGGGTGAGTCTAGGCTAGACTAAAGGGTATAGTTAATGGCTCATGTTCGTGGTATAGAACTGTAAGAGATGGATTTCATACTGGGACAAGGTAGGTAGACACTTGTAGTCTAGGGCATGTATACTTGTTGCATGTTTCCATATATTTACTTGTATATGTTGTACTGATACTGCACTTGTCTTTCTTTTGGTGAGTACAGGAAATTTACCAGCGACTGAGACGCGACCTCGCATCTAGCACCTGCGATTTCTGACTTTTAAGGGTGAGCTGCTTGTTTTGAGCTACCTTGGGTTATCTTAGAGTTTCGGTCCAATTGTTTCGGACTTAAAACTATTTCATTTTGTATTTTGGGGTTGCATCTCCGTATTCTAGATATTTGGTATTGATGTTTGGTACAATGACTTTCAGTTCCTAGGAGGGATTTTTCGTAGGATAATAATTATGTTTAGTTATTGAATTGTTTGATTGTTAGTTTACTTTTCTCTTGCTGGTTTTAGGCTGTTAGTCTAGGCAAGGGTTGAACTCTATTGGTTCGCTCATCCGGGGGTTGGGTGGGTGCCACTCACGACGGGTTGGGTCATGACAAAGATGGTATCAGAGCCTAGGTTCGTTGATCTCATTGTACCAAACAGGTCTAGTAGAGTCTTGCGAAAGGTGCGGAGACGTCCGTACTTTTCTTTGAGAGGCTATGGAACTTTAGGAAAAACTATCTCTTCCTTATTTTCTTCGTGCTATAACTCGATTCCAATTGGTATCTGGTGATACAAATTGGTATCTAACGTCGTTCACTCTTCTGTCCGCAGATGGTTACTATAAGGAATAACGAAGCAAGGTCAGCGGTCTCAGCAGCGGGCTCGGCAGTTCGCGGCAGATGTAGGGGAAAGGGCAGGGGACGAGCTAGAGCCGCACCCGCCAGGGGTGAAGCTCGAGCTGCTGCTGCACGTGAGGTAACCCCTCCCCCACCTCAGGATTATGTGGTTGAAGATGTAGAAGAAGTGGTTGTAGAGGATAGAGGGGCTCAGAAGGAGGCGGCACCGGTTTGGGGTGCAGGCCTTCCTACTATGACACCGTAAGCTTTTAGGAAGGCATGGGATATTCTGAGTTTTTTTCGATGAGAAACGGGTCCGGTTGTTTGTCAAGGGTCTGAATAGTGATCTGCAGGTAGTGTCAGTGCATATGATTTCTTCAGGAAAGGGTTTTAATGATGTGGTGGATTATGTGAAGAAGATTGAGGGAATTAGGCAAGCGGGGCAAGCTAAAGCTTTAGCCAAGAAGCCCCAGAATGAGGAAAACTATAGTGGTTCATACTCCCGGGGCCAGCATCACCAGGCTTATCCGGCCCGTCCTATTCAGTCAGCTTTGCCAACTACAACAGGTGGTCGACAAGAAGCTCAGTCTTCAGCTCCTAGAAGCCAGGGAGCATCATATACATCATCTAGCAGACCTACTCTTGATCGTGGTTGCTTTCATTGTGGTGAGTTGGGCCACTTTAAGAGGGAGTGTCCACATAGATAGACATGTAATCAGGGTCAGAAGCAAACTAGAGCAGTGGTTCTGGCAGGCAGAGGCGTTAATGCTAGGGGTCACCCACAGGGTGGGCGAGGTAATTTTCAGGGAGGCCGGGGAGACAGAGGGAACGACAGCGCAGGCAGGGGTGCGGCGCAGACGGCCCGGGAAGTTGCCCAGATTAATGATCGGGCACATTGCTATGCTTTTCCAGGAAGGACTGAGGCGGAAGCCTCAACGGTTATCACAGGTACTATTCTTGTCTATGATAAAATGGCTTCGGTATTATTTGACCCAGGTTCTACATATTCTTATGTGTCTGTGAGTTTTGCTTTGGGGCTGGGTTTGACCTGTGATATACTTGATTCCCCTATCTATGTTTCTACCCCAGTGGGAGAGTCAGTGGTTGTGACTCATGTATATCGTGACTGTTCAGTTATTTTTGTGGAGTTACATAATTGGGTAGACTTGGTAATCCTGGGTATGGCTGATTTTTATATTATCTTGGTTATGACCTGGCTATCTCATTATCATGCTGTGTTGAACTGTAACACCAAGACTGTGGCTCTAGAAATTCTGGGCAAGGATAGGCTAGAGTGAGAAGGTGTGTACAGGCCTAAGCCAGTTAAGATAATATCATTTATCCGGGCTAGGAAGCTAGTGGGGAGGGGGTGTCTAGCCTTCTTGGCTCATCTCCGGGATGATAGTGTGGAGTCTCCTCCTATTGAGTCAGTTCCAGTGGTTTCTGAATTTTTAGAGGTGTTTTCAGCGGACTTGCCTGGCATGCCTCTGGACAGAGACATAGATTTTTGTATTGATTTGGAGCCAGTTACTCATCTCATTTCCATTTCTCCGTATAGAATGGCTCCGGCAGAGTTAAGAGAACTTAAGACTCAGCTGCAGAAACTCCTAGATAAGGGATTTATACGTCCTAGTGCTTCACCTTGGGGTGCCCCAGTCTTGTTTATAAAGAAGAAAGATGGTAGTATGCGGATGTGCATAGATTATAGGAAGTTGAACAAGGTGACCATCCGGAATAAGTACCCTCTACCCCGTATAGATAATTTGTTTGACCAACTTCAGGGTACATCAGTGTTCTCAAAAATCGACTTGAGGTCGGGGTACCATCAGCTAAAGATTAGACTTGAGGACATTCCGAAAACTGCTTTTCGGACCCGGTATGGGCATTATGAGTTTCTAGTAATGTCGTTTGGTTTGACCAATGCGCCGGCAGCATTTATGAGTTTGATGAATGGGGTGTTTAAGTCCTACTTGGATTCTTTCATTATCGTGTTCATCGATGATATTTTGATCTACTCTAAGAGTAGGGAGGAGCATGCTAATCATCTTCGTATTGTGCTGGATATCTTGAGGCACTTAAAACTTTATGCAAAATTCACTAAGTGTGAGTTTTGGTTGACTTCCGTGGCATTTTTGGGGCATGTAGTGTCAGAAAAAGTGGTGATGGTGGATCCCCAGAAAATTGAGGCAGTCAAAAGTTGGGTTTGGCCTAGCTCTTTGACCGAGGTGATGAGTTTTGTTGGGCTTGAGGGGTACTACCGGAGGTTTGTTAAGAATTTTGCTTCTATTGTTACTCACCTGACCAGGCTGACACAGAAGGAGGTACCGTTCGGGTGGTTCGACAAGTGCGAGGAGAGCTTCCAAAAGCTCAAGACACTTCTGACCACAACCCCTATTTTGTCCTTGCCGGTTGAAGGTAAAGACTTTGTTGTTTACTGTGATGCTTGACATTCTGGTTTGGGTGCTATGTTGATGCAGGACAGGAATGTGATAGCCTATGCATCCAGGCAGTTGAAGGTGCATGAGAGGAATTACCCGACTCACGATTTAGAGTTATTGAAGGATTATGATGTGACAATTCAGTACCATCCGGGTAAGGCTAATTTGGTGGCAGACGCATTGAGCCGAAAAACTGTTAGCATGGGTAGCTTGGCTTGTTTGGGGGCGTCCAAACGACCATTGGCTAAGGAGATTCGGGCTTTGGAGGCCAAGTTCATGCACTTGGGTGTTTTAGATCAAGGTGGGTTGTTGGCAAGCATTGAGGTCAAGGCCACCTTCACAGAGGAAATAAAGGAAAAACAGTTTCAGGATCTGAAACTGGGTAAGTTGCGAGGTAAGGTAATATCGGGGGAGTCCAGAGATGTTTTGTTAGACTCTGGTGGAGTGTTTCATTTCAGGGAGAGGATTTGTGTTCCTCGGGTTGATGATATAATTCATAAAATCTTAACAGAAGCTCATGGTTCGCGGTACTCAATTCATCCGGGTGTGACCAAAATGTACAAGAACTTGAGGCAGCGTTACCGGTGGCCCGGGATGAAAAGGGACATAGTAGATTTTGTGTCCAAATGTCAGAACTGTCAGAAGGTAAAGTATGAGCATCAGAGACCTAAAGGACTAATTCAGAGAATGCCAATTCCAGAGTGGAAGTGAGAAAGGATAGCCATGGATTTCGTGGTGGGTCTTCCCAAGACATTGGGGAAGTATGACTCAATTTGGGTCATTGTTGACAGGCTGACCAAGTCCGCTCATTTTATTCTGGTCAGGGTAGATTACAATTCACAACAATTGGCTAAGATCTACGTGAAGGAGATTGTGAGACTGCATGGGGTACCACTGTCCATCATTTCAGACAGGGGTACATAGTTTACTTCTAAGTTCTGGGGAAAGTTACATGAAGAGTTGGGTACACAACTCACCTTTAGCACAGTCTTCCATCCTCAGAATGATGGTCAGTCGAAGAGGACGATTCAGGTACTAGAGGACATGCTGAGAGCATGTGTAATGGACTTCGGTGGTCATTGGGACCAGTTTCTATCATTGTGCAAATTCTCGTACAACAATAGCTACCACTCCAGTATCGATATAGCACCGTTTGAGGCCCTGTATGTGAGAAACTGCAGATCACCGGTTGGGTGGTTTGAGGAAGGTGATGTGAAGCCTCTGGGCGTAGATTTAGTGAAGGAAGCGCAGGAAAAGGTAAGGGGCATACAAACCAAGTTACTGGCTGCTCAAAACAGGCAGAAGTAGTATGCAGATCGCAAGGTCCGGGAAATGGACTTTCAGGTTGGTGAACAAGTATTGCTAAAGGTATCGCCAATGAAAGGGGTTATGCAGTTTGGTAAGAAGGGCAAGCTTAGCCCTCGGTTCATCGGTCCATTTCAAGTGCTTGGAATTATGGGGCCAATGGCTTACAAGTTAGCACTGCCACCTAGTTTGTCGGGCATCCATCCGGTATTCCATGTATCCATGCTCAAGCGATACCATGGGGATGGGGACTACATCATCAAGTGGGATGAAGTACTTTTTGATAAGGATCTTCGTTATGAGGAGGAACCAGTTTTGATTCTTGCTTGGGATGTCCGGAGGTTGAGGACAAAGGTGATTGATATGGTGAAGGTTCAGTGGAAACATCATCCGATTGAGGAAGACACTTGAGAAACCGAGAAGGACATGCGGGACAAGTACCCTCAATTGTTTGAGGATTCAGGTACTACACTTCCTTCCTTTTATTTCCGTAATTTTGGGTTGATCGTTCAGGGATGAACGATGGGTAAATTGGTATCTGTTGTAACGACTGGGTTCGTTGTTATGGGTAGTTCTATCGTGCCAAGTTTTAGAGTTAAAAAATTCTGGGTTTGGGAGTTTGAAATTCTGGGCTAGGCTAGCCTTAACCAGTTTTGGAGCGAGGTAGAGTCTAGGGAAATCCAGGTAAAGATGGGTTAGGGTGTCTTGGATTGAGCTAGTTTTCCATGTAGCCAAGACATAAAGGAGTCCGGGGAACTTTTTGGAATCGCATTTGGGTAAGTAGAACTCTCGGAATCGCGTTTGACGTGAAGAGGTTATTTCAGGACGTCGAGGGAAACAGGTGTGTTGTGAAATGGCCAAAACTGGCAAATTTCTGGACTTTCTGTCCATGACGAGCGCGATCACGCGCGATAGCGGCCACCACTATAGCCGTAGATATTACCTCTATAGCGGTAGTCAAAGGGCGGTCAACCTACTTAAGACCGCTATAGCGGCGGCCTACCGCTATAGCGAGACCGTTATAGCGGAGCGGGGATCGCTATAGCGGGACGACGGGTTTTTAATGCAGAAACAGCTCCCAAAATATTCAGTTTTTCTCAAGTTCATTTTGGGAGAAGGACTAGGCAATTCCAGGCATTTTTCTTCTTTTCTCAGTCAAAATTCTTCCCTAAGGTAAGGTTTTAGTTCCACAATCTTTGTATTACGTTTTTTATGCTGTAGAATTGCTAGGAGAGAATTTGGGTAAGGTTAGAATAACCTAGGGATGGTGGAATTCGGGGAAGGAAGGGGATTCCAAGCATGTGTGTTCTTGGGTATGGATTAAAGTACATTATTATGATCATAGGTTGTTTAATTCCCTGTTTTATCCATAAAAGATGATAGAACTAAGAGAATTAACGGTGGAAAAGCCCGGAAAAGAGGTGGGATGATCACGGGTGGCCTGGGGTTTGGGAATTTAGTATAATCCGAGTAATGTACAGGCCTTGGGTGTTAACTATATGTCTTGTGTGTTGTTTTTAGACCAAGAACGACAAAGGAATCCGGAACACGGGAAAGCTCGGGTCGAAGAGAGCTTGGAACATTTTGAGGTAGATGATGGCTTATGATTTTCTGTGAATGTGTATATTCATGTACTCATGTCTAAGTGATTGTATGCATTACATTGCTTAGGGAAATTATGTGGAATGTCTAGGTTCCTGTTTACAGTATGTGATTGAGCGGTTTTACTTGTTGGTTTTACAAGTTGTGTGTGTACACATATTGACTGTGGTTTTTTGACATTCGGTTGGCTCGAGTACCACTCCTGGTACGGGTATAACACATGATTGGTACGGGTACCACGCCTTGTACGGGTATAACATTTGGTTGGCACGGGTACCACGCTTGGTACGAGTTTACTTTATTGCATCTTGCATTGTTTCATTGACTATTGTATTGCATTGGTTGATATTGGTTTCGTGAGTGGACCGAGTTATTTTACTGAAGGTGATACTTGGTATTGGTTCCGTGAGTGGACCGGGTAGTCTAGTTAAAGGTGTTATTGTTGGTGGTCCTTGAGTGACCAAAAACTTGTTTAACTTCTGTGTTGGTCTTGATTTAGGCCGGGTTGAATCATTACTTTGGTATGTGTCTAGAGGGGATTCCAGGGTGAGTCCGGGCTAGACTGAAGGATATAGTTAACGGCTCATGTTCGTGGTATAGAATTGTAAGAGATGGATTTCATGCTGGACAAGGTAGGTAGAGATTTGTAGTCTAGGGCATGTATACTTGTTGCATGTTTTCCATATATTTACTTGTATATGTTGTACTGATACTGCACTTGTCTTTATTTTGGTGAGTACAGGAAATCTACCAGCGACTGAGACGCGACCTCGCATCGAGCACCGGCGATTTCTGACTTTCAAGGGTGAACTGCTTGTTTCGAGCTACCTTGGGCTATCTTAGAGTTTCAGTCCATTTGTTTCGGACTTAAAACTATTTCATTTTGTCTTTTGGGGTTGCATCCCCGTATTCTAGATATTTGGTATTGATGTTTGGTACAATGACTTTTAGTTTCTAGGAGGGATTTTCCGCAGGATAATAATTATGTTTAGTTATTGAATTGTTTGATTGTTAGTTTACTTTTCGCTTGCTGGTTTTAGGCTGTTAGTCTAGGCAAGGGTTGAACTCTATTGGTTCGCTCATCCGGGGATTGGGTGGGTGCCACTCACGACGGGTTGGGTCGTGACAGTACAACAAACTTTAATTTGCCCTTGAGTTATCTTGATAAATTTAATTTTCCCATGAGTTGGCATGAATTTCATTGTGCTTAATTATTTGTCTTGAGATTAGGCATGATAATGACATAATTAACTTGACTTGTGACACTAATTGTCGTGTACGATCATTAAGCATAATGAATAAAAATTGGTTATTTTTTCATGAGTGAAGTATTAAAATCACACCTAAACTATCTCTTTTTTATTGAGTTTCATACCTTAACTATCACTCATTAGTTTGAGAAACTCACCTCAACTAATATGTGATGGTGTGTGTACTACACTCACGATTTTATTTAAAAAATTCTGCCACGTGATACTCCGCATGAAAAAATAAATCATCTTGATAAAATTTAAATAAATTATTAGTATTATATTAGAAATTAAATATTTATTGTGTTGAGAAATAATGAATAAGAGGGGGAGATTTAGGTTAAAATCAATTATTTTTTTTTAAAAAAATGACGTGTCAGCTAAAACAAATAAAAATATGTCACGTCATTAGAATATTTAATGCCAGACGTGCTTAAATGTGTTTGTATATAAATACTTGGTCCAGCCAATATTGAGGTGTGTTTTCAAACTAATAAGTGATAGTTTAGGTATAAAACTCACACTTTTAATAGTTTAGGTATGAAACACAAAAAAAAGAATAGTTTAGGTGTGTTTTTGATACTTCACTCTTTTTTCATTGATGATTTCTCTGAGCTTACGTGACTTTACTCTGTTACTAGATTTGAATTTTTGTTGTTTCTCATTACTAATACTTCCTCCGTTTTAAATTGATTGACTTGTTTTGACTTGACACAGAGTTTAAGAAAATAAAGAAGACTTTTGAATCTTGTGATTTAAATTAAAGATATGTCAAATGTATCAAAATTTCCTTTAATCTTGAGGTCTTAAATATGTCATGTGGAAAATTGAAATTAAAGAGTTGCTAAAAAGGGAAAAGATCATTATTTTTGAACCAGACTAAAAAAAAAAGCAGGCCAGATAAATTGAAATGGAGGGAGTACTATCATTACTATAATAAATAATATTTTTATTATGTCATCTCTTGCCCCGAATATCCAGTACTCAAGCATACCTATCATTATTTTTAGTGGTGTATTAGATAATGTGAGGAGCAGGTTTCAGCAACTTTAGAGACGCTTAGGAGGAACTTGATATTTATCAGACTTTTGGTGAGCTCGCATTTTTGCTCATGGGTGTCATTGAATATTTTACTTACTTTATTAGACTTTTAAGTTGCGCCTCGAGTTAGTTATTCTTTCATAGAGGCTCTATAGCTAAAGATGTGTCATGAAACATACTTAAAGTCGTTGCTTTGACTTATGGGGCACATTACTTCGTTAGTAGACATTTATATCATAACTTTCGCATTTATATAATTTTTACTCTATTTAATAATTATTGTCTTAATTATATATAATTTATTTGATAAACTTAAGTAATTAAAATGGGCAACTACATGAATACTATTTTATAAAATGCTTTTGATGTGGTTCCGTAATATTGGATGCATGTTGTCAGGGTTGTGTTTGGGGCGTGATAAATATATACCATGGTACTTCACCTTGAATATGATATGTCAATTCATCCATCACCAAGTCAAATAGAAACAAACTCAAGATTGATCCCTGGTGCATCTCCTTCCTGATTAAAAAGTGCTCTGATTCTCCTCTCGCTGTTTTTACTTGGTCTTGGCTCCATCGTACATGTCTGTAATCGCCCTATTGTATGTCATCAGTACACCTCTAGCTTCCAAGCATCTTCATAAGACCTCCCTTGAGATTTTGTCATATACATTCCCTAGGTCAATAAACATCATGTGTAAGACCTTTTTTATTTTCCTATAATTAAAATATTTGTCTAGTTTCTAAATAAACTTGCGTACTATTTTGATTTACTATTATGATTTATGATGGTTAATTCGATCATTTTTTAGCATTTCAATTCAAGTTTATATTCAATTCATGTATTAAGAATTTTTATAAGTTTACCCGCTTTAAACACAATTTCAAATAAAAATTTTTGTCTGAGTTTGGACATTTCTGTCTGAAATATGGCGTTGTAAAGGCTAAATATCAAATATTTTTTACTAAAATTTGGTATGACTTGTCAATGTCAACTTCATATATATTTTTTATTGAAATTATGGTCTTGGCAAGAAAAGAAAAAAAAACTGACCAAAATTTTGGATTTGATAAAGTCAAATTTCGGACATTATTTTTATTAAAATTGTGGTCTCTTAACAAAACCTAAGATATATAATGACTTTTCAAGGCCAACTTTAGCATTTTGTACTGAAATTGTGGCCTCAGAAAAGCCTAACTTCAGATATTTTGACATGAGATCAGAACATATATTTGTCTCAACTTCAAACATATATGACTGAAATATTAAATCAATTACAGCAAAAAATGAGAAAAAAAGGACTTCAATTTTTGTGTAGATATATTCTATTGAAACAAGTTGATTTTCTATCTATGTAATCTTTACATATATATTTTTTCAATTTCTAATAGTGCACACAATATTTTTCTTTTTTTGGATATCTCAATTTATATATAAATACGAACTTTACGTCTTTGACTTGTCTATAAAATATATATTTTTAAAATTTGATTCGATACAAATATGCATGACGGTGGATGATGGTATCGCTGAAAAAGCAAATTTGCCTGAAGCTTATTAAAAGTTAATATCAATTAAATAACTATTAAAAAATGGGTACAATTTAAATGATAATGTCCAAATAGCGAGTCTCATGAAACTTATTCCCACACAACTCTTGTGGCTCAAAACAAAATCAAAGCCTACTAAAAATTTACCAGCTTGTCGTCCTTCTCCTATTATAAACCTTCGCCTATTTTTTCAAATAAATATTAATAGAAAGTACTGAAATGAGCTTAATTGGACCACTAATCATGCTAGAAGAAGGAATGCAAGTGCAAATATTTTTAGAAATATCTCTGATATGTAATGTCTATTGTGTGACATGAAAGAATCTGAGGATCATAAGCGAATTTAGAATTAAAAATTTATGAATTTTTATAACAACTTCAAGTATATAATAATAGTTGAATTCACAATTTAAATATTTATAGATATTTAGAAAATATTTTAATACATATACGTAGTTTAAACAAAAATTAATGAATTTTTGTAAATTCGCACTTTACCTGAGTTGAGAGCATTCTAATAACAAAGAGTGGAGACAAATATAATAGTGAAATAGGTTGTTTCGAAAATTCATCCTAGAGGATCAATGCTTAGCGGATGATAAAGAAAATTAGTCATTTTGAACAATTATCCTTGAGCACAATTTTATAGTAGTTCCAGTTTATGGGATGTAGCAACAATTGTATAGGATGAGTTGCATGTAGATTTGGGGTTGTTCAAGTAGGGCGGTTTAAAATCGAACAAAATTCGATAACTCGAATTGAAAAAATAATATTGATTTATCGATAATGAATTATTGGTTTAATGGTTCGATAATGATTTTAATTTTATTTTTTATCGGATTATCAATTTCATAAGGGTTTAGGATTTTCTCTTTACCGGTTAACCGATAATCCAATTATTGGATAAATCTCGTAGGTTCATTATGTTTTGTTACTCATGTTGCGCAAATAATACAAAATTGGTTAGTTCTTTTGTATCAAATGCCACGCTTGCTATTTTGTACTTGCAATTAATCTTCATAATATTATACTGTGTTATTAATACTTATTCTAAACTGATAAATCATATTTAATTTTGATGAAACTTGATTTTTATGTGCAAATTAATTGATAATTTTTGAAATACTCTATTAGATTCCATTTATCACATTATCTATACGTGATTTTCAATAAAGACAAATTTTCATGTGTAATTTTAATGGTTAACCCAATAATCAAATTAATAACGATTAATAACCAACTAATTAATATCTTAATGATTTAACATGTCTACAAATCGATAATCTTTAAAACGTCTAAGTAATGCTAGGTTTTTACTTTGTAAATACAATTTGCTAAATATGACCTCTATTTTACCAAAAAAGAGTACTCGCTTCATTGCACTTTATGAAGGTTCAGAATATAAGAGTCAAAGTATCTAACTCTTTATGTGAATTAAGACCTAAATTCTTTAATTTCTTAAAATAAAATTTATATATGTTTAAAAATTTCATAATTTTTTATAAATCATAATAATAACTATAATTCAAAATATTTAAGAAAAATGTAATAAAGGAAAATTACTCCTAACTCTCAAAATACTTTTTCGTCTCAAATTGTATGTCCTTTTTTCTTTTACCCGCATTTTAGGAAAATATTAATTGGAGGAGTTTTTTAAATATTTTACATTTATGTCTTAATATATAATCTTTTTTTATTAAATATTTAGTCTATTGAGGTGTTTGTAGTCTTCAAAAACAATCACAGATCACTACTAAAGATAATATGAGAAAAAATAATTAATTTTATCATGAACTTCTAAAATGATATATAATATGAGACAATTATTTAAAAAAATCATGATAGATAATTCGATAAGGCAGAATACTAATATTGACACATAAATTGAAACATAGGGAGTTATATGGAAGTTCCAAAGTTATACAACATCTTGCCAAAAAAAGAAAGAAAGAAACATTAAGTCTGGTCATTTGGTACATAGGATAAGAATAATATTTTCGGAATAAAATTTGAAAGTAATTTTATCCATTGACTATGGATTTCAATTAGTCTCAAGATTATTTTATTCCATCATTTATACTAAAATGATGAATTACTATCCCATATAAAAAATGAGATAAAATAATCTCATAATTAAAATATATATTTTACTTATCCCGCGTACCAAACGAGTCCATTAGTACTAGACTTGTATCCCTATGGTGTCTTGTTTAGTGACAGCCTCTTTAAACATCTGAAGGGAGTCCTGTAAATCATCACATAGTTGGTATGGATTTGGAATAACCTGTGGATCCACCGCCATTGATATTGTCATTTTATTATAATAACTCTGAAAATGTACTGTTACTGCCTGCAACCACACCAAATTCACAAATGTCATTTCCTATACATACATATATACTATATATAAATTAGAGATAATGCAATACATCACTATTATTTAAATTTCCTCTAGTACAAATACAAATATGAGCGTTTAGATATGAATTGGCTGATATTGTTATAAATATAGTATTTGAAGTTAAGTTGAAACAATAATTTGAAAGTTGAAGTTATATTTAAATACCCCTCCATTTCATATTAATTGTTCACTTTTTTTTACACGCTTTTTAAAAAATCATAAATAAGAACGATATTTTTTTCAAATATAACCCTTAAATAATTTTTTTGAAATTAATTTTCAAATTTGTTTACACTTTAGAAAAAAATTAATTGTAAGGGTAAAATGAGAAAAAATGTAACTAATTTTGTAAATGGACAAGTAATTTGAAACAACTATTTATATTAAGGTGGACAACTAATATTAAACAGATGAAGTATAAAAAATACAAGTTGAAATCATTCACTTAATAAATTCCTAATAGCATTTTGGTCAAACTTTTAAAATCCGCTTCTTTTGAAATTTGATTTTTATCAAGGATGCTTTTTGATAAAAAGTAATAATTTATATTTAACTAACCAATTTATAAAATACTTTTGTTAATATTGGAGTCATAATTTTATGTTAAGTCAAAGTTCGAAAGGTTCTTCTAGACTAAAATTATATATTTTACCTTTTGAAAAACTATTCTTATTACTACTCAAAAACACTCATTTTTATAAAAAACTTACCCAAACACCTTATAAAACCGATTTTTCAAATATTATTTCAAAAGTTAAAAACAAAATTCATATGGGGAAAAAGTTAAAAATGTCAAAAGTCAATAAAGTTAGTATATATACTCACATGAGAATTTCCAAAAATTGTAGGAGCAACATAAACTAATTTGTGTCCAAAAAATGTGATCTCTTCTTGAGGGCCAACCACGTTTGATATTAACACTGTGGTGTGCGATTGTACTCTATTTGTCAGCTTAGCCGCCACCTGAACATTATGCAAAACACATCGATAAGGGGTCGTTTGGTGTGAGGGATAAAAATAAATAATTTTGGGATAAAAAAATAATTAAGGGATAAAAATTTTGTGTCTTGGTTAGTTGTCAAGTTTGGGATAACTTATCCCACCATTTATACCATAGTAATGAGATAAGAAGTTAAACTCAATATTACAAGTTACGCTTAGAAACTAAATTAACTTCGCTGATGAATCCAACAAGTACCATAAGTATCAAAATAAATCTTACATTATAAATGATAATAACCAAACAAAAAATTAGTTTCTTTCATACGTTAAGTTAATAGTAATACATACAACTAAACAATGTTTAGACAAATAAATAAGGGTAATCATAAGTTATGAGTTGTTGAAATTAAATTATTTTTAAATATAAAAAGATAAAATTAACAAATAAAAATTAAAAGTTCGCCCAACAAAGTATTCCTCGTACTGTTTTAGTCTATATTATCACTTCGTTTTTAGTATATTTCAAAAAATAAAAAAACCTCTAAAATATGTGACATTTTAAACTTATTTTTTCTAAAACTTTAGTGACATTTTTCTCTTCACGCAGATATTTTAAAATGTATTACAAGGATCGATAATATTTCTTTCTAATTTAAATTTAAACTGCATGCCAATTAATAAATATTAACCTCTAGTAAAAAGAAAAAAAAAACTCACCTGGGATCCAAATATATTTTGCGTTAACTTAGCACCGCTAAAAGAGAATCTGGATTCGAGAGAAAGCTTCTTTTTGTCGATAATAATTTTTGCTTGTCTGATATAATCCAATGGATTTTCTTGTAAGCTTATGGGAATTGGGGTCATCACATATCCAATTTTATTGCCCCATTTTGCCTTTGATTTTTTCTCCATCATCTCTGCTAGAGCCTGAAATGCATGCATTAAATTCCATGTGTAAGAAGAAACACACTTAGGAGTCGTTTAGTAGAGTGTATTAGAAAATCTCAGCATAACTAATGCAAGTATAACTAATACCAGCGTTACACACCATATTATGAACTATTCTCATACATTCTACCAAACAACCCCTTATTTGAAAAAAGAAATGGTATTATACATACTGCTCTTTCCGCTTCATTTTATATTTCTTAGTGTAATCTGAATCTTGTGATAAAAATTAAAAGAAGGTACAATATAGTAAGAATATCATTTAAATTTTATGAACTTAAATATGACATGTCATCATATTGAAATTAAAAACCTCTTAAATAGGGAAACATATTTATTTTTAATATACTTAAAAAAAGAAGTAAACTTGATATCAGATTCGCTATTCTGTTAACATGAACATGAATTAGATTCTATTCAAATTCTTTATTCTTAAGAGAATCCCCCACTCGATCCTAACACATAAATATATGATATTTTTCTTATTTGTGGGGAAAGGATTGTTGTTACTTTAATTCCAGTAGAAGGTCTGATGTTAAAAATAATAGATCCTCTAAGACGAATGTTCTTGGGCAGATTATTTGTCTTGCTTCTTCCACTCCCATTCTTGTTACCTGAAGATACACCACAATCTTTATTAATGGTAGCAATTAGTAAAAATCAACAATTTAATTAATACCTAAAAATACAAATTGAACAAGTACTTAATCTAAAATAATACATATTTAAAGTGTGGTTAATGCTTAATGTAGGGTAAACTTATGAAAAAGAGGCACTTTAAATGGACGGAAGGGAGTATCACTTCCCCCGGTCCATTTTAATTGTCGTGCTTGCTAAAAATAGTTGAGAGAGATTGAATTGAGATCAAAGAGTAAATAAAAATAGCTTAGTCAAATTACCTTTTTGGTTAATTTTTTTACGGAACGAGCAAAGAAAAACATGACAAAGTAAAATAGATCGGAATACTTAAAAGTAAAAGAGGCATGATTTAACCAATTATATACTGTATATATACTAAAAGATTTGGATAAGAAATAGTGTGCATACATTTTTGAGAAATGCACCATATATATGTAGAGATATAGTAGGTAGGTAGAGTTAGAGTTTGATAAATACAAGAGAAGAGTATGGTGTAATTAATTAGGGAGTTGAGAGACTGACCATATCTTCTATTGAGATAACGTGAAAAACCAGCTTGTGCCATTCCCATCACTACATCATTAATTGTCTACAACCATGTACCATAATTATTAAACCAATGAACCAAAAAAAGACATTAGAATATGTGGTTAAAGGGAAAATTCAAATCCAAACTAGGCCATATACTACAAAAGGAATGGAGAATTGACAACTCACAATAGGAAAAACATACTAGTACATAATATAATAGTGGGAGCTACTATTAATGAGGATTTTGTAGATAGAAGTCTGCTGCCACAAACATGGCAGATCCAAACTGCAACACAATTCAAGACTAGTTAATAAATGCATGTATATATGTGATTTTTATACATACTGATATTGTGAAGAAAAAATAATTCTACTTTTATTTTTCTGATTATTAATTCCATTTTTATGAGTAAAATAGGTTAACTGATACATATAAAAGTAAACAAGAAGGAAAAAAATATACTACCTCGATTTCATTTTATGTGAAATGTTTGTCTCGAAACAAAGTTAATAAGGATTTTTTTTTGGAAAAAATATTGTGATCTTGAATATGACATGACATTTTTATAGTTTAATTTGATTTTTGAACAATTAGTTACACTATAATTGTAATGTGAGAAATTAAGAAATAAAAGGATTATTTAGTGATTATACTTTTATTAGTACGGGATATAATATAATATATGTATTTTATTTTCGGTTTTATAATAGACAAATATGGATAAATGTTTGTTTCCAATTTTAACCTTGGATTTTCTAAGAGACTATGAGAGGAGAACTTTAGAGAAGAACATATGCACAAGCGGAGCCAGGGTAAGTTCAAAATTATATAGGTGTGTATATAGTAGATATTGAATTGCTTTGATTTCTTCGTGTGTTTATCATCAATGTCCTTAGTAAAAATTCGATTTTACCACTAAACATATATATATCTTTTTTTTGTTTAGATAATCAGGATTGTTTATATCGAAATAAACAATAAAATAATCTTACATTTATCCTTTATTTATTAGTATATCACTTACCCTTGTAACTAAACAACTCCTGTGAGTAAATAACAATTTCTATATAATACTCTTTATGTTTCAATTTGTTTGTTTTATTTTCTTTTTTAGTTTGTTTTAAAAGAGTGACTATTTCCTTTTTTAACAAGTTTTTAATTCTAAACTTTTTACCTGACATATTTAAGATCACAAGATTAAAAGACATTTTGATACATTTTATATATCTTAGTTTAAAACCAGAAGATTCAAAAGTCTCTTTTACTAATTTCATGCTAAGTCTGATATATAAAAATATATTATTCTTTTTTAATACATTTATTAAGAAAGAATATCACGTAAATTGAAACGAGAAAATAAAAAAGAGTAGATAGTGCAAGTGGCCATACCAAGTTCAAGGCATTCTTGACAAGTTTCATGTCATCAAGGCTGATAGTCCTGTGCACAAGTCTCTTAGGACTATGAGCAACCCCAGCTCCTCCTTTCATTGGTGTCTCAGTATCCTTAAGAAACAAAATAGTTGCCAAAAACAAAACACTATCCACAGTTGTATACCAAAACACCATACACAAAAACCAAACATAGTACCAAAACCTCCTAAATAATCCAGTCTGTTTTTTTTCTTTCTTGGTACTTGAAGGTATAGTAGGCAATGCTTCTGGATCAGAAGCCTTTCGAGCGCAGGCCAAAATTAAAGAGATAATTGACATGCCATCACCAATAGAATGGTGCATTTTTAAAACCCCTACAGCATTTGCTTCGGATGTTTTAATGTTCAAAATGTGTACCTCCCAAAGTGGCTTTGTCATGTCTAAGGATGTTGTTGTTAGATTCGACGTGTAGTTCTCCAGGAATTCGTCTGGTGAATCCATGTCCGGGTCCAAATCCGGACATATTATATGATCTTCCAAATTTACTGTCGTTTTCACCCACTTCTTTGCGCCTTTCTTTTCATCCACCACCTTTTTTTTAAGGAACACAAAAATTCGAAACATAAGCAAAGGGGGCACAAATAATGTATCGCTACAAAAAGGTGAAAAGTTATATATTGGTTGTATAAGGAATATTTCCATGATTTGTAGTTTATCAGTTGTGAATTTTATTATATATGTATATATGTAGTGGATTTCTCAAAGTCACTAAGTCTTGTTGAACATGTACTTCCTATGTTAGCTAAGCCTTAGATTTTAACCTGGTGTAGCATGTAACCTGTTCTGTTTTTCAGGTTGCCACCAATGGCAAAGCTATAACTCCTTTTGCCGAATAATTATATTACATATATATAGGTAACTTTTTTTCTCAATGTTTGTTCAATTCCATTCATTTACAAAAGAACTTCAATGCAAGGGTTTTTCCATACCTTGTTATAATTTCTAGTTGCGCCAATGATATGCTATTGTCATTTTTTGTGTGCATAAAACATAAACTCGAGGAATAATAATAAATATTTCAACGTACCGGTATACTAGAGAAGCGAGGGTGATTGAGAAGAGTGGACTCAATGCCTTTCTTGATGATATGGGGGTTGATGTTTGTAGTGCAACCTAAGAGGGCAATAATATGGCAATTGAGGTGCTTAGTATGGAACAATCTTGTAGCTGGACTTGCTGGCTCTTCATCTTGCACCTCATGTTCCGGTTCTATAACCACCACTGTGCTGTTTTTCTTAGTGTCAATAGGTTTAAGACCAAGGCTCCCCATTGATTTTTTTGGTGTATAGGAAATTGAAGAGCTAAGATTGTTACAAGTGAAACTATAAAGGATGACTCAAGGAGAATTATAGTTTCTTTATTGGTGTACATATATAAAAATGGCAATGACAGCCTACACATCATGAAAACACCTTAAATTGTGTAAGATATATGTCTAGTCTAGCAAAAATAGCCGATGGGGACCCTACAACTTATTGCATCTATTAAAGAGAGATACTGGCTGGTCAGAAGTAGAGCAAGAAATGGGCAAATTAAACAAGGCACTTCTCGGACTGGTTAATTACAGTATTTTCTTTTTATTTTTCATCCGGGGTTCGATATTCATATTGGAGCTCGACTAATTCGAATTTGCGCCGCATAGGGGCTCATTCGAGAGTAGCGCTCCCTACCAATGATTTTTTCATCCACAGAGTTTGAACCCGAAACCTCTAATTAAGGAGGAACAGTCTCATCCATTGCACCATCATTTGGTAATGTTAATTACAATATTTATTTACTCCTACGGTTATTTAAATTATTCAACATTTAATTGGTTTTTTGTACTACTCAGTTTCAATTTGCTTATCTTAGTTGTTATTTGAATAGTCAAATAATATTTGTTTTATCATAATTTTTTTAAATATTTTTTTTTTTTGCATTACAATTTGCTTATCTTAGTTGTTATTTGAATAGTCAAATAATATTTGTTTTATCATAATTTTTTTAAATATTTTTTTTTTTGCATTATTAACTATTGTGACATATACTATTTTTTATATAGTTTCTAAATATATAAGTTTTTTAAAAAAAAATTAAAGTTTTATGTCCGAATTCACACCAAACATTAGTTAGTTTGACTTTCATATATTCCGAATCAAGCCAAATATATTGACACTGGGGGAGTAGGAAAATAAAACTGGAAAAAATATTCTTTGCTAAAACACAAAAAAGTACATCACATTTTCAAAAAAATTACGAAATATGAAATGTGCAGTTCAAATTCCTTGATTTGTTTTTTAGGAAAATTAGTGTTATATTGGAAGTTTTCCGGGAGTTCCTCTTGCACCATTTTAAAATTTCCTAAAATTCCTCTTCGTATCATTTTGAAAATTTCTTGGAATTCTAGTAGCGCCATTTTGAAATTCGAACTCAAAGAAAATTACTTGAGAGTTTCACTTGCACCATTTTTCTAAAAAATTCTAGAATTTCACTTGCACCATTTAGAATTCAAAGAGAGAAATTTCCTAATTTAATTCACTTGCATCATTTTAAAATTTTCATGGAATTCCACTTGTAACATTCTAAACTAAATGCAAATGCCATGGATGGTACCTACAATGCCACAACTCCAAATGTACTAAAGAAAATCAGAATGGAGTAATTTTATGAGTGGTACATGAGAAAATAGTCGAATAATTTTATGGGTGTACCTATATAAAAGCAAATTTATAAAAGTTCAAACTCCGTGAATAAAAGTTTTTTAGAGTTTGAATTGATATAGATTCAAATTTCATAAACTTATCTACACTTGAAATTTTTTATTTCTGCCTTGAAAATAATAATTATTTATCAATTATATTTCAAATGGTATCAAAATATAAACAAGAGTTTTTTTTAAAAAAAAAAAGAAAATTACGCTCTATATTTACTGGAAAAAAATATTTACCCTACGTAGCTCAATATAAATATTATACAATATTATATCCAGTTTAGCTCATATCAAACTGACTGCAATCTTTCTCTGTCACCGGAACGCCTCTCTACTTCTAGTAGGCCATGAACTAGATCAAAATCATTCTTCACGAGTCCATAAGAAGTGATCCTATTTTTTTTCATCGGGTCGAAATAAAGACCAAAGATTTTGAACGACCGATCCGGTAAAACAACTCTTAAGCATCTTTTATATACTGTTATATACTTTTATACAAATTTAACACATTATGTATAATGCTTTCTCTTAAATATAATATTATATATTAAGCTACGTGGTATAATATTTTATGTTAGAACAGTATAATTTTGAAAATTTACCTAAAAAAAAAGCTATCCGGGCTAATTTTCTCTTGGTAACACTATGAGCCCTAGTGCATTTTAAGCAGTGAACTTATTAGTTTAGGAAAAGAGACCTTATTTCTATTGGGTAAAAGAATAAGGTAGCTTATGCACGCGGTAGACCGAGGGGATGACACGTGGCACGTGTGTCGAGTAATTAGGAATATTCACGAAAGCTTTTGAATGGAATCATCAATTCGGGGATGTATTCGAGAGGTTCAACGTACCTTGAGTATTACCGGGATCATAGAATGGTCATCATCAGGAAAAAGGCGGGAACTCTTTACTTGATGATAAAGAAGGACTCGTGTTTAGATAACGTGATAAAAAGAATGAAATGATAGATACATCAAATATGACTATACAATATTCTACTAGCAACAGAGGAATATTAGATGACACAACTAACTCACGGTATTTTCATGTGAAAGACAGTTATTGGTCATAGTACTTTAGGAATCAAGTGAAGTTGTTTTTATTGATTGATGTATTACCTTTGTAATTTATAAATTGTAGTTTGAACAAAATTGTAAGGCATTGGAATTTTGAATAATACAAAACCAACCTATTGATATTCTTGTGCTCCAAGTTTTCTATATTTCATCAAGTCTTTACTTCATAGCATTAATTACTTATTGAAACGATGATTTACTTATTGAAACGATGATGGATCAAAGACCAACATCCCTCTAGCATCACCGGATCTACTGCAAACACTCATCACTGGAGTGTTATTGCTCTATATATACGACTTTATTTACTTGTTTTATTATTTTCGTTCATATCTTTAAACAAATACATTTAACTACTAATAATTGAATCTAACAGATTAAATCAAAATACGTGTCCTTAACCCCATTATAAATTTAATTGCATCATTTTCTCGATAAACAACCATTGATATAAATTTGAGGAGATATACTTCTATAAGAGGATGGTTGGTGAAGAAGTTTTAAAACTTGCTGAAAAACTAACCCAATAAAGCATAGTATGTATTTTTAGTATATTTACTATGCTTACTATGCTTTTACATTAAATTGAATTAGTTGTGCGTTATATTGGTAGCATTCAATGTAACCCTATCTTGTCAATAGTACAACTTCAATAATTATGAGTATTTAGTAGTGTTCTATATCCTCTCTTTTTTTATTTGATGTCTGATATTTATATTGAAGTTCGATTAATTTGAATTCGCATCATGTAGGGTCTTTTTTTGGATTCCTACCAAAAACATTTCCACACTCAGACTTGAAAATCAAAACTTTTGGTTTAGAAAGCAACAATTTCATCAGTTGCACCACATCCTTTGATGGTTCTTATCATTAATTAGCTTATCTTCTTTTTAGTTCGATTGGAGTGGTCGACCACCAATATTAAAAATCAATTATATATATATATATTCTGTTTTAGTTTGTTTATCTTATTTTCCTTTTTAGTTCATTTAAAAAGGAATGTCCGTTTCCTTTTTATGACAAGTCTTTGGGCCTGTTTGGCCTAACTGTTGAAAAACTGCTTATTTTAAAAAACACTTTCATAAAATAACTTTTCAGAAAAGTTTTTTGAAAAAAAACAGTTTGTGTTTGGTTAATTCATTTAAAAAGTGTTTTTGATAAACAAATTGTGTTTCGCTAATTAAAATTTAAAAAGTCTTTTTCTAAAAGTGTTTTGAGAGACAAATTACAAAAAATGGCAGGTATCAATGGACTTTTACTATTAAAATTATTTTATCGAGAGAAACTATTTTAAATATCTATTATAAAAATTTTAATTAAGTTTTTATTTTTATTTAATTAAAATGTACATATTACAATTTTTCAATCAATATTGTACATAAAAATATTAAATATTAATATAGTATTAAACTAAAAAATATAAAGCAAAATGAATTCAAAAATTATTTCATAAATTAAATCACTACATATGAAAAAATTCACCATCAAAATAAATAGTTCTTCATACATCACAAAATTTTTTGTCATGTGTATTTTAAGTTATAATGATATTATTTTTTAAAAAATTAATATCTTGATCTTATTGAGTTGTAATTGAATTATAATATTATGAAATGTAAGTATAAAAAAAATTAAGAGAATTATATTAATTGCTTGTTTGTGTTAATAGTATAGGAATGAATAATTTTTTAACACATAAACTCTCACTTTTAAGATAATATAATATTTTGTTAGTTGTATAAATAATCTAATAATATCTAATTTATAATATTAAAATATTATTGATGTTTGTTATTTTTCTTTGTTATTATCCTTACATACAAAAGTTAAACTTTCACAATAACAAAATTTATATGTAAAATAATATAAATAAATAAAAATATTATTTTTTGTTACTTTTTTTCTGGATTCACTAGCATATTCAATGCTTACCTAATAGAAACGTAAAATAATGTATATAAAATATAAACTAATAATATATATAAGATAAAATAAAATAAAAAAATTTATGGTATAAGAATGAAGAATAAAATTTTAAATAAAACTTAATCAAACTTATGAAATATGTTAATTTATTAACAAGGGATATATTGGTAAATATATATAAATGATAGAGATATTTTGTCTTAAAAATAATAATTTTATGCTTTCTCTTCTGCTTTTTCTAACAAAAAGCAGAAATTTTCTGCTTCTGCTTTTCTTTTAAAAACAATTTTTTTTTGCTTTTTCCCAACAGCAGAAAAATTGTTTCTGCTTCTATTTAAAAACAGTTTTGTTAGTTCGCCAAACATCTTGTTTTACCAAAAAAATACTTTTTCTAAAAGAATATATATGCTTTTTTGCCTCTCAACCGCTAGGCCAAACAGGCTCATTAATTCCAACTTTTCACTTGGCATTTTTAAGACCACAAGATTAAAGAGCATTTTGGTACATTTGACTTATCTTTAATTTAAAATTATAAGAGCCTGTTTGGCCTAGTAGTTGAAAAACTGTTTATTTTAAAAAGCACTTTTATAACAACTTTTCAAAAAAGTGTTTTTGAAAAAAACAGTTTGTGTTTGGCTAATTCATTTAAAATGTGCTTTTGATAAACACATTGTGTTTGACTAATCTTTTTCTAAAAGTGCTTTTGAGAGACAAATTACGAAAATGGCAGATATCAATGGACATTTATTATTAAGATTATTTTATCGGGAGAAATTATTTTAAATATCTATTATAAAAAATTTAATTAAGTTTTTATTTTTATTTAATTAAAAAGCACATATTATAAATTTTCAATCAATATTATATATAGGTACATAATTTTTTTATATAATATTAAACTAAAAAATATCAAGCAAAATGAATTTAGAAATTAATAGCTTGATCTTATTGAGTTGCAATTGAATTATAATATTATGAAATGCAAGTATAACAAAATTAAGAGAATCATATTAATTGCTTGTTTGTGTTAATAGTATAAGATAAATAATTTTTAACACATACACTTTCACTTGTAAGATAACACAATATTTTGTTAGTTACATAAATAATCTAATAACATCTAATTTAAAATATTAAATAATATTGATGATTGTTATTTTTTATTTTGTTATTATCCTTATCTACAAAAGTAAAACTTTCACAATTACTAAAATTTATATGTAAAATAATATAAATAAATGAGAAATTTATTTTTTTGTTACTTTTTTTTTCCTGAATTCACTAGCATATTCAATGCTTACCTAATAGAAACGTAAAATAATATATAAAATATAAAAATAATAATATATAAAATGTAAAATAAAATAAATAATTTATGGTATAAGAATGGAGAATAATTTTTTAATTAAAACTTAATCAAACTTATGAAATATGCTAATTAATTAACAAGTGATATATTGGTAAATATGTATAAATGATAAGGATATTTTTTTCTTGAATTTTTTTTTTTTTTGCTTCTGCTACTGCTTTTTTTAAAAAGCAGAATTTTTCTGCTTCTTCCCAACAACAGAAAAATTGCTTCTGCTTCTATTTAAAAGCACTTTCGGTAGTTAGCCAAACACCTTATTTTGGCAAAAAAGCACTTTTTTTCTTAAAAAATACTTTTTTACCTCCCAATCGTTAGGCCAAACAGACTCTACGTTTCAAAAGTTTTCTTTTTCTTAAACTCCATGCCCAAATTAAAATAAGATAAACAAATTAAAATGGAGGGAGTACTTTTTTTTTAAAAGATATAATGTGTTTGATCATAAAAGAGAAGTGCTTTTGAGCAAGTAGTTTTTCTACTATTGGAGAAAACCACATTCTTTTTTGCTTTTTCTATAAAATAGAAAAATGAAAAATTAGTTTTTCCAAGACAAAAATATTCTAACCAAAATTTTTTATTTACCAAACTATCTCTCACGAATTTAATTCATATATCTATCAAATACAAATATTTTCTATTTTATGCTTATGAATATATACACTTTAATATTTTCCATCATTTTTGAACGATTGACATACTCCCTTTAATTTACTCTCCTTCTTGTGTCTATGATTTTCATCCTTCATGTGTACACTCTCTTTGTAATACGTTGAAGTGGCTTAGTACCTGGTAATTGCGTATGGCTGTTGGCTGACCGCCTTGGATAGGAGTGTACAAAATCGAACCGCAAATCGAATCAAACCGCAAATTGAAATAAATCATAAAAAAAATCCGACTAGTGATTTGGTTTAACTTGGTTTGGTATTGGAAAAAAAAAACCCGACTATATTTGGTTTGGTTTGGTTTGGTTTTAACTAAAAAAAGTCAAACCGAACCGAACCAACCCGATATTACATGTATACTATTTTTAAAAATATTTATTGTTATGTAATTTATAAATATTTCTTCAACTTTTTCATAGTTTTAATTTTGAGAAAACTACAGAGAATAGCAAACTTGGGTCCATAATTATGATTCATAACAACACTTTGTAAAAATTACCATCTACAGCAGATATAGCAATATTTTGACTGGCCTCATCCACCAATCCAAATAAGTATTTTGTATTTGTATTTGTATTTGTAGTTGACTGCATCATTTATTTTTTTAAAGAACTGTTTTGTATTTGTAGTTGACTGCATCATTTGAATTTTGTATTTGTAGTTGACTGCATCATTTGTATTTTTAAAGAACTGCTTTATTTTTGTATTTTTAATTGACTGCATCATTTGTATTTTTATTATTTCATTTGTTTTTGTATTTGTAGTTGACTGCATCATTTGTATTTTTAAATAATTGAGAAAGAAATGTTGATTCTCTTTCTACGAATACTTGTATTTGTATTCATTGATATAAATTATATTTACTGATACAAATTGAACCATACAAATATGAATAATATATTTGTATATGATAGACTCAAGCAAATACAAATAATGCATATACTTATTTGTATACAAATATAAATGACACGGTTAAACCATTCAAATGATAAATTTATAAAATGTATCGTTTGATAAAAATAATAATAATATAAAATACAAAAAACTATAAAATATAAAATCTATAAAAAAGAGAGAGAGGTCAAAGTATAAAATATAAAATACAAAATACAAATAAAATATGAAAAAAAGGGAGAGAGAGCCAGAGGTGAAAATATAAAATACAAAAGGGGGAGAGATTTGAAAATATAAACTATAAAAAAAGAAAAAGAAAGAGAGGCTAGAGATAGAAGAGAGAGAGAGAGAGAAAATAAGGGAGATAGCAATATTTTAACTTAAAAACTGCTATCTCCTTAATAAGCAAAGTTGTGCTATCTCCTTCTTAATTATGGGCTCAAGTTTGCTATTTCTGAAAATTTCTCCTTAATCTTTCAACATATTATTTCAAGTTTAAACTTAGAATTTTAAATGATCCAATAAGTTATTTCTTAATATACGTGTAAAAAGAAAAGTGATCAACTAATATGAAACGGAGGGAGTATATCAATGTTCTTCTTGAGTCCAACATCGTCACGTTGTTCTTAAAATTTCTAGTCCCTATCTAGTACTCATGGCTCTAGCCTCTATGCATAATTTGAAAAGATCATTTTCTTCTGTTCAAATTGTAAAAAGGTAAGAGATCTCATTTTCTCCGCTTAGTTACCCGAGAATATTATTACCTCTCATGATACTGGTTGGTTTTCTCATTATTAAATATGTCAAAATCAATTGCATGCACTATATATATATATATATATATATATATATATATATATATATATATTGTTTACTCTCGATTTTGTACAGTTGAATTTGTAGGTGAGTCAAGAGCATGCCTTATGATACCCTCGCTTGTGTTATTGATTTGTTAGTTGTTAATGTGTTCGATAGTCAAAGAAAGACGATAATAATGAAAAGACAATAGACAATAACAAATAAACGATGAAAAACAAGTAATTAAGTGCACAAACTAAGCTGGCTGAAGATGTTCTCAAGAGTAACCGAGAGAAGAATCGAACTTCCGATAGATATTAAAGAGCAATAAGTATTGAACAACTATGAACAATAATGAAAGTTTAAGGATCAATCAACTAGTATTGTACTGATATTCAGAAGGAGGGGCCGGGAGAGAGTGGAGTCGGATGAAATCCCTTTATAAGTAATTTCGAGTCACTATTTATAGTGTACAGACTGTGGTACTAGGTCAACTATGCTCTAAGAGGGTTCCGTCAATGTGAAGATGACACATGTCTGGTTCATTAGAGGGTTCTTGTGGCTCTGCCACCTGCAGGTGCTCGTCCGCGTCCCTAACACTTTTAATTTGTCTCATTTTTGTCATTTTGTGTCATGTCACCGATGGTGATAGGAGAAGAAAGCGTCTTTGCCTTCGAGGGGACACTCGCTCTGTGATGACCACGCGCCCAAACTATTTGTTCGACTACTGCCACATGTCTTCGTATCGATTTTAGCCCCTTATATATATGTATATACCAACCAACTTCAATATCTCAAATATATATACATAGGAGTATTTTCTTCTTAAATTTATGTCAACCTTTTCAATAATCCTTCAGAGACTAAATAATAAGAAACGAAATGAAAAAACTAATCAACGGGGATAACCAAATTAAGATTGAGAGGCTAGCTACCTTCTATAGATTTCAATAAGATTTTTTTTTTTTGCTTCTAATGGGGGGTATGAAAAGGGAAAATAGAGGAGGGATTTATAAGGTACAAAATCGAACCTTTACCAACAACATAAAATTTTAAATAGCAAGCCAATTGGTAACATATATAGATAAAATGACAATAAAGCTAGCGGTACTATTCAGTCGATATATACCTGGCCAATTAATTGTATTGTACGAGGTTTATCAGGGTGATATAGACTTATCAATGCCATGATCTGCCTGCATTGTGTCATTGTACTATTACAACATTTCTCCACACTATGAACAGTACTAAACACAAAAATGTACACTAGTATATATGGACAAACTAAAAATGACTACGAAACACTAAAGGGGTCGTTAGGTAGAGTGTATAAGAATACTGCTGATAAAATGTATTAGTAATGTTGAGATTCGTAATACTGAGATTACTTTTTATTCAGTGTTTGATTTGATATATTAAGAGATGTCTTGTCTTTAGCTATGCTTATATATATATATATTATATATATATATATATATATATATATATATATATATATATATATATATTAATAGTCCTTGTATTACTACTATCATGATTTGCTATGTATTAGTTATACCCCCTATAATTTGAATAGGGTGTATTACTTATAATACACATGTATTAGTTTAGATATATATATAGGCTGAAAATTTTACTAAACAAAAGAATTAAATAATCTCATATCTAATATATCCTACCAAAGGACCCCTTAAAGAATTATATATTATATTAAACCAAATATGTCTTGCTACTTTCCTATGTCATACTTACTTAGTTAATACTCATAACTCATATGTCTAAAATATCAAAAGATAATTAGCTATATGACTTTTTCAAGGTAACGCCAATTAATAACTTACAAAAAAAAAAAAAAAGCTAATAGATCCAGGGGTTGTAAAATAGAAAGGGATGATAAAGAGAAAAACAATAATACCAATCAATTATTCGTGAAAAAGATAGTACTAGTATTAGTGAAATAATTAAATATTATGAGTTGTTTTTCCCTAGTTCCAAAGATTTGTCAAAGTGGGGGTGTAGCTCATATGGTAGAGCGCTCGCTTCGCATGCGAGAGGCACGGGGTTCGATTCCCCGCACCTCCACTCCCTCTTTTTTGTCCCTCCAACAAATTGACTCAACTACATGAGGAGTGAATATCCCAAAGGGTGAGTATAAATATCGAAAAATTGAACTGAATCAAATTAATTCGGTGTTCAGTTTTTTTTTTTGAAAGTTCGATTCTTCAATTTGGTGTTCAATTTAAAGGTCACGGTTCTTCAGTGCACCGATGAACCAAACTTTTATTAATAAGGTTTTTTTTAAATATTTTAAAGGGTAAATTACCTAAATAACTATACATCCTTATTATAATTATTAAATCTCTCTCTACTTTAAATTGATCACATAATATTTCACATCTTAACAATCCCTACCATTTTTGTTGCCAGATACATGCCACTTTCTCTCTCTCCTTCTCTTTCTCCACCCCCTTCCTCATAGTCTAACCATAAATAAATATATTGGATATTTAATATTCCAACCATAAATAGATACGTTGGCCATAAATAGATACGTTAGTCATTTAATTGACTCAACCATCTGATTTTGAATAATGATTTTTTAACAATAATTTATCGTTACAATTTTATTTATTTTTATACACTTTTATTATTAGTTAACGTGATACACACATGCAACACACATACACTTGACTAATATAAATAAATACATGAAATTAATACTAGATACATATAAATATATACATCAAATTAATACTTGATACATATTAAAATATACATGAAATTAATACTAGATACATATATATATATATATATATAAATAGATCCATGAAATTAATATTTGATACATATTAAAATATACATGAAATTAATACTAGATACATATAAAATGATACATTGGATAAAAATTAATTAAACTACATAACCAAGGTATACATGTTTTCATCTTATATTAATGAAATTAATGAATTTATTATTTTTAAAAAGTAATAAAATGAAATTAATTAACATATATACATGCCTTGATTTCTGCCTTATATTAAGAGATTTGATTAATTAAAATTTTCATAATTAATTGTCCATGTATCTGGGATACATACATTCGACATGAAATATGCATGTATTCAAAGAATGAAAAGTGATAAAAAATGTAATTAGGTAAACTAGTGTCTTAAGGAGTAATTGAGCTCTAAAGATATGAATTTTGTGTAAGTTACCCAATTTTAAAATCTAAATTAAATTTAGGGTAACGATGGCCCAAAACTTATTCCAGCCGGCCTAGTCACTTTTAGACTTTCCTCTTTTAGCCACTTTAATCTAAATTACTGCCACAAAACTTCTTACTTTGAGTTTGTCGATTGTTGGCTTCATTGCTTTCATGGCACAAGATATACTGGTTTACCAAATAGAGAATATCGAGTGATAAGTTGTTTATACTTTGGGCTGCACATTTAATTTGTTAAATGTTTTAAGTTTTTTTTAGTGTCTTATACTTTGATAATTTGATCCTCATTTTATTTTTTATTTGCACCAAAAAATCATTTTAGAAACAACGAATCAAATCGAATCGAAGTTGAAAATAAGTGAACCGAACCGAACCGAATTATTTGGTCACTCAACTAAGTGTTTTACTTACAAAGTCACTCAACCTGTTTAATTGATTTTTTCATTAAAACTTTCTTACGTGGTATTTTTATTTAAAACTAAAATTCTAAAAATAAAAAGATATCCATTTAAATTATTTAATGACCCGCTCCACTTGACCCGAACCGCTAAAAATATAATAGATACCCTTTATTTACCGTCATCCGTATTTTTTTTTAAAACGAATTGGTTTTACGAGTATCTATGTTTTGTATTATTAGAGCTTTAGATTTTAGCAAATTTGTAGTTAGTCAATTTTTTAATGGCATTTCAAATATCTATTTATGTTCTTGTTTTTGGTTCTTTATTTACAATTAGTATTTGTTTTTATCACTGTTTACAGGCGGATTACAAAAGGAAGAATAGATAGAAAGTGAGAAAGAAAAGAAAAATACACAGAGGAGAAAAAAGCGGACAAGAGAGAATAATTTATGGAAATAAGGGTAGAATAAGAGGGTCAATATTATATTTTTTGCGGGTTGGGTCAAGTGGAGGGGTCATTAAATGGATTTTTTTTTAGAATTTGATTTTAAATAAAATTAATTAAATAGGTTGAGTGATTTCGCAAGTAAAATACCTATAGTTGAGTAATTTTTGAAGTAAAAAATCAAAGTTAAAAAACTTTATGAGATAAAAGTCCTTAGTTGAGTGACTTTTAAATTTGATTTTGCCATTCCTAAGTGCAACTATAAGCGTTACTAGTTTTGGTAGGATTTTGATGTTGTCTAAATTAATCTATCTTTGAATTGTAAATAGCCCTATGTTTTTAGATCGCTCGTTAATATTTATCTATGTATGTAATGTAATTAAGAAATAGCAATTTATAAGGCAAAAATAACGTTTGAACAAAATGCTCCTAATAAAATAGGGCACAATGGTGTTCAAAACTTTGACAAATAAAAATAAGGATGAAAGGACTTGTCATTTCCTGTGAAATTTCCTCTTAGTTTTATAAATAATAAATATCTATTTTCAAAAGTAACCTTGAACATCTTAACGGACATAGGTACAAGATCTTTGAAGAAGGTCACTTTTACGATAGACAAATTATCCATTAAAGCATTAAAAGAAAAAAAATACACAACCTTGCTTATTTATTTAAAGTAGATTTAACTAGGTGCAAATTTGACTTCAAATAAGCCCTTTATCAACTAATATATTTTAAACTTATCATCAAAGGATGCGGGGTGCATGTGACTGCTCCTCCCTCAATGAAATGTCTTATTTTTGAGCTCTGGGTAAAATAATCTTTGGTAGAATTATAATAGTGGATTCAGAATTTTCACTTAAAGGATTTAAAAAATAAAAATGTAATGAGATTTGAATTTGCAACCTCAAGGTAAATATTAAACCACTTAAGCGCTAAGCCATCCTTTAGTCTTATATTCAGGAGGTTCAAAATTCATATGTATACATAAAAAAATTAAAAAATACTTTTCATATACAGTGTAATTTTTTATCGAGGGGGTTCGGGTGAACCCCCTGAGTAACCTTTGGATCCGCCCCAGGGTAGGAAGCGATTCCCCTCAAAATGGAACTTATGTTGTGCAAATTTAAATTAGTTAGACTCCAATATAAATATCAGATATGGAATGAAAAACAAACAAACAAAAGAAAGGTATATTAAATTTAAGTTGGTGTTGACAGATCCTGAATTTCTATTTAAAAAGGCAGCCACTTGTATCTTTTCCTAGGTAAATACAAGTTGACAATTTTTTTGTGCATAATATGATCAAGTCAAAAGGCACTGGTTGTCATGTTACATTTCATTATCTTTATTTAATCAGATTGACCCCATATTATATTCCTACTAATTAAAGTAATCTTTTGAATTATCTTTATGAATTCGCAGATATACATATTATACTATTATCTTTAATTTGTTTTATATTGCTAACAGGTTTCACAATAGTAGTTGTATTATAAGAGATTTATAACCTTATATTAGATTGTATAATTATTGCACGCCTAGATACACATAAAGCAGTAAACTAATTATTCCTCATAACATATATGTCTACTCGAAATTGATCGTACATTGCTTTATTTAGGTCTTCTTTTTTGAGGCCTATTAATTTGTAACAATTTCTGAGTATTCTATTTAATTTTACAAAAAAAAAAGGTCAGTGTTTCCCCCCACCTAAATAAAGATTTGTATTAAAATAATGGTCCCTTATATGTGGTGAAAGTTCAAAATGGTCCTTTAAATATATTTATGAACAGTTATGGTCCTTTAAATCTGTCCAAGTGAGCACCTTTTAACAAAATCTGGTTATATTTTGTGGACTTCCGGCAATCTGTTTCATGTAGCTTGGCAAGGAAATTTTGAGTCGTGAGTACAAGATCCTTTACATGTAAGAGCTATTGCTCATGCAATTTGGGATCCTCATTTTGGTCAACTGGCCGTAGAAGCTTTTACTCGAGGGGGTGCTCTTGGCCGATTTAATAGAAACCGTAAAAAAAAAGGATTTTAACATGAGGTCACATTTAGATATGTAGTTTTGGTCTATTTCCGGAATGTAGTGCAACTTTTTGAGGGGTAGTTTCTACTATTGTTTATTTGTTTTCTTTGGAGCAGTTTTGGTGTTGCGATTCTTGAGATTTGATGTTTTTCCTGGTTAAATTTCTTTCTCACCATTCTTACAATCAAATTGCGAGAATTTGCGGAGAAAAAATATATTTATTTTTCGCAAACTTAAAAGATCAAAACTACTCGGGAGGATATTAAAGGATCACATTGAATCTAGACCATTATTGCTATTTTTCTCTTTTATCGTTTACTAAAACCATAGACTTGGTAATTAATGGAGTTTTGGGCTAAAATTATCCCTCATCTATTAGAGTAGGTTCATTTTGGTCCCTCAAATATAATCTTGAGCATATTTAGTCCCTTAACTTTACTAAAGTGAAGCACTTTTGGTCTTCCTAACATAATACTGTTAAAAATTAACGGAAAGGATAATTTTCTAACGGTGTAAATTTAACACTGTTATCTCTTTCTTAATTGATATACATTTTCTTTCTTTCTTGTCTTCTTAATTTTTTAGGATTAATATAGTAGTAACTATTTATATTTGAAGACAATACTTTAGAACGCAATATTCTGCCCACTCAAAAAAAATAACCATTTTCTTATATGCAGTAAGAAAATGGTCTTAAAGTCAGTGGCGTAGCTAGTAATTTGGTGAAGGGTGTGCGAATTTCTTCTTAATTGTGTTTAAGAGCGTGCAAAATTAAATATATTCTCATAATAGCTAACACTTAACCTCTATGGGTTTGTATTTTACAAGTCACGTGGGTGCCACATGGATTTAACACCATTATTTTTAAACGGATTTTGTTAGGGAGATCAAAAGTGCTCCACTTTAGTAAAGTTAAGGGACTAAATATGCTCAGAGTTATATTTGAAGGACCAAAATGAACCTACTCTAATAGTTAAGGGACAATTTTAGCCCCAAACTCTAATTAATGTTCCCACTTAAATATTACAACAACTCTTTTCTCCTCAATTTCCTTTTCTCCATTACTATACTAGCAATCCTGCACGTCTTCTCTCAAAGAGATCAGATCAAATGGGTACAATTTTTTCTTTTTGTGCTTTCAACTACTCAATATAGATCTGCTTGCTGGTGAGATATTGTGTATATATGCTTACAACTTAATTATAGGTTAGATCTTGTTTAACATTGTCAATTTGATTTGTTTAACTCATGATGTGTGTTTTAACTTCAACTAATTTTAGTATATTGTTTCATCTGTTTGAATTTGATAATGCTCCCTAGTACGTACTAATTATCCCACTTATTATCTCATATATCTGAATTAAATTTGATAATATGGTAATGTATGTGTGTGGACTACTAATTGAACATACATTTCATTAATTTTTATTTCTTGCTATAGTCTCCTTCATTTGTTAGAGTGGGTTAAATTCTCATATTGGTTAGGGAATAGACTGATGGACTTAGGATCCTCCCTCATGAGCTAGATTTTTAGGTTGAGTTAGACTCAATTGTCATATCTTTACATGATATCAGAGTCATATCCATTCCCGTTTGGGCTCTTGGTTTACGCTCCAATTGGGCCCGGGCGTGAAAGGGGTTTTAGGGTGGGTGAAAGTCCCACATTGGCTGGGGAATGGACTGACGGTCTGCTTATATGGACTTTGGCAATCTCCCCTCATGAGTTAGCTTTGGGGTTGAGTTACGCCCAGGTGTCATATGTATGATATTGTTATTTCTTGCTATAGTCTCTGATTGTACATTTTATGCGATTTTGGTTTTCAGTTGTAAAGAGAAGTTCAAATTAAGAAAGAATAATTTGTTTTGATGGCCTCGGAGAGGGAGATTTTCAGCCAATCTGGACCATTGTACCTCACTGCTATTGATTGGTAAGCCCTTTAATTCTAAGTGAAGATGCATCTCCTTTATCTTTGAGTCTCCATTTGCTGCTGTTGATTAAAGGATGGATTTGACTTGTGTCCTTTTAGACCATATTGTCTAAATATCACACAAGATGTCATAGTAACCCACATGGGTCGAGAGATTGAATTGTTGTCTCCTTATATGTGAAGGATATAAAAAATACACTTAAAGTATCTTCTATTTTTGAGTTTCATACGTGAGGTATCAGATGTGTGGGTTTTCTACCTGAATTATCATCAACTATTGATCAAAACGTATCTCAATTATTAATTGTTCACTTTTCCTACCTGAAATAACACCATCGTCCAGGTAGGAAAAATGAACAATGAATAGTTGAGGTGTGTTTTGATAAATAGTTCTGATAGAAACTTGCACACCTTATAATTTAATATAAAATTCAAAAAACCTGAATATATATGGTCTTAAACGATCATCACCTGATGAATCAAGTTTTGATTTGAGTTAGCCTCAATATCAACCTTATTTGTAGCATTGTGTCAATTCTAGACTTTTAACCATGTTACTGTAATTGTGTTTTCCCAATTTTAGTCCACCATGCATGTTACCTTATTCATGTTTCATTTGCCATAGTTTGGGCGTGCACGGCTGTTATAGCGTCCCACGTTAGTTGAGAGATTGGATCGATGTATCGTTACATAATTTTGAACAATACATATTACCTCTTTGGCTACCTTTTAGAGTGTCCATAAACACAAATATTCGTCGTATAGCAAGTAATTTAAAGTTATATACGTAATTAACTTCAAAATCCTGAATCAAGTTTGCATGTTTCACAGGAAAAATACATATTATAGGAGGTCAGTAGCAGCCAGCTTAGTGCGGGGTGTGTACATTCTTGAACGTGACCGCCAGGAAAATCGCAAAGGTCCTGAAGCTCTTGCTCCACCCTGGTGGGAATTCTTCCATTTTCGTTTAATCCAAATCCTGGTAGACAATGAAGACCAATCGTACTTTGGCGCCATTTACGAATACAAAATTCCAAACTCCCACTTTTATCACAAAACAATGAATAATATTCAGAATCAGAATCCACCAAAGTATGTAATTGCTTTTCGAGGCACAATCGCCAAAAAAGGCAATAGAGCACAGGACTTCAAATTGGACCTCAAACTCATTTGCAACAATCTTCACAATTGCTCTCGCTTCCACATTGGCTTGCAAGCTGTACAAAACATCGTTCAGAATCATGGGGTCTCAGATATTTGGCTAGCGGGACATTCCTTGGGCTCATCAATTGCACTACTAATCGGAAGGGATATGGTCAAAATGGGAATTCATCTCGAAACATATCTTTTCAATCCACCATTCACATCACTTCCAATAGAGAAAATCGTGAAGAACGAGAAATTGAAGCACGGAATCCGCATTGCTCATAGTGTGCTCACTGCAGGACTCGCTGGCGCTCTCAATAATCACAAGCCAAAGCTCCCACACAAAATTGATTCGTTTACTCTGTTGTCTACGTGGGTTCCTTACTTATTTGTGAATCCATCAGATCCTATCTGCGCGGAATACGTTGGATATTTCAAACATCGGGAGAAAATGGTTGCGATTGGTGCAGAGGATATCGGACGAATTGCAACGCAGAATTCAATAAGAAGTATAATTGCGAATGCAAGAGGAAAAGATCAGTCGGAACCATCACACCTACTTCCTTCTGCATTTGTTACTATTAATTTGAGTCCTTCTCCAGATTTCAAGAGAGCTCATGGAATACATCAATGGTGGAACCCAGATTTGCAATGCAACTATAAACTATATAAGTTTAAATAAGATTTGGTATATTCGAAAGCTGTTGGGCACAAAGTGTACAAAGCTCAGAGGCCGAATGGACTAACAACAACAACATATCAGTAAAATCCCACGGGTGGGTTCTGTGAAGGATAAAGTGTACAAAAATATTATCGAAATTATTTCCGAAAGGTCATCGTTGGCACAAAGTGTACAAAGCTCAGCCAAACTGAAACTTTTTTTGCAGTAAGATTTTTTTTTTCTTCTGTTCCATCTTGACCTGTTAAATGAGACATATAATTATCTCTTTTAACTTAAATGGTACCTTGAAGTCAAGTACCAGAATGAGCCAAATCAATGGGAATAACCATGCCAATCCGCAAACAGTAAAATATGTCCACTCTACCTTCTTTTTGGAATGGGAAAAAAGGTAAAAGTTGTCCTGACTTATTAAAAATGATTTATATTTATCCTCTTTTTATTTATTGAATTTTAATTGCTCTTAATATTAATTTTCGAACTAAAGATACTCTTCTTTTTAACGGATTTATGAAATGACATATATGAACCTCCTTAAGTAATTAGGTGACACTATATTTTGTAGGGGTGGATAAAAAATCGGAGAACCAAAAAATCGAATCGAATCGAACCGAACCGAATTAGTTCGGTTCGATTTTGATTTATTTTTTTCGATACTTCGGTTCTTCGGTTTAAGGGTAACGGTTCTTTGGTGCACCGAAGAATCGAACTTTTATTAATTAATTATTTTTTTAAAAAAATATTTATATTCTATTTAATTTATAATTTAATTTATAAACCTAGAAATATTGAATCTTCACGAGTCACTAGTAGTATATAAATGCTTCAAGAGAGGTTTCAATTAATTCATCATCACATGAACAACTGATCAACTCACATCATCAATTATCACTCTTAATTCCTCTTATTGTATTCATCGTTTTTTTTCCAATAATTATAATGGAGTCAGTGAAATAAATGGTAGCAGAAAAGCCGGTGATGTTCAACAAAAGCATAGGCAGCAACTATATGTGCTCGTCATTTCTTAGTGTGTAGGCATTTTAATTTTGTCATACATGCCATTGTCAATTGCTAGAACTATTTTGATAATTTTGTTTCTCACTTGCACCGAAAAAACCGATTTAGAAACACCGAACTAAATCGAATCGAAGTTCAAAAATACCGAACCGAACCGAACCGAATTAGTTTGGTTCGGTGTTCGGTGCACATTTTTATAAAACCGAAAATCGAAGAACCGAATCGAACTTTGACAAAACCGAACCGAAGAACTGAACGCCCACCCCTATTATTTTGGTATTATGTGACCAACCATAAATAACCCAATCTATCTGATTTAATCCAAAAACAATTATTCTCTTCGTTACCAACAAGGTTTGTGGTGGAGTGGTAAGTACTCTTTCATCCTTAATCAGAGGTCTCGGGTTCGAGTCCCCCTGGGTAAGGAGTCACCTTTATTAGCGAGCGCTTTATCCCTCAATGTGGGACTTCCGGACGCGAATCCGTATTTAGTCGGGCTCCAATGCGGGTACCGGACACCGAGTGGGAAATTAAAAAAAAAACATTCTCTTCCTTCCTTTTTAGTTATCATGTATTTTAAATATAGTTATTTCTAAATACTCGTCAATTTAAAAAGTCAAGAGAGAATTTAACTAATTTTCCAACTTTGACCTTAAGATTAATTATTCTAGAATTAAGAGGCACGTAAATAGATAAAGATTGAGAAATTAATAAGGAATATATTAGTCAAACTACAATTCTAATTAATTTTTCTTAAGAATTGTACAAAGCTTATCATGACAACTAAAAAAGAAGGAAAGGAGTAAAAAATAATTATTCATCCCAGTTCCTTTGATGTTTTACGCTTTGCAACTTAATGGATCCAAAAGATAATAATGTTTCCTTCGTTTGAAGCTGTGCAAACAACCTTCAACCGATTCTTGATTATTGGGGTTGAATCTAATATTGCGTAAATTAATAAATCAGTACTATCTATTTAATTAATGTTTCACATAAGATTTTTAATTTTCTCAAACGAAATCTTTAAATTATGGTCTACAATTTCCATAAACAGTTGTCTCAAATGGGACAACCATCTGGACATTTTCTGGGCAGATTCCCATGAAGGCCTAATGGAGGCCCAGTACGAGCCATAAGAGACCTATTATTGACAGGGGAGTGGACAAAAATAACATACGGGGTCAAACTAATTCCATGTAAATAGCCATTAAATATATTATGCCATTTAGTGGCTATTAACTGCTCCCCAATTTGTTGATTCTCTTTTTTCCTTTTTCCTTTTTTTTTTTGTTTTGGCGGCTCTTTAAAAATAAAAAAACTTTTTTTGCTCCTTTTTTTTTTAAATTATTGCAACTCTTTTATAAATAAAATAAAATTCCTTGCTCCTCTTCTTCATATATATATATATAACAAATTTTTATTGTAACTTTTTTTTTTAAAAAAAATCCCAACTATTTTTTTCACTATTTTTTCTGCTTTGTTTTTCTTTTTTGTTGCTCTTTCTTTTAACCTTTTTTTTCTCTTCTAATTATTGTTGTTGTTCTTCTTTTTTTAATAATCAAAAATAATTTTATAACATTGTAATTGCTGCTCTCTTTTTTTTTTATCAATCAAACACAAAGAGTATATTTCTTTTAAATACAATCAAATTAAGGAAAAAGGGTGCATTTTTATTTGTTATATAAAAGCAACATATTTTGTACAACAATGATACATATACATATTTTATATAATAATGATATAGTTTCTATACATCTTATACAAAAATATATTTTATACAACAATGATACAATTTTTATATAACAATTATACACATTTTATACAAAAAAAGTAGCAATTACACATTTTATACAAACTTTAGTTGCAATAATTCTTCAAATACACATTCTATATAACATATTTATACAGTTTCTATACGCATCCTATACAACATTTAGCTATAATAATTATTCAAATACATATTTTATACACCAATTATATAGTTTCTATACACATCCTATACAACCTTTAGTTGCAATGATTTTTCAGATACATATTCTATACAACAACTATATCATTTCTATACATATCCTATATAATTTCTCTCTCTATATATATATATATTATAAAAAAATATATTCTATACAACAATTATACAGTTTCTATACACATTCTATACAACCCTTATTTCTCCAATTACTAAAAAAGAAATTGAAAAGGAAAATTAAAATAGGCCTTTCATCTTTAATTCATCATAATGCGAAAAAAAATACACTAAAAATAATATTTAATTGTTAAAAAAAGAGAAGCAATTAGAAGAGGCAGATTTTCTTTTTTCTTTTTTTTTTTTAAAAAAGTCTAGACAAAAGAACAGCGAGAGAAAGGGAGAGAAAGTGAGAGAGAGGGGGGAGGGGGGAGGGGGGGGAGGCAAGAGATGAAGGGCGAGAGAGAGAGAGAGAGGTGAGAGAGAGAGAAAGGGGGTGAATGGCTATAAGTTGTCATTATTTTACCCTAAAATACATTTATTGATACATGGCTTAAACTTGGGCCATTATTTTTCTTAATGATCACCCCATGTCGTTTTCTTTTATTGACACCATGAAAGACCTAACAGAAAGCCCACTTCTAGGCTAGCCCAATCTCTCACAAAAATACCTAATTGTACAAGTGACAAAAAAATGGGTTTTTACGAAAATATATCACTAACAAAAGTTTATTCAAAAAAAATAGCCACATGTATATGCATGTATACTTTCCAAAAAAAAATACAAAAAAATAGTCGCATGTATATTGCATGTATACCGCATGTATACCGATGGTCATTTCAGGTAATAACTTTTGCCAAATAGCCATTTTAGGTAGTAAATTAAAAGTGGGCTATTTTTTGTGTAAAACATTTAATACAATGGCCATTTTATCTAATTTTTCTCAAAAAAATTCAACTAAATGATCGTAAGTATATATAATGTATCGATATTGTATAATAATAATATATAATTGTGTATATATGATATATAATTATGTATCAAAGATGTATATTCATTCATTTATATTATTTATACAGTATTTATATGTTACATCAGTTCGTCTTCCTCAACGAGTTTCTTTTTCCAGTTCCGATCAACTCAAATCACGATAATTTTAATTTATTTAACTTATGTATTAATCGATAATTATATTTGTTTTTAAATTTTGTGTTAAATCCAACATTAGCACATGAATGAAAAGAAAAAAAGTAATCCTCCAAAGAAATTAAATATTAGACAAGGAGATAGGGAAGCGTCTTGCAAGAGCCCAAGAAGTTAGCAGCAAAGATAACTGGGACAACTACACAAATGTCCTTTAAAGAGAGTGATTTTGCATTTTTGCCCCCCATAAAAATGGTCTTACAAAAATAGTCTTCCTTGTTTTTCATGTATAGAGCAACTATCTTTTTGCCCCTCTACACCTCAAATATTTTTAAATAACTCTCAATGCTCATTTATCTCTCAACTTTTATATATATTTCTTTTTCACTTTTTTCTTTTCTTTTTTTTATTTCTAGTTTTTCTTCTTTTTTTTTTATTTCTATTTTTTCTTTTTTCTTTTTTTTCTTTTTTTCTCAACCTTTATTTTTCTTTTATTTTTTGTTTTATTCTTTCTTCTACGTTTTTTCTTTCTTCTCAATCTTTATTTTTTTTCTTTTCTCCTCTCAATTCTATTTTTTTCTCCTTTTATTTTTTATTTTTTTATTTTTTATTTTTTTATTTTTCTCAACCTTTATTTTTTGTTTTCTTTTTTTCTTCGTTTTTTTCTTTTTTCTCAATATTTATTTTTTTCTCTCAACTTCTATTTTTTATTTTTTCTTTGGTTTTTAATTTTTCTTTTCTCTTTTTTTTAATCAATTTTTTCGACCTTTATTTTTTTTATGAGATGTTCTATAATTCTTGCTTTAGAGGCAAGACTTAGCCCAAAGACTTCCAAACAACAAATTACGCCCATGAGCAAGACTTGACACTAGTATATTGTGTCTTGATTTATGAGATGTTTTATAACACTTGCCTCAGAGGCAAGACTTAGCCCAAGGACCTCTCAAAAAATACAAGTTACGCTCCATGGGCAAGAGTTCACACTACTTCATTATGTCTAAATTTATGAGATACTCTATAACTCTTGCCTTAGAGGCAAGACTTAGCTCAAGGATTTTCAAACAACAAGTTATGCCCCACGAGCAAAACTTGACACTACCTCATTGTGTCTTGATTTATGAGACATTCTATAACTCTTGCCTTAGAGACAAGACTTAGCCCAAAGACTTTCAAACAACAAGTTACGCCCATGGGCAAGAGTTGACACTATCATATTGTGCTTGATTTATGGGATGCTCTATAACGCTTGCCTAAGAGGCAAGACTTAGCCCAAGGACTTCCAAATAACAAATTACGCCCCATGGGCAAGAGTTGACACTACCACATTGTGTCTTGATTTATGCGATGCTCTATAACTCTTGCCTTAAAGGCAAAACTTAGCTCAAAGACTTTCAAACAACAAGTTACGCCTCATTGGCAAGAGTTGACACTAGCACATTATGTCTTGATCATGAGATGCTCTATAACGTTTGCCTTAGAGGCAAGACTTAACCCAAGGGCCTCCCAGAAAACAAGTTATGCCCCATGGGCAAGAGTTAACACTACTTTATTGTGTCTTAATTTATGAGATGCTCTATAACTCTTGCCTTAGAGGTAAGAATTAGCTCAAGAATTTTTCAAACAACAAGTTATGTCCCACGAGCAAGGCTTGACACTACCTCATTGTGTCTTGATTTATGAGATGTTCTATAACATTTGTCTTAGAGACAAGACTTGTTCCAAAGGACTTCCAAACAACAAAGCACGCTCTTAAGTTTACTTCGATTTCAAAGAAAGAAGATCTTCTTTGCAGATTATCCAACTTTTTTTGTTCATTAGCAAAAAATAATAGAGGTTAAGAAAAAAGAAAAAAAGAGAAGAATAAAAGATAAAAGGAAAAAATAAAGATAAAAATAAAAGTTGAGAAAAAAAAAGAAAAAAGAGAAAAAAAAAAAAAAAAAAAAAAAAAAAAAAAAAAAAAAAAAAAAAAAAAAAAAAAAAAAAAAAAAAAAAAAAAAAAAAAAAAAAAAAAAAAAAAGTAAAGAGAAAAAAAAAAAAAAAAAAAAAATAAAGGTTGAGAAAAAAGAAAACGAGAATTAAAAAAAAATTGAGAAAAAAAAAAAGAAAAAAGATAAAAAATTAAAAAGATAAAAGAAAAAAGAAAAATTAAAATTAAAAGTTGAGAGACAAATGAACATGGAGAGTTATGGTGTACAGGGGCAAAAATGTATATGTTCTATACATAAAAAGAAAGGAAGGATGTTTTTTAAAGACTTTTCTTATGAGGGGCATAAATTGAAAACCACTCATTTTTTAGGACACTCCATATAATTTTCTGAAGATAACTTCAACAAAGTAATGAACATTTTATCTAATTTTTCTAATTGAATTATCATCAATGGGGTTTGAGATTTAGAAGTGGGAATTGCTTGAATCTCATCCAAACAAAACTGAAATGCATTTCACGTTTTTAATTTACTTTTGGGATAGGCAGGCCCACTATAGGAGAAAGGATGGGAATTTCAGTTCTGAAATTGAGTATAGTTTTATAAATAGGATCTCGAAAGAATTATATGTATGCAAATTTTATTCCTATCTTGAGTGAGTAGAGACACTGTTTTTGAAAAATATACCGTCAACTCAAATAAAGGGGGGAAAAAAGCATTTCAAAGCAATATTAAAAAAAGAAATTACGGAAGTGAAGAAGCATGATAAATACTAAGGAAAGTATGCTATACATAGCATTCCGAAAGAACGAAACAATAACTAAATAATACGATAATCAAAGTACAAGAAAGTACAACAAGTAATAACAAAATCAAAGAACAAGAAAGAATAACACTTAAGAAAGAGAATCATATATATCAATCTTTGAAGTCTCTATTTTTTTTGTTTTTCATTTGGTATCAAATATTTACCATTTTATAGTCCAATTAATTCGAATTCACGTCAATATATCATATAACAAAAGCAAATAACATATTTAATGTACTTTCACAAGAACCTGACACGTTCATATACACTATACGACCTTCATTTATTATTTATTCTTAAACTTCAGTGATAGTAAAATTGACAAATTCCATAAACACTTACTTTTCACATCGCATCTCATGATCTTGGCTATCCACTATTAAATTAATATTCTTTCATGAACAGTTTCGATGTAATCATTCTAGTTTGGAAGTAGAGGTAGCACCAACTATGAGAAATACATCACTATTCCAATGTTGAATTATAGAAGATATAAATAATATGACGATGTCTTATGGACAGTGACCCCTAACCTTCCAAGCTAAAGAAATATGTAATTTTAATTAATTAAGTGGATATCAGACAAGAAATGAAACTTAAGGTCTATTCAACCTTATATATTCCAAAAGGATTTGATTTTTTTTTTATATATATACACATATGTATCAACAGCTGCATGCTTGTGAGTTGGTCGACATCACAAACAAGACTTAAAACTAAAATCTAATTGTATAATTATTTATTACGACTATTAATGTTAATTCATTCATATAATAAAGACAATTTTGGTGGGGGCTCTTCTTCTTTGTTTCCTTTAGTAGGGTCGTGATATACAAGTTTGTGAATAAAACGCAAATAAAAGTCAAGGGACATGTGCAATAAAGACACAAAATAAAAAAGAGTGATAATTATATGACCAATAATATTTCTGCTTTGAGGAACTCTTCACGTGGAGGATGATTTATCAACATCCATGGAGTATTATCACCGCCCATTAATATAATTAGTTATGAATTATAATATGCTTTTGTTTGCCATATAATCATAGGTAGATTCAAGATTTTAAATTTGTGGATTTTTAATAAAATAAATTAATATATAATGATAAGCGGACAAAAAATAAGTACTGATATATATATATATATATATATATATATATATATATATATATATATATGAACAATGATTTTTTTTTCGTTGTCAAAAAATTGAACAATGAAAATAGATGTCGAGTGTCTGATAGCTTTCAAAGGCATAAAGTACTTTAAGTATGAGGACTTTCAAATGCGAAAACTCCAATCAAGATGATTGTTCTTGTGGCTACTGGCTTGAGGCTTCGCATACTCATGGAAGATACTTCTTTCGAAAAGTGTCATCATATATATATATATATATATATATATATATATATATATATATATATATATATATATTATAAAGTAACGAACCACTTGAATACAACATATTAAAATAAATATTATCATTATAATTATACTCGACAACATTGTCATGTTTTGAAAACGATCAAAGATCTAGTTAATCAAATACTAGGCTCCTTATTTTTTTTTCCTTTTCTTTTTTTTTGGTTAAAACGCAATATGATCAAACGGCCAAATATAATTACGTAAAAAAGCCCATTTTGAAAAATATTACGCCTCATTCCTACTTTTTGGAAAAAATATTTTTATAAATCACACAACACCTTTATACATTGTATACCTTGAGTATACAATTCGTGTTTTGTACACTTACTGGTGTACAACAGTTTTATGAAATGGTGAATCGTATACAACAATATATAGTATACCAAAATATGAATTGTATACTAAAAGGAATCGTATACAACAATATATAGTATACCAAAATATGAATTGTATACTAAAAGGGCAAATCAGTCACCAGCTCACAATATTTTTACATTAAATGATAAATATGTTATAAAAAATCAAAATAAAAGAGATAAATATAATATCATCATAAATCACAAGGGAGATTATCGTGATGAATAAATTATGTGGAGAGAAATCTCTAAAATTATCCTGAAAGAATAATACAATTAAGGTCTTGCCACTAAAGCTAGCTAAAATTAGTTGAATGTATCCTTGAGAGTTGAGACCAAAGTCATAGTATATAATTATAGTACTCCCTCCGTTCAAAATTACTTGTCACTTATTTTTTAATTGAATTTTCACTTTTACTTATTATTTTTGACATATCAAGGAAGGACAACTTTTTTTTTCTATTTTGCCCTTAACATTAATTGTTTATTCTCCAAACTAATTTCAAGACACAATAGTAACCATCAATTAATAAGGGTATTATGGTAAAATAGTCATGTTAATAGTTATTTTCTTAATGAGTGTGCCAAGTCAAAAAGTGACAAGTAAAAGTGAAGGTTGGAGTAATAAAAAGAACCAAAAGGTAACATAGTGTTTTGTGTAACAAAAAAAAAAGTGTGTTGTGTCAATAGTCAACACATCTCTCTAGCTACTACAGTTGCCTAGTGCTAGCATTTGCCCTTTCCATATCATGTGAAAAAGATACTATGTCATTATGTTCTACCCAAAAGTAACTAATAGATTGGATAGGCACAAAAGCACATGGAAGTAGTTCCATCATTTGGAATATGAAAAATTACAATTGCTCTATTTTTTAGGTTCCATATTTTGTCTTAATTAATTATATTCTACTATGTGTTTGCCTCTAAAATAACCATGCATGGCATGAGACTCATGTATCAAAGAAAGTCCCAAATCTAGATTACCTGCATTAATGCCATGTTTATATGCATTTAATAGATTTATCTAGATTATGTTTTGCTACATACCTACGTACGGAGTAATTAACTTGTTAAGTAGAATCAAAGATTTCTCAGATCTCCGGGAATTATCACATCCTAATGATAAAATGAAAAAAGAATTAATAATTAATTAAAGAATATATATGTATTGGGTAAAGATTTTCGAGGGGTACGAAACAAAGTGAAGGGTCCTCTCGGAAATGGATGAATTTGCATATGATCAAAAGGTAACTCATTAATTATGAGGCCATCAAATTAATTAGGAACTTCCTTCGATGAACATTTCGGAGGGAACACAGCATAACGATATCGCCTCTCTTCGAAGGACTTGAGCGACGTGGAAGAAAAGGACAGGGGACAAAGGCGTTATAAATCTGTCAAGTGCGCGAATGCGTAGTGTACTCGGCTAACCCCTGCAAAAGGTATTGGTTGGCACCTGCGACCAATATGACACATGGAGCTATATTATTGGACGTAGTACTAAGGTCTAGGGAAACCTTTCTTACTTGCGTTTAAGTTACTTCTTACTCGTTACATAGATAATCAATGTGGTGATAAACGAATCTGAAATAGGATTTGATTTAATATATGTGTGATTTTGGCCTCATACAAATTTAGCCGTAAACAATATATATTTTAATTTTCCATCCAATATCCATATTGAAGCCCACTAAATCCTTATTCGTGCTGGAAAGACTCATATTGGAGGGTAAAGTGCTACCTAACAAAGGTGATTCCATATCTAGGGGGACTCGAACTCGAAACTTCTGATTATGAATGAAGAAATACTTACCACTCCACCACAACTCTCGCTGATCTATATATATAGAGTTTAAAAGATTGAGTCAACATTAGGATTCAATATGCATGCATGTAAGGCTTATTTTCTAATCAAGGTACATGTGCAATCCAGACACAAATCAAAAAGAGTGTTAATTATATGACCAATAATATTTCTCCTATGATGAACTCTTCACGTGGAGGATGGCATATCAACATCCATCGAGTATTATCACCGCCATTAATCAAATCACCTACGAATTATTATATACTTTTTTGGCCACTATATATATTAAGAAACTCTGCTAGTTAATCATATGCAGTGCTATAGAACTTTGGACCTAACGGTCGGCTTAGTAATGCTTCAGAATGGGGGATTTCCGTTGGCAACAACCACGGTAAGGCTCCTTATTCTTTGCCTTTTTTTTGGAATTAAGGCGCAAGAATACTTCATCTAACCCGAAAAAGGTTTAGTCTGTCTGATACGCGGCTGGATGAACAAGTTCTTATTTGAGAAGGAATGATCCCTTATGATCGTTTATAAATTAAATTAAAAAATAGTCTTTTTAGATTTTTTTATATGTAAAAATCAAAGGCGACATTAAGTGGAATTTAATCCCTAATTCTCTAGGTAAATATCTCACCATTCAATCAAGTACACCATTCTTTTTCTTGTAGCATGGATGTCATCAGATAATATTATACCATTTCTTAAAAATATATACATATAATATCTAGTTTTATACTATGAATTCATGTACCTATTAAATTAAAAAGTGGTTTGAATTTTTTAGATTTTTTCTTGATTTGCTAAAATGAACGAGTAGAAAGAAAATGACCAAGTAAAACAAAACGGAGGAGTCTATGAAGTGACACTATATATAGGGAGTTTCTGAATAGGCAAAGTTGTGTCCTTTAGCAAGAGGGAAGTTTCTGAATTGGAATATTGATTATGAGTTGACACATATTGGGTGACACATAACACATATTTCCTTCAGTCGATTGAAGCATAATTAAGTGTAATTTAGGACAAAACATCAGCACTTTCGTCTGCAATCTGCTTTTCGAAACTATAGTATAAACTAGGGAATAAATCTAAAAGAAGTGGATATTTTTGCAAATATATTATTGCTGCTGGACCATAAAGCAGTACTAGGAAAGTCATTATCTAAATACTAAACGTATTAGTGATATATTATATTATACCTTTAGTAGTCATCACGTACGCATGATACTATAAAGTATGGATATATAAAATTATGTAAACGGTCCATTGTCACAGTAAATAATTCGCAGAGAATTTAAGTTCTATGCTACAGACGATATACATAATACACCGTAATTATATATTAAGGCTATTACTGGGGTTTGTCAAATAAAAAAAGGTTTTACTCGAACAATTAAGGGTAGGGCCATGAAATAATTTTTTTTAATCTATATGTCACACTTTTTTTTTGAAACTGTTCTAAAATAATATTATATTTTTCATTTAAAAATATTTAACTACTTCTTATTTTATTTTAATAAAATTATTTACAGTCACATGAATATATATGACTTATTTTAGATTATTATTTTAAACTTTTTTCATTTTTTTCTTAAATTACATACATATACAAGTCAAATATTTGTTTGCCAAAAAAATTATGTGAGTGGAAATGAAATTTATAAAAAAGAGAGTGAATTAGATTCGATCAAACATTTTTTCTTTTTTCGGCTAATTCAAAGAGGCGAAAGTAAATGAAATCTTTTTATAAGCAAAGAATGAGAAAGCTAAATATTAAGATGTAATAATAAGAATAAAAAAAAAGAAGGAAGATCGTAAGTAAGGAATATTTTTTGGGATGAAGCTATTTAACAAACTTGGGAGTTGGCATGAAAATCATGTTGGAGTAAACTGAAGCCTCACTTAAGTAGATATATATTGACCAAATGTGAAAGTAGTTCAACGACTTGCAAATACTTTGGAATAGCACATGGGAGACAAATTAGATTAATAGATTGAATACAAAACCAACATATTCAATTCCGTATAGTTTCATAAAGTGAGATTGGGGAAAGGTAGAGTGCACGCATATCTTACCTAAACCTCAGGGGTAGAGAGGTTGTTTCCACTAAACTCTCGACTAAAAAAAAAATAGTTTAAAACAGTCCAAAAAAAGAACTAATAGAAGTACATGAAACAACAAATAATAATAACAAAATCAGTATATAGTAACAAAACTAAAACAAAACAATATGATACCCTAGGTGCAAAGAATGATTAACAAATAGTAACGTAGTTAATTGAAGGATAAGAAACTACTGAAACAATACTACAATCCAAAAAAAGATATAGTAGTAAATAAGGATTGGTACGGAAAAGAGGCCGGCCCCTAATATGAACGAATAGCAAGATAATGCACTGCTACTTATACTATATTTTCTTCTACCCTAATTTGTGAGACCGTGACCTTCACACCCTTCTACCTAAAATCATGTCCTCAATAAATTAAAATTAATCATGTCTAATTACCTCAATAGATTGAATAGGATAGAAAATACATGGAAGTTAATAACGTCAATGGGAGAGCACTTTTTGAATCGTGAAAATTGCCATTGTTTCCTTTTTTAGGTCCCATAATTATAAGTGTTTGCTTCTATAACAACCATGGCATATGACTCATGAATCAATGAACATACCAAATATTCTTCCACTTAATTATATATAGTCATTTTCAAGAAATATCAGCTAGGTTACTGCCAGTTTACCATTCACATGTATTCCTTCGGTCTCAAAATGATTGTCACATTTCGCTTATCGAGAATTAATTTGACTAATGCCAAATATTCTTGCACTTCAAGAAGTATATAAAAAATCTTATAAGTTGCAATTTCGCGTATCAATATGACAAACAATTACATCTTAAAATGTTGATCATAATTCACTTAATTTGATTCTAGAAAAGTGAAACATACCAGCTGTAATGACCACATACAACTGCCCCTTCATGACAATTTTTCTATCATTCTAATATTTTTGTACCTTCGGAAACAGTAATATATTAATGGAGTAATTAACAAGAGAATCCTCAGAAAACTTTGATAAAGATATTAAAAAGAAAAAGTGATTGGGCCATTTAAAAGAACGAGGCATCCACTAGGACCAGTACTACCAAGTGATATGTCTACTGTATTCACTAATTTTTCACTTTTGGGGTGCTCAAATAACTTCTCATGTACCAACCAATTTAATTTCCTGGCAAGAATACAATGTTAGAGAAACGTTACTTCAACATCTGTCCTATCAAACTTCTTTTGTCTAAGTTTATTTAGGGTTAAAGGGTCAAAAAAAACATCTAATTTATCTAGTTTTTAAGTTTCATACTTGAATTATTGTGAGTATGAGTTTCCAACCTAAACTATCACTCAATGATTAGCGTAACATACCTCACTAATATATGATGATGTGTGTACTAACATTCTCTTTTGTTTAAAAGTTCTGCCACGTGGAAAAACAATTCTACCTTGACAAAGTTAAATAAATTAATATTAGGTTAAAACTTATGGTTACAGGTTAAAAATTATCACGTATAAATTAATTTATTTTCTATCACGACATTCGTCATCTTCTTCTCCAACTTCTCAGCCTTGGTCTCGTTTCAGCCATTGCATCGATATCTCCGACTTGGAAGGGGCGAGTATAGGATTTTAAAGAAATCAATTGAAAAATATTTAAAAAATAAAAATAATGTGTCAGTTAATAGAGTTGTTATATATGCCTGGTCGGCGGAGATGTTATGGTCAAACATACCTAGAAGCGTTTGTAGATAAACATTTGGTCTAGTCAATATACATCTAGGTATGTTTCGCTAACCATTGAGTGACAGTTCAAGTAGAAAACTCACACTTTTTTAAGTATCATGAAACTCAAAAAAACTGAGATAGATGTGTTTTTAACCCTTAACTTTTTATTTTAAATAACAAATATAAAATATATTTCGTTATTTTATACATCTAGATGTGCTCTTTAGTAGATGGGTAAAACACGTTTTTGCCATGATATTGGGTGCGTCACGAAAGTGACATTAGTATAAGTAACAAAATCAGAAATAGTAAACTATGGGAAATTTACATGCTTAAGTTTTCGAAAAGATTACAAAGGCCCCCTTATCCCCACTAAAAGTTCAAACCAAAAGCACATCATGTTACAATAAAAATAACTTGATTTTTAGAAGTAACAAAAAAGTATTGCTGTCTCATTCAAAAACAAAACCTCCTTAGTCCAATTAGCGTACGTCAATACTATAATTACTATTCCCTTCGTTTCAAATTGATTGACCTATTTTGATTTGGCACGAAGTTTAAGAAAATAAGGAAGACTTTTGAATCTTGTGGCCTTAAATTAAAGATATGTTAAATGTACCAAAATATCCTTTAATTTTGTGGCCTTAAACATGTCATGTAGAAAGTTGAAATTAAAGAGTTGCTAAAAAGGAAAGAGTTATTCTTTTTGAAACGAACTAAAATAGAAAGTAGGTCAAACAAATTGAAACGGAGGGAGTATTTGCTATCCCTTCAAAGTTCGAACCACTTTATTTATCGTCTTTATCAAAAATAGATGGTCTAAAATAGTTACTCTTATTTTAAAAAATCAAGGTATAATTAATTATTTATTTTCATCTTTACCCTTAATCATAAATATGAAGAAATATTAGTATAGTGCGAAAGAGAGAATTAAGTATAAATATTGAGAAGTAAGGGTGTACAAAATCGAACACAAAATCGAACCAAATCACAAATCGAATCAAACCGGGAAAAAAACTCGACTAATGGTTTGGTTTAACTTGGTTTGGTATTGGAAAAAAAAACTCGACTACAATTGATTTGATTTGGTTTTAACTAAAAAAGTCAAACCAAACAGAACCAACCCGATATTGCATGTATATTATTTTTAAAAATATTTTATGCATAAAAATATTTATTGTGATGTAGTTTATAAATATTTCTTAAACTTTTTGATAGTTTTTATCTTTCAACATATTATTTCAAGTTTAAACTTAGAATTTTAAATGGTCCAATAGTTTTTTATAACCCATAGGTCATAGATATTAGTAACTCCCCCAAATCAATACTACTACTGCTAACAAAAAATTATTTGATTCAACACTAGGAATGACAATCACGTTACATATCTATTACTTAATTTTACATAAATACACAAACTAATTCTATTTTTTGTTTAATATGTAGTCATGTAGTTAATACTTATTAGTATTATTTTAGCATGACTTAATACTTTTAAATTATGATTATTTTTATTATGATTTATTAATATGCAATATTTATTCTATGTGATTTCATTATTTTTTGATTGAATATTTTATTGTCATCACTCATTTTTTTGTGTTGTTTTTTAAAGAAATACCTTAGATATAGTCGTATCTTGTTATGACTAAACAAATATTTGAAGCACGAGTTCATTATATATTTGTATAAAGACTTTACCGGGGAAAACCCGAAAAAATACGAGAAAATCAAAAAAATCCAAAAAAAACCCGAAGTTTATAAACCTGACTTTTATTGATTTAGTTTGGTTTATAAATTTAAAAACTCTACACTAATGATTTCATTTGGTATTTAAAAAATTCGAATCAACCCGATCTATGTACACCCTTATTGAGGAGTAATAAATAAGTAAATTTTAGATAAATTACATTTTAGTTTATGTTTTTTTAAGAAGCATGTAAATCAAAAATATGACAAGTAAAATGATCCTGAAGAGTATTTGCTAACTGTTTCATGGCTATGACTTCTTGTAAACAATTTCTAAGATATCAATTTGCAAAATGATTTTAATCGAAACTGAAATTAATAAACTAATAACTGCACATAACATTTGAAATTTCTAGGAAAGATCGCAGTTTTGTTTGCCAATTACTATTTTATTTTTAGTCAATCCCACTTTACCCCTTAATATAATTTAAGGGTTGGGAAATGATATTCCTTTCACATTAAATAGTTACGATTAGGGTATAAAATTGAACCGCAAACCGAATTAACTCGTGAAAAAATTTGACTAATGATTTAATTTGACTTGGAAAAAAAACTCGATTATAATTGGTTTGGTTTGATTTTAACTAAAAAAGGTCAAACCGAGCCGAATCAACCCGATATTACATGTATATTATTTTTAAAAATATTTTATACATAAAAATATTTATTGTGATGTAATTTATAAATATTTCTTCAACTTTTTCATAGTTTTATATTTCAATATATTATTTCAAGTTTAAACTTATAATTTTAAATGGTCCAATAAATCTTTTTACAACCTATAAATATTAGTAACTCAAATAAAGCCCAAATCAATACGAATGTTAACAAAAAATTATTCAATCCAACACTAGGAATGACAATTATGTTAGATATTTATTCTTTAATTTTACATAATTACATAAACTAATTTATTTTCTTTTTAATATTTAGTCATGTAGTTAACCCGAGGTTGAAAAATCCGACTTTTATTGGTTTAGTTTGGTTTATAAATTTAAAAATCCGACACTAATGGTTTGATTTGGTATTTAAAAAATTCGAACCAACCCAGTCCATGTACACCCCTAATTACAATAATCCATTGTGCAATATTTTTTGGTGAGAATTATTTTATTTTTTTATTAAAGATTTATTCTTTTTTTTTTCTTTCTAAAATTAAAATACAAAAATAGATAACTCTTATTATATATTGCCAGCTATATCAACAGTACTCAAACGTACAAATAATGTATAAGTTAACAAAAGAAACTAAACCCGTGAAGATGGAACCATAAGGCAGACCAAGTTGTACTTCTCCTTGACTTAATGAGTGAATTCCTAGTATGGTCATTAAATTTGTAGAATTATCTTACTAAAATAACTTTTAAATTTTTTGGGATAATAGGATCACTAAATTTGTAGAAGTATTCCATTAAAATAACTTTTGATTTTTTTTAAAAAATATGATCATCAAAACTATGCACATATTTTTCAATAAAGTGAAAACTAACGGAAAAGTAATTTAAAATGGAATTTTATACATATATCTTTTAGAATTCATTTTTTGATCTAATACCCATTATATATAATTTATTTGACCATATTTTCCTAAAAAATCAAAAATTACTTTAGTAAGATACTTTTAAAAGTCCAGTGACTCATATTGTCCAAAAAAATTCAAAAGTTACTTTAATGAGATATTTCTACAAGTTCAATAATCATATGAAGAATTGATTCTAACTTAATAAAGAAAATAGACAATATATTAAAATAACTTTATCTTGGTATAATGCCAAAGTAATTATACTAGGACTTGCAAATAAGTAGAAACTAGAAAGAGCATGAATAGAAGATGGAAAAAAAAAGGAGACAAATTAATTTGTGTTGACTAGTCAATTTATTAAACACTTTTAGATGCAATAAGGTTCCAAAAATGTTTAGGAGAAAAAACTAGTACTATATTATTTTTAGTTTCTGAAAAAATAACTTATTTTACTGCTGAAAATAAATAATTTCTGAAAAACTAACTTATTTTACTGCTGAAAATAGTTATTTGCAAAAGAGTACTGACGCTAAAGTATCCTTGTTGTTCTGCTGAAAATAGTTATTTGCAAAAGAGTACTGACGCTAAAGTATCCTTGTTGTTGTTTTGACTCATTATTTCCTAAAGTTTGGTTGCTGCGCCAATAATAAGTTAAATACATGCATTAAGATACAACAGATTCCTAATTATTCAATAAAAACGAAAGAGACAAATCTTGGAACAAAGGGTGTGTTCGGTTGGTGGAAAATATTTTCTAGGAAAACAAGTTGTTTCTTATTTATTTTCTTGTGTTCGGTATGCAAATAGAAAAAAAATTTCTAAAAGCATTTGTATATATGGGTAAAGAGGTGGGATAATGAAAAAAATTATAAATTAAACATTTCTAGATTTTAAGGTTAGAAGGCCAGTGTAAGTCATTGTCAATCAATTTAAACATGAACATGTTAAAGAAAACGATTGCTTGAAATAAAAGAGGACAGCTCACTCACTCTTCTAGACACATGTCCACTACAAATAATTGCAATAAAAATAAATAACCTTAATCATTAGGCATATATTAAAGACCTTTGGCAATTTTTTTATACGTGGAAAATATAGGTTTCATAAGTTTTTTATTCTTTTAAAACTTATCCATTTTGCAACTTGCAACATTATCATATTATCCAGAAACAAAAGAGAATAAATCTAAATAAAGTAGTATTATTCACAATTTGGCTAGATCCCTTCTTCACGCTTTTTTTCTATTTTGACATATACTTATGTATATTATATATTATATATATACTAAAGTACGTAAGCAATAGAAGGATCAAAAGGTGATTTATTCCATTTTGATCAAACAAGAGAATCAGAATATATCCAATCTAGAATAACGTGCTTTATCGTAGCTAAGCAAGTCAATTAGCAATGGGTGTAAAAATGAGTTTATAATATAAAAAGGAATTTCCCTTAATTGTATATTTCGAATGGAATATTTAATTGAATTAATTTGTTAATTCGATAGTGTTAATTAAAATTAAGAGTATAAAACTAGGAAAATATTTAATAGACAATTTAACATTATATTATAATGATTCATGAGTAAACTTCACGTACCCAACCCAATAGGGGGAGGGGGAATAAGATCGAGTGAACTCGTTACTACAAAGGAATTTTGTGGAAAAGTTAGGCATGTAAAACAAAAATCATTTCAAAATAAGTAAATTTTGAAATGAACTTTTACTCTACGAAGCACTTCAATTCGAGTGGTTAATAGTATACCTAAAGTATAATTATAGGGGCAATTTCAAATATATACAATAAAGTAATTAGTTTACAAAAAATATAGTCAAGTTTTTTTTATAAAAAAATAGCTCAAATATGAATTAGCCACAAAAAAAATAACCGCATGTATATGTATTGTATCAATGGTGTATAAAAATTATGTAATGTATCAAAATTGTATAAACGTGTATCGATATTGTATAAAAGTTATGTAATGTATCAAAATTGTATAAACGTGTATTAATATTGTATATATAATGCACAAACGTGTATCAATATTATATAAATGGTGTAAGAATGTGTATCGATATTGTATATATAGTGCACAAACGTGTATCGATATTATATAAATGGTGTAAAAACGTGTATCGATATTGTATAAATAGTGTGTACAAGTTTATTGATCTTTTTTTCATAAATATCAAAAAATATTGTATAAATAATGTATAAATATGTAAGTACCAAATGTCTGTAATATTGAATTGAACAAAGACAACATTTTAATAAGTACAATAGTGTATAAACATGAAATTATCGATCTTATTTACAATAGTGTATAAACATGTAAATAAAGTTGATGAAAAGAGTTCTGGGAATTCACATAGTAAATAATTTCATGTCTACAGGACAAAAAGTTAGGAGGTTCAATCAAATTTCAATTATCACTTTTCAAATTTTCGATAACTATAACAACCTTTGAAATTTGAAGAGATTTTCTCCAAAAATGAAAATGAAAATGAAAGTTCAATCAAATTTCACTTATATGGGATGAACATTTACCATTCTCAGTCAATCAAATACACCCATAAATACCACTGAACGAAATCAACTCCGGCCACCACCCCACCAGAATTCGACCACCACCCCGCCAAAATTCGATCACCTCTGTTCGATTTCTGCGTAACCTAGCAACCAGTCACAAACCAGTGCTCCCCTTCCTTCTTCTCCGACAAAGACCACCAATGGAAACACCATTGCTGCCTCCAACAACCACCCAGATCTCCTCTATCCTTTAGTTCTCCACCCATGACATTGCATCTCCTCCACGTCGGAGCTCCAAGTTTTGGGAATCTCACCACTACTCCACTATTTCGCATCTTCTCCACCCAAACCACCAACAACAACCATAAGCTCCAAGTTTCGACCACCATCATCACTCCGTCAGAAACCAATGCCCAAAACCCCACAACGCCAAACTCCAGCGAAACCTACAACAACAACGAGAGAATAGGTACTTTTTTAAACATGTTTTTTTTTTTGGATGAAAATGTATTAAAAGATACCGCTTCTTTTTTCTGCTAAAAGTTACTACATGTCCAAATTGATTCAACAATTAGATTATCAAACAAATTCCAAAATAAAATTTAACTTTAATTTTTTAAATAACTTTTGCCAGTATGAGTGTATAGTCACTATATAATTTGTGTACACATTGATTATATACTCATAATTTGTTTGTTATATACGAATATATACCGACAACAACTACAACTATTACAATTAATTAGCAAGTGAAAAATCCATTTTGAATAGGAATATTCTGTCAGCAATCTTCTCTTTTTATCACTTCACCTTATTCTAGAAATAATCTCACCGAGCCAAGCAAAGGGGGAGGAAGAGATAGGTGGTCTGAAAACAACCCCCTCCCCACGCCTATTTATTCACCCGATAGAGCCATGATACATGCATGTCATCCCTCTCCCTAAAACTTTTAACTTTTAAGTGTCCGATTGTAAATATTTGGAATGATAGTTATTTGACTATTAAAGTATAATTAGGGGAAAAACACAAAGAAAAATGATATTCGAATTCTATAAGTCAGCAAGGTTGGTGACAGTGGAAATTAAAATTACTCCACCAAACAACACTTTTTTCCGTTGATTAACAGACTTAAACATGGAATTAAAATCATTATCTGTTGAGTATAATATCATACATCAAATAATCAAATATTTCAAAAGTGACCAATGAACTTGATGAAATTGTCATAATTAAGTAAACTAACCAACCATTCATGTGATTGGCTTTCCTATTGTCCCTACCACTATATATACAATTGTGTGACATGCCCTATTTTCGTTTGTTACTTAAGAGACTATATTTCCAGTGGACTAATTATTTGTGTTATTAGTTACGTAATCTTAGCTAAGCCTCAGATCAGCTGTACTGGTCATGCCCTTTGCTTGTTATAATAAAATAATGTTTGGCTGGATATGGAATATCATATAATATTAATTTAACACTTTAGCTTATAAAAAATAATATTATAGAAGGAAATTAAATAAAAGATTAGCATGAATCAATAGTTGAAAAGTTAATTTGGAATGAAATATCTTATCAAAGTTTAAATTTTCAGTAGTTAATTAGTCACTATTTAAAAATTATTATTTTTCTATTAAATTTTTTTATTAAAATATTCCTATAAATATTTTAATTGACTCAGTGGGTAAAGAAAAATAGTAATATTATATTCTCATGAAAAAATTAGGAAGTTTCTCATTGTTTCAATGAGAATCTCTTTTCCACCATGTATTTTTTTCCAGTGCGTTGATTTGATGAAAAATGAGTGAAAAATTTATATTTTATCACATAAAGTTTTTATTGATTCGCGGTAAAAATTAAAAAATCTTTATTTCTAATAGTGGTTAAATTAAAATTTAAATATTTTTCTTTTCATGTAATAATGAACTAATAAGTCGATCAAACTGACAATAAAAGCTACAAACCTCCAATAACATTTTAATATTCATATTTGACAACAAATTTTCCTAGAGGCTTCTCAAACTATGAATACAATTAGACATGTTAAACAACATCTCTTGAAAATCCACCTTTTATTTTACTAGAGCATGGAAAGAAAACGCATTAGCCGAGGATCCTTCAGAAATATGCTCTCTATCTCCACGAGATAGTGATAAGGTCTGTGAACACTCTATTATTCCCAGACCTCACTCGTAATATTTCACTGGGTATTGTTGTTGTTGTTAAGGGAAAAAAACGCATTAACCCTTGCCTCAATCATTTTTGTGCATAAATAAGTTGATTATCCAACGAATTAGATATAGTTCAATTCTAATTTAATTTTTATTTATTACATTTCAATTAAATATTGTCCAAATTAAAATCTTTAATTAATGGGCACCGACCTGTTGAGCCTTTTTCACTTTTGCATCTTTTCCCTATCACGGTTTAATTTTGCTCTAAGAAAAGCACTTCAGTAATTAGTGGGTTCTTTCTTTTCTATCAAAAGGGAGAGATAATGAACTTTTGAAAACTTTAAAATAGAACATGGGTACACATGATATATAATTGTCTGATATTTGGTGTCCACATACCCAGATGTTCGATTAATTTAAATTTGTATCGTATAAAATTTATTAAAACAGATAACGATCTCTATTAGGAGTTTTTCCATTCAAAAACTCAAACCCAAAATATCTAACTAAAAACGAAAGAATCTTATCCATGTCACTACACCTACCCATCTCGACTGGTCATGGGTACACACAATTGCCAAAAAGCGAAGTGCCCACCAAAAAGCCACCTATCGACGTAACAACATCTGAATTATGAAAGAGATTGGGTAAAGTATGGGAAATCATATGCTTAAAGTTTGGAATCAAAAGATTATAAAAGAATCTCATGCCCACTGAGGACCAGCAAACAGTTTAAGGTTGTAAAAAGATAAACATATTATTCGGTGACTTTGTAGTTCATACTATATTTCAGTGCTATAACTTTCTTATCAAACAATAAAAAAAAATCCGTTCGGTGCACTAAAGTTCTCGCTGTGAGTAAGATTCGGGATATGACCCAACCACAATAAAAAATTTAAAATAAAGAATTAATTTACAATGATTTTTAATCAAAGGTGATCTCCCTATTTTGTCCAACCATTTATTTTTGTTTATTCCGCATGCGATATCTCATACATGTATTCTTAACTTTTATGAGAAAAAACAAGTTACATGTATCTTTATCTATTTATTTTTTCAAAAAATGTGGCAGAAGAAAAATTGTGTAGTCCTAATAAGCATGTGTTTTTTGTCTATACAATAAGTTGTAGTAGTATGAGTACATTGCAAAAAGGATACTTAGGTTCTATTAGTTGACGAAGAATTAACCCTTTAAAATAAAAATAAAAAGACGTACAGAATAGAAATACAGAATGAGGTGGAGATTATTTTGTTTCTGAGCAAGCTGGTGGTTGTTGTATGGATACAATTGAATATTTAGTCATCATACAATATTAAGATATACATATATATGTTTATTTATATAACTACTTTTATAGTAGTACTTTACAAGAGACATAGCACCCAATCAGAAAAAATCATCGGTATCAGAATCTCAAAAAAGAGAGGAGCAAACTAAAGGTAACAACTAACAACTCCGATCGAATACCAACTACTTCATACAATAAAAATATTTTAGTCAAATTACTCTCTACTTAATTTTTTTTTAAGGAATATAAAAAAAAAAATATGATCAAGTATTTAAGAACGGAGAAAATATAAACTGGAACAGGTCAAAAGAATCCCATTCAAAAGTACCCTCCCCTTTCGAAACGAATCAGGAATGTCAAAGTGTTTATATAGTGCGATTCAAACATTTATTTCTAATTTCTTTCAGAAATAAAAGATTGTACTACAATAGAAGTACATTTTATGTTTTTTAATACATTCGGAAATAGGACTAAGGTGATAGTTCTATAATTATGAAAACTTAAGACATAATGGAAATCGCAAGTAAGCAATATTTTTTTCTTCTTTTGCTTACTCAAACAATTATTATGTCATTTAAATGTGAAATATCAAGTACTATATATAAGTGGATCCCAACTCCTTAAAGGAATGAATACTGCACTTGCCATTCTAAAGAGAGAAAACAAAAACGTTGGATTTCGTTGGAGGAATTTGATCAATTACTCTTCGTACTTAGCCAAAGTACATTCTATTTTAACACTCCCTGTCACTTTGCTATCTGTAAAATTTGCACAGAAAATAAACAATCGCTTTGCGAGAATTTTGTTTATTACTCCCTCCGTTCATTTTTACTTGTCCACTTTTCTATTTTGGGATGTCCAATTATATTTATCCAGTTTATAAAATCAATGGATAATTTACTTATTTCTACCTATTTTACCCTTAACATTAAATACAATTCATTATCTAATGCATTTTCTAAAGCATTAAATTTATTATATTCAAAGGGTAATATGATAAAATTATCCTTATCATGGACGGAGGGAGTATGTGTCTCAATCACACAATTGACATTAAAAGTGACTCTAATTCTTATACTTTTTGGTCATTTTTTTTTGGGGTGAAATAAAATGAAGCTCGCTTTGATCTTGCTTTCTAGAGTTGGGGAATACTTTTAAATGCCTTTTTTCTAAAATAAAATCATTCTTGAGATTTAAGTAGGCATGGGTATTACATAATTATATATACATATCAAAAGTAATACAATCTTAACTGTATTTGGTCCCACTTTCCCATCCTCAAGTCATAAATTAGCCTCTAAAAGTCCATTACCAATAATTATACTTTCTAAATCCCACCAATGTGATCTAGTATGGAACTATGGATTAGTTAGCCAAGGATTTCTAATGAAGTAACTAAACTCCACTAGAAATATTCTTCCTAAGAAAAGCAATAAAGTACTACAACTTGCTTAAATGGACAAAGAAAACAAATGCTTAAAATTACTTACGGATGTTATTCTATTTTCAAAACTCGAAGAAAAAAAACTTTTTCGAAATTTTTAACTTAGGATGAAAAAAGCTCGTCCTAAAATTCTTCTGCTCACTGTGACTTTGCTGCTCCTTTCACTAATTAATCACTACGTAGTCTTACTGTAATAAGTCGAAGCCAGCTAATTCTCTTCTCCCTTAAGACATCGACTTCTCACCAACCACTACTTTTCTTTTTCGATGTTCTTATTAAAATTGACTAATTTAAATTCACGCTAGATAAGACCCATTTGAAATAGTGCTCGTTATCAAGGATTTTTCTACTACTTTTCTTCTTCACTACTACCGTACTCACAGTAGCTACACCCTACTCCTCCACCGTCCAATATATACTCACAAATTCCTCCATTCTCCCTCACACTCAATAACTTCATTTTTTCCCATTTTCATTCAATTGGGCAATTGCATAATCTTTCTAGAACTAGTTAGTAATTCATAAAATGGGCTATGGCCGTCTAGGAAAACCCGACCCCGGAGAAACTTCCGGCAGGGTGATAATTCCCAATTCCAATCCCCGTAGCTGTAAGCTTAAACTACTCATTATTTTTGCTACTGTTCTTCTACTTGCCTCTGCAATTTCCGTCGCGGTTTTGGTCGGTATTCGGCACAAGACCGGAAAAAGAATCGATAAACCAAGTCAAGCTATGGCGCGTACCTGTAGTCGTACTCTGTATCCGTCTCTCTGTCTCAATTCGTTGATTAATTATCCAGGAGCTAACTCTGCTTCTGACAATGACCTCGTTCACATTTCCGTCAATTTAACTCTCCAGCGATTTGGTAAGGCGTTTTACAAGGCTTCCGATATCAACAACCTTCAAATGAACACGAAAATGAGATCGGCGTACGACGATTGTCTCGAATTGTTGGGAGAGTCCGTGGACCTTTTATCACACTCGTTAACCTCTGTTTTCTCCGGCGACGACGGCGATGATTCTCCGACGGGATCCACACAGGACGTGATGACGTGGCTGAGCGCTGCTCTCACGAATCAGGATACGTGTACCGATGGATTCGCCGACGTCACCGGGAACGTGAAGGATCATATGTCGGAGAATCTCAAGGACTTGTCTGAATTGGTGAGTAATGCACTCGCTATTTACGCTGCTGCTAATGGAGACGATGATTTCTCCGGGATTCCGATACAGAATCGTCGGCGTAGATTGATGGAATTTGAAACACATCATAATGAATTTCCAAAATGGATGTCTCGGAGGGACAGAAAATTGATGAACAAGTCAGTCTCGGCAATTCAAGCAGATATAATTGTGGCGAAAGACGGTACCGGAACGGTGAAGACGATAGCGGAGGCGATAAAAAAGGTGCCGGAAAAGAGTAATAGACGGACCATAATTTACGTCAAAGCAGGAAGGTAAAAATTCAAATTACTCCCTCCCTTTTTAGCCATACTTTCTTTTTTAGTTGGTTTCAAAATAAATAATTTTTTTTTTAGCAATCTTTTAATTTTAACTTTTCACATAAGGCTTTTTAGCCATACTTTCTTTTTTAGTTGATTTCAAAATAAATAATATTTTTTTTAGTAATCTTTTAATTTTAACTTTTTACATGACATATTTAAAATTATAATATTAAAAGATATTTTGGTACATTTGATATATCTTTAATTTATGATTATAAAATTTAAAAATTTTTTTTATTTTTTTAAATTTTGTGTCAAGTCAAAATAAGCGAAATAAATTGAGACGGAGGGAGTATTTTTTTGAGACAAAGTTGTTAGAAAAGTGAAAACTTTTTGGTTCACTTTTTGGTAACGTATCTGATTCCCTTTTCAATCTTTTATTTTTACTTACGTGGCAAACACAAAAGTAAACTTTTTCTTCATTTTATTTGTCGTAGTAATTAAGCAAGTTGACCTCATATTATTTTAATTATTTTATTATAGTATATTTATATTTTTATTGTAATAATAAAAAAATGACAGGTATGAAGAAAATAATTTGAAGGTAGGGAGGAAGAAAATGAACGTGATGTTCATAGGGGACGGGAAGGGGAAGACGGTGATTACAGGAGGAAAAAGTGTATCCCAGCACCTTACAACATTCCATACTGCCTCCTTTGGTAAAATTCTCACCCCTCTATACTTATTGCGGTCTATTTTATTTGTTATGTTTTCTGTCTGCATATTTTTTTAAAATATATTAATTAAATTATTTTCATTTATTTTGAATTTGTTATTTTTATAAGTATGATACTTAAAATTTAAAATAGATCAGAGGGTATTGGAAATAGTTTTTCAGCATTTTATAGAAAATGTTAGTTATATATTTTTCTATGATCTTCTTAACGTATTTTATTTAATTTGAAGAGAACAAGAGATTTTATTTTTTTCAAAGGATATTTTATTTTTATTTTCTGGTGTCACGTGAAATTAAATTTGAAGACGGTGGGCATGGCGATACTGGCTGGCGGCGGCTAAGCAGAGCATGTGGTAGAAAATGCCCGTGCATGGATGTCATTGAATTCTTATATTTCCTCCTATTCAATTTATTTGACACGAATTTTTTTAAAAAATAAAACTTTTAAATCTTGTGATTTTATATTAAAAATATGCTAAATATATCAAAATGTCATTTAATATCGTAGTCTTAAACGTATCATGTGAAAGTTGAAAGTAAAAGGGTCATTTTTTTTTAAATATACTAAAAAGAAAAATAGATGGAACAAATTGAAACAAAATCCTAATTAAAAGTCTTGTAGCTTAGCCCTTTGCACTTCTTCCTTATTTGATGTGGCCCACCTCAACCAAAAAGTATTCCGGATTAGCACGTTATGAGTTGGGATTTGGGATTTGGAATTTTACATGTTCCATCTAGTTTATAGCATTCAAAACTTATTAGGGATAGCGATATATATGACCTAACTAATTTGGTGGACACAATTTAAAGAGACAATATTGCTATCGTAGGAGCAGGTGGAGTCATCACTCATTGCACATGTCCTTTGATACGTCTGTTATGCTCACCTTTCTGTTTAACTTGGTTATTTTGTACACTTCTAACATCTACCATAGGGATTGTATGTTTGGTGGCGACATGGGGGCGAAAAAAGAAAAGAGAGGGAGGGGGGTTTCTCTCGCTTTTGGTATTGCGGGCCGCTAGTGAGAGGCTCGCACGATGAGATATTAGCTAAGTGATACGCCACGCCCTTGATACTTATAATGTCATTGTGCTTGGGCTGTGAGGGCCCCTTGGAGAGTAGAAAATGGAATAAATAAAGTGTTCTGTTATACCGAGTTAATTACTATACAAAAATGCTATTTAATTTCAGAGAAATTTATTAATGAAAATGCAGCTGCAACTGGAGCTGGTTTTATTGCAAGGGATATGACATTTGAGAACTATGCTGGACCAGACAATCATCAAGCAGTAGCCCTTCGTATCGGAGGTGATCACGTCGTGGTCTTTCGCTGCAATATTATCGGATACCAAGACACCCTCTACGTGCACTCGCAGCGCCAATTCTATCGCGACTGTGATATCTATGGCACGGTGGATTTCATTTTCGGCAATGCAGCAGTAGTCCTCCAAAACTGCAACATCTATGCCCGAAAGCCCATGGCTAATCAAAAGAACACAATCACTGCCCAAAACAGGAAAGACCCTAACCAAAACACTGGCATTTCAATCCATGCTTGCAAAATCGTGGCAACACCTGACCTCGAGGCGTCCAAAGGAAGCTTCTCTACGTATCTAGGGCGACCATGGAAGATGTACTCACGAACAGTCTACATGTTATCTAGCATGGGTGATCATATACACCCCCATGGTTGGCTTGAGTGGAATGGTAATTTCGCGTTGGACACTTTGTATTATGGCGAGTACATGAACAATGGGCCAGGAGCAGCCGTAGGGCAACGCGTTACTTGGCCGGGATATCGGGTGATCAAGTCTGTCGAGGAGGCCAGCAAGTTCACTGTATCAAAGTTTATTTATGGATCATCTTGGTTGCCTTCAACTGGGGTGTCTTTCTTGGCAGGGCTAGGTACTTAAAGGAAGGTATATCAAACACCTACTCCAAAGTGGAGATTTATGGTTTTTGCAGTTGGTATATAATTTCAAAGTGCAATAAGTATGTCCCATTAGTATTTAATTTCAAAGTGCAATAATTAATCCGTTAAGTTGCAAATACTCTGCTTAATTGACTAAAAGAGCAAGTCCAAAAGCATTCTAGAGATACCTCTTCATTGAATGATAAAGTGTTGTAATTTCTTTTTTTTTGTAATTAGATCATACTAGTAAAAAGTTATTGGTTCAATTGAAAAAGTGTCATCAGTTTTACATTACGAATTAGATTCAATTGATCGAGCTTCAAGTTGATGGTGACTTTTGTGGACGTGCCTCTACATTCTTCTCCCTTTAATAAATGTAAGGCTTCCATTTGATGCCCTCTCCATTGGTGTCACGTAAATGTTTGGATATGATTTGATTGAAATTTGAAAAAAAAAAAAATAGTATTTAAAGTTGAGTTGAAAACGAGTATTTGAAAGTTTGAAGTTGTACTTGAGCATGAAAACATAGTTGAAATTTTGTGAGTGAAACTTGAAAAATTCCAAAAATCTATTTTTCAAACTTCGAATTCTATGTTCCAAATTTAAAAGTTGAAATGGTCAGTTCGATAAACAAACACTTACGAAATGACGCTTATTCATGGTCGAACGGCTAAAAATGCATAGATGCACTTGGACTAGTGCAGCTGTCTGTAAAGCTAGCAAAATGAAAAAGTAAACTCCCTTAGTAAGCTAGCTTTGGTTGCTAAGCAAGCCAATAGATTCGTGACGAAAGCCCAAGCGTAGAAGCTTAGTAAAAAAGGTCCCCTAATGTATGGTGATTATAGAACTTTGATCAACTCCTTAGATAGGAATGTGATGATGACAGCAGAACAAAACCCAAACTTATGGTATTGCTCTGGCTTTCCAAAAGGGAAGGGCCAAACCTTTTTGGGGTCCCAAAAGGGGCAAAGAATAAAGGCAGAGTTGGGGAGATTGATTCGTTTGGTAACTTAGGCAACAAGGGAAACTGGCAAAATGACAGCTGTGACTTGTGAGCATCCAAATTCAGTCTCTGAAATAAATGCTCAATACTAGTTGGAGCCCCTGTCTAGTGTCTACTCTGTTAAGTTTCTCCTTAAATTAGCTGCAAAAACTGAGTTGACTGCTTACTATTCTTTGTTATGAAGTGGACCAGGCGTCTGGCTCGGCAATTAGGATGTTATGATCCTTTTGCAATGTTTGAGACTTAAGACCCTAAGGGATAAATGGGAAGCTGATGTGGGGCTTATATAACCTTGGGATCTCCCATCTTAATAATTAGCTTTCGGGGTGTGATTCTCCCTGGGTTGTATCAATGGTATTAAAGCCACCCATCACTCTTTGTGCCTACCATGCCATGGAAGCGCCTGGGCACCTAACTCGAAAAGGACTACCTAGGAAAGAGCTACTTGGGGTAGAGCGAAAGCTATCCAGTGTGAAGCCATCAAGGACAACGGATGCAAAGCATGATGGTCTGTTATAATCTTATTGCAAGGTATGGGAATGGGGAGCTGATGGAGCTTATATAACCTTGGGATCTCCCACCTTTTGGGGTACGATTCTCCCTGGGTTGTATCCACCGCATGAAGTCGAAATTTGCTCATCATATCATGAGTGGTCAGGGAACTGCAAGTCCAATTCAATATGTGGATAGTCATGAGTCCAGCAAAGCTATAGTAAGATATATTTATCAAGTCATATTTCCACAATAAGCAAAACCGAAATATTCAAAGTTAAGAGGCCCCTATCTGTAGGGTGGAAATTAAATGAGCATCACATTGACAACCACCATCCATCAAGATACAGATCATAATGATATTCACATCCCATCTTCCCCAGAATTTAGCTTCGACCAAGTCACTATTAACATATGCACAAAATTTACATCTTCATACATTTTACTTAATCAGGTCATCAAGACGTCGATCCATGATCAGTGAGACAGACTGCAAGAATGCTGCCTCACTTGTTCCTGGGAGCACACCCTCTTCCGCTTCTTCAACAATCTCCTCAATGATAGACTCCTTCTTTAGTGTTTCCCTGCACATGATTCTTCCAATTGCAAAAGGTGTGAGACCTCTCTCTGCGCCTTTCTTCAGAAGCATAGTAGAGATATGAAGTACACGTGCACATGCGAGGGACATGGTCCAACCATGAAACTTCAGAAGCTCAATGTCTTTCTCGGCATCAAGAGAGTTTATGTAAGCAATTGTCTCAGCGGAGTAAGGCTGTTGTGCTTGAGGCCAGTAGAGCCAATCAAAAGTACAATCTTCAAACTGCATTAGAAAAGGGGAAATTAGATGATGACAGCGGAACCACTACCGGTAAAGAAAAATCAGGGCACACAGAAGTTGTCTAGATTAATGCAATCACATTCCACAAACTAACACGAGAAGCATAGGATGAAAGACTGAATCAACACCTAGCGTACCATGATCTAGAGTGAACGAGCAAGATGATGCATACCAGGGAATACTCTCTTAACCTATATCTTACTCCTCATACAACATATTCTGCTAAAACCTATCAGAGAAAATACATACATCACCACAGAAGTCATAAAAAGGCCTGAAATAGACCCAGTAAAGGGAATCAGAAGAGAAGTCATTTTTTTTTTTTCGAGAACTGGTAATTTTTAGAAGAAAAGTTAATTAATACCCATATCATCTTTGGATAGATATTCAAAAGTTGGGAACATTTGCAACAACTAAAATATATTCCAACTTACCAGATTTTGGTAAAAAAAAGTTTCACACACATAGCAGGATATGACATCTATGATTACTAAGTGCTTCTATTTGGTAAATATAGGATGCTGAGTTGAGACACTTACATTTTCAGGCAAGCAGTAGCCATGATCAATTGGAATAAGCACAAGTTGACCATCCTTATCATCTTTCTGAACCAAAATGTTTCCAGCATGCCTATCTGCATTCGCCAACCTTATGTCCAGTACCGAAATCCTGTGTACATCATCATTAGGAAAAGCACGAGGACCAATATCCTCACAACTTCCAGAGTTCTTCATGAACATCTGCAGCGACCCAATCTTAAGACTCTTGGATGAATATTCACAACCTTCAGCATAATTGAAACCGGTATGGAGACACTTGACCATAACTGTGGGAGGAACCCCAGCAAATCCCTTCTCATCGCTACAAGTTGAGCGAGGTCCCGACTTGGGATGATCCAAAATATATGCAGCAACCTCCCTAAATGCCCCCTCTCCTACACATGTGCCCTTCTTCAACCCCTCACCATCTACGGACAATGGCAGCCCCCGTGGATTATTCACAGCCATAGGCTCCTCATCTATTGGTTTAAAAACAGAGATATAATTCTGACCGCATGAATCTAGCATGAAATAAGCACCCCCTGATCCCTCAGAAGACCTAATTGGTTGGTGACCCCTCGCTATCCCATCGAAAGTGCTACCAATCAGCTGCTTAAACACTGGCGATAGTGTGATCTTAGGATTAACAATCAATGGTTCCAAAATAGAACTTCTTGGCACAGTATTGAGTGCAACAACCTGAAACCTCTCTTGGAGCTTCTCTACAGCATCAGCCCCATTCTCATCTGATGCTACAACTGAAACTTCAAAATCTTTTTGCACGGCTTTAGCCTGTACTTTAGCTGATTTACGCACCAACAAGTGAAGCACTGCATCGTTGCTTTTACAAATATCATCTATCAACCTCTTATCTTCTAGTTCCTCACCGTCAAGTATTAGTTCCTGTTCCCTAAGATCACGAAAACTTTTCCCCTTCTTTGCGATCTGCTGTTTCACATAACCAACATTTTTCTTTCTATCGACGTGGAACTCAAACTCCTGACCACACACTGTCCTAACAGTAATTGCTTGTAAATCAGACAGACGAAGAACCAAATGCAAAATGTTACCATCAGCGACCCCATAGTCCCCCACGCGGGAATTGTTCCGAGCCAACTCCTTGCCATCAAAGACAAGCTTCTGCTTCTTCACAAAGAAACCTTTGAATGTCTGAATTCTAAATTTCACAGAAGCAATAGAGTCGGACTCCTTAACACGCAAGGGAATTACAGACCCACCCACGGTCAAAAAAATCAAGATTGAATCATTCGACCAGGAACCATATTGGCCTACCAAACAGCTTGCTAACTTCAAATTATCTTCATATACTGGACTAAGCGCAACAGTAGCAATAGACATTGTTCCCTAAAGGTAAGGAGTTCTTTCCCTACAAATCAAATTTACTCATCAGAGTAAGTATATAATAAATAATTGTGACACATCATACTTGATTAACCCGTCAACAATTACAAAAGCCACAAATAAATATAGATTAAAATGCTAAGACCTTGGCAACTCACAAGTTGCGGCTAAAATTAACACTGCAGTAAGAGATTGAAACAAATATGCCCTCAATGGCCAAGATTGGGAATAACAAAAGGAGAAACGTGGAATTTGAGGTACTGCAGCAAAATCCTAATTGTCAACAGTAAACCAGCACTATAACTAAGGTCTAATTCAGGACCAAGTCAGACCTCAGCTCACCAACTTTTAGCGTTTTCACAAACATCACCATGATAACATCAACTATTTATTCAAGAGATGAGGACTACAAGAAAGAGTATTTTGGAGTTAAAGCAAAGAAACAGACACGCTAAACACCCAAAAGAATGGACAATATGATAGTAAGAACATAAATTTCTGACCAGAAAGAAAATGAATTAACTCTTTCATCCAATAAAAATTTAAAAAAAGTTTAGGCCTTATAGTTGTTCATTTATATTTTTTTGATGACTCTTATAGTTGTCATTTTGTATTTGATGTTTCCATATAAGGATGCGTTAATTCTACGGTTTTCAGTTTCCCAGTTATGAGTTGTGTTTATGAGAAACTCATTTGGATCAATCAGAAGGATTTCCTTTTCTTCTTCCTTTTTAAAAATTTGTTATATAGGGTTAAGAGTTTTGGTTTTAGGTCTAGAATTGAAATTAAAATGGTGAAAGAAGGTCTAGTTGGTATGGTAGAATCATGAAGTTTCTATCAGTTTATCTATCAGATTTTCAACTTATATATTGAGTAACGTCTTTCTCTAACAAATCAACTGTTGGTATAGAGTTCATTTTGTAGTCAGCAAAAGCAGATCTAAAAGCTCTCCCTTCCGATTTCGGATGGATATTGAGATACTGATTTTGTTGGCCCCCTTGGCTAATATTTGGTTTCCATTACTCTTTGTTACTGGACATTTGCTACATTTCCTTTATATTCGGGAGAACTAGTTAATATGTTGCCACAAATCAAATTTTACTCATCAGATTAAGGACAGGTTTAATTATCCCAAACAATCATGTTGATAATCAGTCAACAAAACCACAATTATACAGATTACTAAATGAGTTGAGTCAAGATGGGCTAAACCATGGGTCATAACCCAACGTGCCCAACTTGACCCAATTTTTGTTCTTCTTTTTAGGAAAATTTTCATAATTTCCTAAGTATATACTTGTACTTCAATTATTATATTTGGTAGCAAAAATAAATTTTCTAGATATACCAATATAGACATCAATAAACGTTCTCAACAAACCCTATTAATTAAATCAACAACAACAATTCAATCTTCTCATTTCAAATATTTGAACATAGAGCTGCTTGTATAAACAAAATACTTTACATAGAATAATTATAACATGTAAGCCAGTAATTAGGTATAACCATATAACCAGAATATATAATAATTATAATATGTAAGCCGGTAATTAGGTATAACCACATAATCACAACACATAATACTGCATACTTCCACTCAAAGGAAAAATTCAATATGTTGGAAAATTTTGAACGATAATTTCGAGTCATTGTTAAATTTATATATGTCTTCTATTAATTGTAGAAATTAATTTGAATAATTAAAGTAATCTACTTCAAAAAGTTAAGAGAGAAAACAATAACCAATCATATTAAGCCACTAAAAGAATTGAAATCTAGGCTTAAAGTTGTCCAGGAATCTTCAAAAGGAAAAAAGCAGCAGCATAAAGTCACTATAATAAGTAGAGGATTAAACAATAACTGAAGATAAACATAATTCTCAATTCCTCATAAATGACAAAATACAAAAGTGGGAAAAACAAACAGATGTAAAATAGACACCTTCACGGGTTGGATTTGGGCACTTTCACGGGTTGTCTTTGGACAAGTTTATTTCACGGGTTGAAATGGGCTATGCTCAAATCAGCCCATCAGAAAATTGTATCATTGCCCAAACATAAATCATTGGGCGGGTTAGATGGGCTCGGGCCATTTTTGCCACCCTTAGTTCCAGCAAAGAGGGCCAAAGAGTTAAAAGGATTTCACAAAGATACACTAACTATGGAAACATGAAAGCGAAAAATTTGACCTTCTTATCGGAAAGAAATAATTAAATCTTTCATCCAAAAAATGTTAATAATTTATAAAAACTTTAGGCCTTATGGTTGTTCATTTACATATGTTGTTTTCTGATGAGCAGGGGTGGATGCACGTTTCCCTAAGTGGTGTCATCCGACACCGCTTTGCCAGAAATTTTAACTAAATTTGTATGACAAATAGCGTGAGAAAACAAATACCACAAGATATAAGAGAAAGTGACACCGCTTAACACATTCCAGCTCTTAGTTTACTGGTCCAGCGTTGAGTTTTCTTAATGAATGGCGCGGATCGATTCCCCCAACATTCGTGAATTTGTCATTGTTTTTTAGCATTTCCAACGTTTCCTTAAAAAGAGATCCTCAAAGGATTCGAAACGCTGACCTCCCCTTCAATAAAAATCAAACAAACCAACAGACCAGAAGCTCTTTGAAACTAATCTTTTGTTAATACTCCTTTTGAACTGATAGTGTATGGATAGGGTAACGACAAACTCCCTCTCTTCACTTTTACTTGTCCAGTTTGGACTTTGCACGCCTCTTACGAAACAATGATTAATAAGGGTAGTTTACCACAATACCCATATTAATTGATGTTTAGTCTAAGGTCTTGAGAAATGATTTGGGGAATATGTAATTAATGCTAAAGGTAAAACATGAAAAAGATAGGTCTTTCTCTTTATATGCTAAAAGCGAAAATGTATTTTTATTATAATGGACAAGTAAAAAGTGAACAAGGGAACAGAACATTTATACCGACTGTGAAACTTCTTAAAACATTTACTTCCGTCAATTAGTAGCATAATCTTTAACATTTATGTTAGCGTTTATTTTTGAGAATGAACATTAATGTTAGTGTTTATTTTGACACCGCTTACGAAAAGTCCGGTGTACGCCAGTGCTGATAAAGATGTGTTTACTATGCGGTTTTCAGTTCCCCGGCTATGAGTTCTGTTTATTAGAAACTCATTTGGATCCATGAGAAGGATTTCCTTTTTCTTCTTCTATTTAATTTCAACAACAACAACAACAACATACCAAGTATATTCCCACAAAGTGTGGTTTGGGAAGGGTAGAATGTACGCAGACCGTACCTTTACCCCAGAGTGAATTTAGGTCTAGAGTTAGAAGTTCAAATGGTGAAAGGACTAGTTGGTGCCGTAGAATCATGAAGTTTTGTATCAGTTTGTCAATCACATTGCTGCTATTTCAACTTTTATATTAAGAAGCATCGCTCAACTGTTTTTATAGAGTTCATTTTGTAGTCAACAAAAGCAGATCTCAGTTTCAGTTCTGGAGTTTTATTGGCTTATGCTTCCTTTTATGAATCTCCCTTGGCTACTATTTGATTTCCATTACTCTTTATTACTGTACATTTACTACATTTCTTTCATATTCAGGAGAACTAGTTAATAGACTGCCACAAATCAAATTTTGCTCATCACATTAAACAACAATAATAACATACCCACTCTAGTCCCATAAAGTGGGGTCTGGGGAACGTAGAGTGTACGCACATCTTACCTACCTTAGAGGTAGAGAGGTTGTTTCTGATAGACCCTCGGCACAAGGGTTCAATCATGTTGATAATCAGTCAACAAAACCACAACAATATATTATTTTGAAAACCCACAAATTTACAATTCAAAAATTGCTACTAAAATTCACAGCAGCAACTATAGATTCCAAACAAATACGCCCTGTATAGCCAAGAATTAGGCATATCGGAGATCCAATTCAGCTCCACCAACTCTTAAAGCAATTTCCAAAACCCCACTATGATAACATCAACAATTTTTTCAACAAAAAGGGGATTTTGGGGGGTTTAAGCAACAAACAAAGATACATTAACTACAGGAGGAAAAAAAAGCGAAAAATGTGAATTTCTTACCAGAAAGATTATAGAAATCAAAGCAAAGGTTGAATCTTTTTGCATACGAAAGAAGTAGTTGATTATCCAAAATCCATTGTGAATTTTGCCCTCATCAGCTTTGCTCCCAGACTGATGATGTAATTATTTTTTATGCTTTATTTCAGTAGAGAGGATTTTCGCTTAAACAATGAGTAGTGATATTTAGCATGCATATATAGAAAATGGAAGTTTTACACTCTTCTTAAGAAACGGGAAGGAGGGTGGGGGTGGGGTGTTTACACTGTTTAATATTCTATAACCTTCTACTCCTTCTTTCGTCTCGATTTACGTGACATACTTAAAAAATTTAACCAATCAAATTTTTCTTTAATCAAAATATTTTTATCTTTCAAATATGTTTAATTATTAATATCATAATCTATAGTATTTCTTATGTAATTTTTAAATATATAAATTTTATTTTAAAAAATTTAATACTTTTATATTAAAATTTACATCAAAATATAAAAGTTTAAATCTCAAAATTTCAATTGTGTCACGTAAATTGGAAGAAGGAAAATTTTATTTTTTCTTTTTCTTTACCTTTTATTAAATTGCTTATAAACTCATTAGTTAGAATTAGATACAGCTCAAAAGTTTAATTAGAAAAGCTATAAAGCAAACAAAAACAAAGAACTCTTTTTTTTCTTCTACATTTATTATTATACCAAATTGATGAATGCAAAGTATCTGTAGTTTTTAATACTTTATACGATATATATTTTATAAAAACGCTTGATATGAATAAATATTTTATTAAAAATTATCATTGATCATTACAAAAAAAATAAAAAAAAAACAAAAAATACATATGATCAAGCGACAAGTTAAGGAATTTATGTCTTTTTTTAATCTCGAGTAAGAGATGGTAATTTCTTCATCCCATTAACTTGTCGTTTAAAAAATTCATCCTAAAATATTTCTCACTTTAAAAACTCCTGAATAAAACTCATAATTATTTTCAACTATATCCTTAATGTTAAAAAAATATGCACAATATTTAACAGAAAGATGAGCAATTTTTTACCCTTTTAACTTGGCCAACAAGGACTGTTAAAAAAGGGAGGTAAAACAGAACTTGGCCACCAAGATATATGTCTGACATGGCAACTACGAATGATGGCCAATTATATTTTGCCAAGTCAGCAAAATTTACATGTATCCTTCTATTAGGTAAGATTTGATTTCAGTCAATTATCTTAGTCAAAAATGTCCACTTAGTACTTGTCTATTTCTTCTTTTTTTTTTTTCTGGAATAAATTGCAGTAGGACCATTTAAATATTAGAAAGTAACACCTAATACACTAAAATTAAAATGGTTGTGATTAAACTAATTAATGGATGCTCTTGTTGTAACTAAACATATTAAAACTATTACGTAACGAAAAATAAATAAAAGTTTGAATCTAGTATGTATGATATATAATTATCAGACTACATTTTTGTACCAAATTCACAAAAAAAATTGCGGAAATGTATTTTAAATGAAAAGTGTAATATGTGGAGCAAAGGCAAATCTAAAATTTAAATTTTATGGGTTCAATTCTAACATTGAGCTTGTTATGTTTTTAAAATTACAAATTTATATCCCGTATTTATTATAATTTTGATAATTTTTTATAAATTAATTTATATTTTATGTCAAAAATATTGAATTCAGATGAACTTTGATACTGATACACTAGATGTGTCCATGATGCGAAGAACTAAGAATATGTCACCTCAAAAAAGAGCAGAAATCATATAGTACACTAGTCATGTTGACCCATAGTTCAAGGTTACATGGTGACTTAGGGAATTTGAAATTCACCATGATAAATTTCAAAAAGGATTGAAGAAATTCAGAGTATCATGATAGAGGTTAAATACAAATCTCACATATGGTAAGAAGAAAATAATAAAATGATTAACTATCTTGCAAATTAGGACACTTGATAATGGAAGTGGCGAATTCGATAGCTTCCAACAATTGGATAGAGAAGAAAAGACGATGATTAATAGCAATAAATTAAAATGTTCATACATGAAAGTGAAAACAATCAAACAATAAAAGCAAATATGGAGGAATCGAACAAAGAAGGCGATAGACTAGTCGAGCTAAAAATCAACATAATGAAACAAATAATAACAATACAGAGGGCACACAACAACAAAGAAAGCAGCATACCATGCCTAACAGGAAACAATTTTCAAGTTATAGAGAAAATTCAAAAGGAGTGATAATGAAATTACTAGAGTCAAATTACATAATAAAAATGGGTCATCAATCTACATACTAGCTACTCAATCTTCAGCTGCATCCAAATTCATCGTCATTCTGATGGCCACAGAAGAAAGGATCGGAGCTCAAGAGTTGAATCGTCATTTTCAATTGTTAAATTAGGGTTTTTATTTATATCGCTTTCTAGAATAGATTAGATAATGTAAATTGCTTTTGCTCTTAATAAAATGACCACACAGTCGCAAAACTTTAGTTAAAAAAAAATAGGTCACTGTATACGCCAGACAATAATATTTTTTAAGGAAGTTCAAAATAATTTCTTTTACCAAAAGAGGAAATCTAACTTTTTCCATATTTGGTGAAGTTTTGTTTTTCACAATTAACCCTTATAATTCATTTCAAAGCTCCATTTAACACTTAAATATTATAATTAATTTTTAATACTCAAAAAAAATATTAAAACAATTTTGATTTGTTAATAGTAATATCAATCTTGAACAAATATTTTTTTGAAAAAAAAAAATCGCTAACTAAATATCATGAAAAAACATCTTGATATTTTTACGTAAGATAATAAGGGTGGGGACATAAAGTTAACAATTCAAGAGCAAATATATCAAAAAAAAATGACGAGGGATAAATATAACCTTTTTATGATATTATAAGGACAAATATGACCCTTTTTCGATATAGGAATGGTTCAATGTAACAAAAAATTGATCATTTTTTTTACGAAGTTATAACTCTTCATTTATTTTAATTTCCCTGAGATCGTGGAGAAGACATGTTTATCGCCTTTTATCCATCCCATACTGCTTTGAATAGGGCTTACGGAACATCAACTGAATATCGACTTTTTTTAAGCGAGTTGACCTGAGGACCTCTTTTTTACTATGTATAAAAAATGGAAAATCGAGAAAGAAAGGATTTCTCGGAGCAACCCCCCAGGTTCCAGACCCAGGAGTCAACTTTCCCGTATGATTTTCTTAAAGAGAAGATTCTCTTTCTACACTGACGACCTCCCTCTTTCTTCCTTTTCGACTGGTGAGACGAAGTCGCATTGATTGAATCGGTTCTGATCTTCGCTTGAAAAGTAAGTCAGCTTCTTTCAGATCCCAATAAGCGGGTAACTAAGTTCTACTCGTCAAGTAAGAAGTAAGTGAAAGGATTTTATGGTCTCGGTCATTCTTCTATGAAATATCGATTCTATCAATCATTCCATTTCAGAATCAAGTCCCCCCTGAATAAGTAAGGCCCCGCGATTCCCCAAACCAGCTCCTGGCCTTACCCGGCGGAACCGGCCGGGGGTATTCGGCATGGGCGGAGAGAACATTTGAAGGGTTACTTCACCTTTGGTGATCACACACCGACCCGGGCAATCACTAGCTACAATCGATGGAATTTTGATTGAAACTATTCATAAAAAAAGCCGCGAAAGAAAGCTACTAACAGTACCGTGCAATATCTGGCCTAGTGCAAACCATGGCATACATCAAACTACCAACTGCCTCTAAAAGCCCGGCTCGCGAGGCGTCCCTCTCGCAGTAGGTTTCCAACCCTCGCCTCGCTCTTTGATTGCTTTTTATGAAGTCGCACCGGGAGCTAGTGCTATAATTTCGCACGTGAGGGGTTATTTCTTGGTTTCGTCCAGTCATTAATAACTTGATTATTTTTAGATAATAGTAGATCGATATTCCTTTGCTACTTCTTTCCTCGGCAAATGGAACGCAGTCCGAGATAACCGTAACCGTGTATATATAGAAATAAAGCGTATCATCAGATTTGACTACGAAGGAAGGAACTCGAAGTGAAAGGGCACCCTGACGCTATTCCTGTAATAGGATTGCCTTTGGTCGAATTATTGCACGGAAGCGCTAGTGCGGGACAATCTACTTTGACTCGTTTTTATAGTTTACACACTTTTGTATTGCCCCCAATAAGAGCAATTTGATCTTATTGGCTTGCTTATTCAACTCGTTTGAGTAAACCCCATCTTCACTTCGTCCCTCTTCCCTTTCATCCATTACCGTTAGCGCAATTCTGAACTCTATTCATTATCAAGCCAAAAAGATAATTTTAAAAAATGTTATAGATATGATCTTTTATCATATAAATCGATTAATTATGAAAATAAAAGTGACTCATTTATTTCTAGATTACCCTTTCAAGTAAATAAGAACTTAGAAATTTCGTATAATTCCAACACGTCCAAACACAACTTTTTTGATATGCCCGGCAATCTTCATATCAATAATTATCTAAGAAAAGGCAATATTCTAGATATAGAAAGAAATCTCGATCGAAAATATTTTGATTTGAAAATTAGCCATTTTTCTCTTACACAAAAAGGAGATATTGAGGCCTGGGTTAAGATCGATACCAACAGTAATCCAAATAGTCAAATTGGTATTAATAATTATCAAATAATTGAGAAAATTGATTAAAAAAAAAGCCTTTTTTATCTTACAACTCATCAAAATCCAGAAAAAAATCAAAAAAATTCTAAAAAGGTCTTTTTTGATTGGATGGGAATGAATGACAAAATATTTCAGCTGACCTTTCCAAACCATGCTTCGCAATCAAGCTAGAAAAAGACTAAGCAAGTGTTGTCCTAATGAAATGGCGGATAGTTTAGTATAACATTCATTCCTGACAGGCAGCGGGTACGAAGACCTAAAGGCGGCCAAAAGGTTCTTGGGCTTCTTACGCTTTTATCTCTGTCTCTGCTGTAACTGCTAACAACAATAGCAATCTCTCTTCCTTTCTGGCTTAGCCTGGTGCGTAACCGATTTCGAGCTTTCAATCTTTTCATCTCTATAGACGTCATTTCAACAGTGTTGTCGAGATATTCCCCGTTTCGCCCAAGAAAGATAAATTGAATCATCAAAAATTTGGAGCGTGAAGTGCAATTAGATTCATTTTTGAGGGGATTCATATTACTATTATCAATTAGAATAATTTAATTAGAATAATTTATGGTTGGCTTAGTTGGACTAAAAAAATAAAGTATCTAGGCTCCGTTTAGAAAAAACCCAATACAGATGATAGAAGATTAAATTGTAAAAAGAATCAACCTATTAGCAGCAATAAAATAATTGAACTTAGTGCTCTACTTGATTTTGCTTGACTTTTGATTCAAAGGAAAAAAGGCGTGGAGCTTAAATAACTCACTCAGAATGCTTTTTAAAAGATTACGTGGTACAATTAGGTCGAATAAACCCTTCTGGAATAAGTATTCAGCTGCTTGTGAACCTTCGGGTACTGTTTTATTCAATGTTTGTTCAATTACTCTTTTACCTGCAAATGCAATGTAGGCATTGGGTTCGGCAATAATTATATCCCCCAACATACCAAAACTAGCTGTCACTCCACCAGTTGTCGGAGATGTAAGGATTGATACATAAAATAATTTTTTATTTAATTGATAATCATATAAAGCAGATGATATTTTAGCCATTTGCATCAAGCTCAAACTTCCTTCCTGCATGCGCGCCCCCCCAGAAGCACACACTATAATAAGAGGTAAAATTTGATTGGCAGCGTGTTCAATCAAACGGGTGATTTTCTCTCCGACTACGGATCCCATACTACCCCCCCTAAACTGAAAATCCATAACCCCAATTGCTACGGGAATGCCGTTTAGTTGGCCTATGCCTGTTTGAACAGCCTCGGTTAATCCTGTCTTTCTTTGATAAGAATCAATACGATCTTTATAAGGCTCCTCCTCCGAATGAAATTCAATGGGATCCAGAGAGACCATGTCTTCATCCATAGGATCCCAAGTACCCGGATCGATCAAAAGTTCAATTCTATCCGAACTACTCATTTTCAAATGATATCCACATTGTTCACAAATATTCATTTTTGATTTCAAAAATTTCTTATAATTTAATCCATAACAATTTTCGCATTGAACCCACAAATGTCTGTATTTTTGAGTTACCTCGAGATCATTAGAACTTTCTCTTATAGTTAAATCACTGCCCTTTGTGCGAGTTCGTCTACTGGAACCCTCGTTTTCACTACTATTTCGACTTTCACCACTACAAATGGCCCTATAAATGTAACTATCACCGTAATTCTCACTACCACTTATAATGGAAGTATCTATACAGATTTGAGACTGAAGATAATTATCAATGCAACTATTAATGTGATTATTCCAACTATATTGAGTATCATACATGTAAGACATGTAAGAATTATAGTTGGGATCTTCGCCCCTAAATCCATTATTCAGATAACTCGAGTTTCGCTAACTATAAAAAGAATTTTCTAGTTCACTCATAAAAGAATGATCGTTGTCAATCTCAAAAATCTGATTTTCAATATCAAAATAGATGGAATAACTGTCTCCAGTCCTATCACTAAATAAAAAAGTGTCATCAGAGATGAACTTCCGAATGTTTTTAACGACGAATAAATAATCAACATTACTGCAACTATGAATGTTTTTCATTTTTTGATTTGGATCTTCACTGGTATTTTCAATAGGATCAAGACTGCCCATTGATTTATTTAGCCCACACCTGCGTTCGAACTCCTTCTTAAACAACATCGAATTAAACCACCATCTTTCCATAGAGTTTTCTTGCCCCCTAATTTGCATGAAAATACAATAGATGAATAGTCATTCGCTATAAAATTATTTATTTGAATATCTTATTTCCTATTTTCTATCAGACTAAGCATAGAAATCCAATCACTAGGATTATTAACTAATAAGGATTGTGAGTATTGAAAAAAGTTTTGAATCTGGGGGAACACTTCACTATATATTAATATGTTGGAACCCCCTTTTATTATTTAAAATAATATAATTGTTGATAAAGGGCGGCTTCTCCTATGTCGTGTTAAATTCGCATCGAAAAAAAGAGATTTGTCCTCTCCTATAAAGAAAGAAATTAAAAAAAATTCGTAAAATCTCGTCTAATACTAATATCTAATCACTAACTAATTAACAATCTAAAATCTAGGCAAGATAAATCTATTATTTCGATTTGTTATTTGTTATTGAATTGCGTGGGTTTACATACGCATAAAGACCATAAAAAGAGTTTCGTTTTATGGTTCTTTCATATACGTTTTCTTTAATTGAATGAACGTTCTGATTCTCAATTTCTCAAAATACTTCAATTGGTACACGCAAGAAATAGGCTAATTCAGCAGCCTTTACATAGAAACCTTGATCTGTTTACTTCCTCCTTTAATAAGATCGGGATGAGAATCACTTGTTGATGCAGACGGTCTTAGCAGCTATCTTACTTCCCTAGGAAGAGGCTTCGTCTGCCTTATTGATCCCAGGGCTACGGAGTCTATCCGTTCATCATTTCCATTAGTAAGGGGAAGCGGACCCGAACTCTCCATCTTTAGCTAAGGTCCTATTTCTTTCTGTTTTATGTCGCTAATGGTCGCTAAGGCCGCTTTAGCTGCAGGTTCGTACTGTTTAGTTTAAAGCAATAGAGGGCGCCTTCGCTTCGTAAGGCATGGCCCTATGCCTTACTCGCTCCGGGAAGTACTTATTCGATGCAGCTCACACAGTCCTATTCAACTCTTCCAAATCAACTTAGAAACCTTCTGCTTAGACCGGCAACGATAAGGAAGGAGATCTATGGATAATGGGATATAGAAGTCAGGTGCGACGGTCAGCTCAGTCAGAGCGGAAGTGGTCAGGCAAGGTTATCGTCAGACAATGTAGTGCAAGCGACGGGTAGCGCTTGCCATATGAAGAAGGCGACTACAATGGGAGACGAAGGCGACGTGGGCTTGCCATATAGATGTAGCGCTTGCAAGGCAATTCAGACGACGTTAGCAAGATGTAGCGCTAGCTAGGTTAGGGTAGCGCTTGCCATAAAGAAGCTAGCCAGAAAGCAGGTCAGGCAGGCGAGCGATAGTACAAGCAAGCTAACACGCGGGCGAGGTTGAAGGGGTCTTGCGCAACCTTCGGATTATCGCAAGCGCAACCTTTGACCCCTTCGTCGACAACCTCTTATTTGTTCGACTACTCGCGGGGCCTGCTGCGTTTAGGTATAAGAAGCCCCACCCCGAAAAAGAGTGTAAAGCAGTACTCATGTTAAATTGTGTCCCTTGTAAACGAAAGAGCTCATGCCATAAATTGCTAATGAAGACCGGGTCCCCAGTCGCTGACAATTGAGTGTGGCATTCCATGCAATGAAACTATCAGTCAATGACGTGTTCGTTGCCAAGGTAGATCTTTTTCTTTGCCTTTCAAGATATTGCGTATAAAGAGAAAGATAGCCAGTCCTCTTGGGTGGCCGGGAGTGTTATGTAAAAAGGACCAAGGAGGATCCTATCCGTCAGGAGAAGGAGGAGGAGTAGGAGCTAGCTTTAGGGGTGGAATCGAATTAGAGATAAACAATGAGGCAAAGGAGAGCACTTAGACAATTCACTTTGAGTACAGGGAAGTCAGCTGGTAGGAATTCCTCAGGGCGTATTACGGTTTTTCACCGAGGGGGTGGATCGAAGCGATTGCAGCGAAGAATTGATCTAAAATGAAGCACTTCATCTATAGGCATTGTAGAAAGGATAGAACGTGCGCCTAATCGTTCTTCTCGAATCTCTCCAGTACGATGGACCGGGGGGGGAGGGGTCCGCCAGAGTTCTACTTAAGGTTAAGGGGCAAAGAGAAGCGCTTTTGCTACTGAGAAAGCGAACGGTCAGCGCCCTTGCTTAACTCCTTGTTCCGTAAACCGGTCGCTGGTAGATCTGATCGGATCCCGGACACGCGAGAGCCCAGCCCGGGAGGAATGCATGGTTCCCTGGCGCTTCATGGGACGGACGTTCGCAGTGCTCCTCCATCTAATCTAACCCTACCTCGTTCGCCCAGGCCTGCCTGAGATGGGGTAAGTGTGAAGAGTCAACTATTGCCCTACTTTTATTATTTCTTAGAAGAATGGCCCCGGTATACTCCTAAAAAGGCGATTCTCGCTCTACTGAATCGAAAGTGACTCCCGCGTTTGGAACAGATAAGTTCGATACAGAGGCACAATAAGAGAATGAGGGAGCTAATCTACTTGCTTGTGCAGGCGAAGACCGCTCGGCTAGGGCGCGCCAGAGGAGCTGAAACTTGACTGGATTATCTTATTCGATTTTTCCACTGTCCAGGGCCGTACCCTGCAGAACAAGGCCTTCTCTTTCGGTGCT